>JABWTJ010000658.1:184303-400900 GCA_016801875.1 Solanum sitiens | reverse complement strand
GGCGTGGATTTGATTTCTAATGAAGTAAGCCTAAGATTAGGTAGTTTTAAGGGTCGCTTTGGTGTGCTTTAAAGGGAGGTGTAATGAGAGTCCCTTCTTGGTTCACCTTAGGGAGTCTTAGAATAACCTTGGGTTAGGGCAACTTCAAAGGAAAAGGGTTCATATGACTTGGACCGTGCCATTCACTGTAAGGTCTTCATTGTAAGAATTCAAAATGTTCACTATGATGCTTTATTCAATTTTATTGCAAGTTTAGCAAAGTTAATTGAAATGTTCCTTTTGTTTACTTTAAGTTTGGTAAGATAGCCATAAAGTGTTAAATTGTTGATTCTTATGTGGGTTTGCATCTAGATTCATGAAGGTTATATTTGAATTGCATAAAAAGCTATCTTTACTAAAATGTCCCTTTTTGCATGTTTTTGCATATGCCATAGTTAGTACATTGTTGTACTAACCCCATACTTTTTATGCCTTATGAGTATAGGTTGGAAGCCTTTGGAGGATCGAATTTGAAGCTTGGGAATTCTATCTCTGAAGACTTGGGTATGTCCTCATATATTCGAGGACATAGTTTTTATGTTTCTTAGTTTCCTTATTAAGACTTAAAAATGTATTTATTCTATTGTATAGGGCCGTGTCCCTAAGATTCTAAGTTGTGTCTTTAAGTTGGCTTGTGACGATAAGATTTCCTAGTATTTATGAAAAGACTCCTTTATTTATTATTATCGTGAAAAGTTTTAATTCCGCACTACTTTTCATGCTTTATGTTATGAATGCTAGTTAGAGGGCTTGTACGAGACCCCAATGGGGTCAAGTACGCCCTGTCACGATTCGAAGGTTTTCCCTAACTTCTAGGGGGTGCTTTCGGGTCGTGACAAGATTTGGTATCAGAGCATATGGTTTTGGGAAATAGTTTAAGGTCTGAAAGTCTCACTAGCCACATATAGTAGTATCTTGGTCATTGGTGTGAGTCGCGACATATCCATGGACAAGAGGCTATAGGATGCTAGAAGTTTCACTTTCTTCTCTATTCTAGTATCGTGCCTTAGAGTTGAGTATATAAGGTGTCTATTCTCAACCTCTTCTTTTGTGTTTTTAGGACATGAATACGAGGAGATCGACCGCTAGAAGGGAGGAGGGAGGTGTACAAAATGAGAGAGTCCTTCCCTATGTTGACCAAGTTCCTATTGTTGGCTTAGGGGAGGAAAATGAGGAGGTTCCTCTTCAAGAACCTCAAGTGCCTCAGGAACCTCAAGGACCTCAAGTGCCTCCTATGCCTCAAGCTCCTTTTGTTGAGGGTGATATGACTAATGCGGAGTTGAGGGCTGCCCTAATGAACTTGACCCAACTCATGACGGCTCAAGCTCAAGTTGTCAACAATCACCTTGTGGGCCAAGCTAACCTAGGAGATAGGCCCCAACCAAATGCTAGTACTCCCGCTTCTAGGATTCGGGATTTTATGAGGATGAACCCTCCTACCTTTCATGGCACTAAGGTGGATGAAGATCCACAAGGCTTCATAGATGAGGTTTTCAAGGTGGTAGATGCTATGGGTGTGACCCCTAGGGAGAAAGCGGAATTGGCCGCTTACCAACTTAAGGATGTTGCTCAAGTGTGGTATGAGCAATGGAGGGTTGAGAGACCCTTAGAAAGAGGACCGGTTGATTGGGAGGAATTCAAAGAGGCTTTCCTAGATAGATTCTTTCCTTTAGAGTGGAGGGAGAAGAAGATGGTTGAATTCATGAACCTCCGTCAAGGGGGAATGAGTGTGCAAGAGTACTCTCTCAAATTCACCCAACTCTCTAAGTATGCCCCAAACATGGTAGCCAGCCCTAGGGCTAGGATGAACAAGTTTGTGATGGGCGTGTCTAGCTTGGTGGAAAAAAGAGTGTCGTACGGCTATGCTTCTTAATGACATGGATATCTCTAGGCTCATGGTTTATGCGCAACAAATTGAGGAGTCCAAAATTAGGGAGATAAGGCAAGAGGGTAAGAGACCTAGGTCGGATGATTCTAGTCACCAAAGGCCTAAGAAGAGGTTTTATCCCCAAGATTCTTCTATGGGAAACAAGGATAGGGCTCCAAATCAATCTTCTCAAGGTGGTGGTCATTCCTATGAAAGGGCTAGGTGCCCTACTTGTGGCAAGCAACATGGAGGTAAGTGTCTTGCCGGAACGGATGGTTGTTTTGCATGTGGTAATAGAGGCCACAAGATGAGGGACTGCCCAAACCTTAAATCAAGGGGGAGAGATGTCAATCAAGCTTCCCTAGATCCTAATGCTTCCAAGAAGAACCCTTCCTATGGGATGGGGGCTAGAAAGGATAATTAATCCGGATTGATGGTTTTGGTAAGTCTCAACTCTTGGTTATTGTTGTTTTTGTGTTATGAAATGATTATATATGGTTTTATAGATCATATGATCATGTCATCTTGATAAATTGCTCAAAGAGTGGAATTTTGAAAGTTTTGTATATTTGGCAATGTTACAGTGAATATTCACTGTGAAAAATTTGCAATTTGAGAAAAATTTGCCTTGCCTTAATTGAAGTTTAAATATGTGCAAAATTGTAGTATATGAGCATGTTTAATGTTGGATAAGGTAGTTCCTCCATAAAAGAAGTTTAAAGTTGAGTTTTGACTTTGTGAAGTTTGGCAAAAGTAGTCGGTGTTGATAAGTGTTAAAAGTGTGAAATGATGCTCCTTGCTAATGGATGCTTTGATTGTTGATGTTTTGATCATGATCTAAGTGTATTATATGATGCTAAGTGAGTCCTTGTTGTTCTTAAAATTTAAGTGTCATTCGAGGACGAATGTTATTCCAAGTGGGGGAGAATATAACGCCCCAAGATGAACTAAGGTGAACTAGAGCCTCATGGTTGTTTCTTGTGTTAATTTTAAGTTAAACGGAGTTAGTTTGGTGTCCTTAGGCAGTGTGCAAAGTTTGGTTAAGTTTGGAGTTCAATCGACCAAAAACGTCCATGACGTTCGGATGGTATGCCTTAGAATATACTTGTATGTCTTGGCGAGTTTGGATGAGTTTTATGTGTTCGTTTTACTTGAAACATGCGTCGGATGTTCCTTAGACCTAGACGACTTAGTTTAGGGGTTTAACATCCGGGCACGACCCCACCTAGGACCCACAAGGGGCCCTAGATGAAGGGCCCAAGACTTGGGCAAAGTCTGCCCATCAGTGGCTCACGACGACCATGGCGACGGTCCGTCGCACTCAGGACGGTCCGTCGATCCAGGGCATCGCGAGTGACAGAGAGGGGAACTTGGACAGGCTCTAGTTGGAGCCAAGTGTTCCTCGACGGGACCCCATGACGGTCCGTGGTGAACGTGACGGTCCATCGAGGAGGTCTCGTCGACGAGGCCTGTCAGTGCACAACTTAAGGCTGCCAACTTGGGGTGTTTTATGTAAATACACCCCAAGTCTTATAAGACCCTAGGTGTATAATTTTGGTGTTTTTAGGTTATATTAAACTAGTTTTAAACCCTAGACCTAGACAAGACCCTCTCACTTCAAGATCCAACTCTCTCTTTCTCTCAAGAAAACTCTCTCAACTCTCTTGGAAGCTAGAAGTCAAGGAAGGATAGGAGGACGGATTGGGACTTGTTTCTTCATCAAATTTGTGGGTTTCCTTCTCATAAAGGTATGGTATCCATTCTTGAATACCTTTCCATTCAAGAAGCCAACTTCCAAAATGGTTTTCAAAAAGGGTTTTAAACTCAACTTCTTCTAAACTTTGATTTCTATTATGGGTCTTCTTGTAACTAAGTTCTAATGGTTTAAATGTATTTATCTTGGTTTGAATAGATGGTTTTGATGTTAAAACTCCATGAAACTCTTGTTTATGCATACTTCAATTTTTTACTTGAAAATGGGTTATGTGAGCATGATTTGAGTAGGGTATGAACTTGGGTCTTCTTGTATTTGTCATGTTGGTGTAGCTACTGCCCTAAGGGCCTTAATATGGTGAAATATTGATAAATTGCTTATGGGTAATGATGGTTTGATTTGTTGATGAGTTGCTCTCATTGTATAATTCTTATTATGAATAGCTATTTGAGTGGTATGGTTCACCTTATGGGTGGCGGTGCTAATTGATGAACTTGATGTTACTTAGTATGGTTTGAGTATGTGATCTTGAAGGTCTAATATGTTAAATGAAGATATATATTTGAAATGGGTCTTGTGTTGTGTTTGATGTAGCTTGAATTGCATGTTTGACCTAGTTTATGTCTAAATGAAGTATATGATTATGAGAAGTATGTAGAGTGTGTAGCTTGATGAATCAAGGTTAAAGTATGAGTAGAACTTGATGATAATGAAATGATGCTTATATGTAAGGTGTGCACATGTACACACACACTCTTTTAAGATTTGTATTATGTCAAGTTGAGCAAAAAGGGGAAATCTTGAGGTGGACACACTTCGTGAGTTGAGATGTGGTGTCTAGTAACAACCTCTCCATTTCCTAGTGAGCTTTCTAAGATAGACTATTATGTTGAGAAATCCGTGTGAAGTTATGCCTAGCACCGAGAGGATATGAAGGGGAGGTGGATTGCACTTCGTTAGTTGAGATGTTGCAATCCAAAGTACCTCTTGAGATAAGTACTCCTCGTTAGTAGAGAGTGAGTTACTTAGTAGCAATCTCCTTATCCCTTAACTATGTGCCCGCATAGGTGTAGCTATTGGAAAAGCCATGTAAACACTAAGAAGCATGACCTTACTCTAGGCAAGTAAGGATCCCTCATCCGATAGGGGTTAATATCGGGATTTCATGTCTAGCTCTCATTGTCTTTGTCGGTTAAGCTAACTCCCACAAAAGAATTGATTTGAAACTAATTATCTTGTGTATTGTTGAAATTGTGTATGTATGTCGTGAAGTGCTCAATCCACATTAGTTACGAAGTAGGAGCATTGAGTGGGAGTAGTAGTATGGGATGCTATTCTCACATTGCACTTGGTGTGACCTATACCTACTATGGGAGAAGAGTACCTTCATGAAATCCGTGTGAATGAGTACTATGGTGTAGTGTTATGGAGGATTATTGTGGAGTACTTGAGTAAATGGAATCCATTAGGAGCACTAAGTGGGAGTGGTAGTATGGGATGCTACTCTCACATTGCACTTGGTATGACCTATATTTCCATGAGTGTTTTGCATATGTTAGCCAAGGGCGTGGATTTGATTTCTAACGAAGTAAGCCTAAGATTTGGTAGTTTTAAGGCTCGCTTTGGTGTGCTTTGAAGGGAGGTGTAATGAGAGTCCCTTCTTGGCTCACCTTAGGGAGTCTTAGGATAACCATGGGTTAGGGCAACTTCAAAGAAAAAGAGTTCATATGACTTGGACCGTGCCTTTCACTGTAAGGTCTCCATTGTAAGAATTCAAAATGTTCACTATGATGCTTTATTCAATTTTATTGCAAGTTTAGCAAAGTTAATTGAAATGTTCCTTTTGTTTAATTTAAGTTTGGTAAGATATCAATAAAGTGTTAATTGTTGATTCTTATGTGGGTTTGCTTCTAGATTCTTGAAGGTTATATTTGAATTGCATAAAAAGCTATCTTTACTAAAATGTCCCTTTTTGCATGTTTTTGCATATGCCATACTTAGTACATTGTTGTACTAACACCATACTTTTTATACCTTATGAGTATAGGTTGGAAGCCTTTGGAGGATCGAAGTTGAAGCTTGGGATTCTATCTCTCAAGACTTGGGTATGTCCTCATATATTCGCGGACATAGTTTTTATGTTTCTTAGTTCCCTTATTAAGACTTCAAAAATGTATTTACTCTATTGTAAAGGGCTGTGTCCCTAAGATTCTAAGTCGTGTCTTTAAGTTGGCTTGTGACGATAAGATTTCCTAGTATTTATGAAAAGACTCCTTTTATTATTATTATCGTGAAAAGTTTTAATTCCGCACTACTTTTCATGCTTTATGTTATGAATGCTAGTTAGAGGGCTTGTACGAGACCCCAAAGGGGTCAAGTACGCCCGGTCACGATTAGAAGGTTTTTCCTAACTTCTAGGGGGTGCTTTCGGGTCGTGACAGTTTTGGTAAGGATGATATGCATTCCTTCACATTCTATAGATTGATGATGTAGCGTACCTTATATGATCTTGATCTTGTTATGATTGATGCATGATTTCGGTTATGTTACTGTACTTTTAGCTACTGTCCTCGATATGGATTGTTGATGAAAGATGAGTATTAATCAAGGATGATCAAAGGATTGGTTCCTAGGTTTGGTTTTCTATGTACATGAATATGAATGATTATGTTATGAATGTGCATAGTGTCTTAATGTGTTTTGTATGAAAGGATTTCTCATAAATACACTTATGCATTAATGTATGAACATGTGTGTCTTTAATGTGTTATGTGAAAGAATTGCTTACATATATGTATACACACACATGTATAATAATCTAGTCAATGGAGGGTCCTTGAATGGTGTTCTCAAGTGTACCCTAAACTAGATAGGTGTTTGAATATGCTATGTCCATGTGAAAGGGTTTCTCACATGATATAGGTTGATGAACTCTCATATATGACCTATGAGCTAAGCATATGAGGAGTCGATCTCCTAATCCTAATTTTATAAAGTAATGTAAATAAAGGCTTTTCAATAAAGGGAACTTAGATAAGCACCGAGTGAACTTTAAGATAAGGGGTGACACCTTCCCAATGTGGGGAGGTAGGACTCACCATAGTCCTCATGAGGTGCTTAGCCTCATATCCCTAAGGTCATAGAGTGATATTTCCATGTATGCCTCCAAGTTCCATAACTATGCGTTCCCCAAAGGATCTAGCAAGTGATATCACTTAGCATGCTAGCATTTGTTAATGTTCTACTTTGGATAAGTGGAGCACCTTCCCTTGGTGTAAGGCTCTACAACACCAAATTCCATGTTTAGCACCCATGGTCTTAGTGTCGGTTAAGACTATATTCTCCCTAAATTAAAATGGATAATGGAAGTAAATGACAAGGACTTTAACTAGAAAACCTAAGGGTAGTGGCTTAGTGTAGGTGGGGGTATGGGACTTCACCTATGCATTGCACAAGTAGCTCTTAAGGGAATTCCTAGGAAGGTGTTCTAATGCATGTGACTATGTTTATGTTCCTTATGCATGACATTGTAGTGTTGTTTACTTGTTGTGATGAAATGCATGGTATGAGTCTATATGATTTGATCTTATACTTACATGTAAAATGTTGGTCTTATTGACTATATGATTGAAGGTCCTACTTGATATGCATGTAGTTGACTATAGTATTATGATTGGTATATGAAGTACATGTTAAGTGCTTGTGGTCTTATGATAGGTTTAGTAAGTATGTGTGAGGTTATGAGGCTTCATGTAAATTGCACTAGTAGACTTAGATTTAGGATTGTAAGGTATTATGTTGTGTCTAATGTGAAGCATGTGCCTTGTTATATGAAAAGGTCCCATATGAATGTATGTGTTGATTTGAAAGGTTGTATGTATGAGTCCCTTGTGGTCCTAAAGTGATGCTTGAGTATGGATAGTGTAATGGGACATTATTCATGCATTGCACCAAGTATCACTAGAGGGATTACTTGGGAAGTTAAGGAATTAAGGTAAAGATCAACTCACTGTAAAATCAACAAGCTTACTGTAAAGTGGGAAAGCTTACTGTAAAGTGGTCCTAAAATGCCTTAAATGCAATGTGTGATTTTATATTATGTTTGACCATTGAATATGCCTATATGAAGTAGTAAATGGTATAATGCTTATTGTAGCAAAGTTTTATGAAGTTTTACAAAAATGCATGATGCATGGTTTCAAGTAAAATGTCCCTTTTAAATGCATGTTTTTGCATGGTTTTCATACTTAGTGCATTTTTGTACTAACTTTATTCTTCTCTAACTTTTTACACAAGTGTAGGTTATGGATGCTTAAAAGTTGTCTTTATGGTGAGGAGCTTGTTATGTGCTTCCCAAGCTCAAGGAAAAAGGGATCCTTAAGTTGAAGGATTTCTTATGTCATTGTTTTAAGTAAAGTTGTAATAGCTTAGTTAAGGAATTATGTTATAAGGGTCGTGTCCCTAATATACTCTAATGATGTTGAGTCGAAGATGGCAAAGAGATTTAGAGTCTTAAACTATATATTATGATATTTTATATATATATATTGGAAGTGATGTTCTAGCATATGATGTGTTATGAAAGTTTTAAATTTTTCGCTAAATTTACCTATGACAATGAGATGAATGATAACTATGGGCTTATATAAGACCTCTGAGAGGTCAAGTACGTCATGTTACTTCTAATGGGTGATCCTCGGTCGTGATAAACGTGGTATCAGAGCATGAGGTTTATAAAAGTGGTTTTAGGTTCCAAGAGTCTCATATTGTCACGTCTAGTAGAGCTCGTTCATTGGTGGTGAGTCGCGACACATCCATGGGCGAAAGGCTATACGACGATAGAGTTTCCCTTCTTCATCATTCTCATGTCGTGCCATAGAACTTAACTCTATAAGATCTTTCTCTTATGTTTTTTTGTCCGGTGGTCTTTTAGATGTGATTGCTTAGATGAGATGGTATCCCTATGCTTGAGGGAGAAAAGGTGAGTTTGATGCTTATCTTGGTTTTATGGTTTGATGAGTATGTGTGAAGGTGAACTTTGGTTTATGTTTATAAATGTCCTCTATAGCTATATATGAGATCTATGTGAATTGACATGTAATGTTGAGAAATGTATGTCATGATTTGGTTAAAGAATGTTAGAAGTTGTTATGGTTAAAATGAGTCTCTTTTTGAAATGGTGTGTTTCTATATGGTTTTGTATGATGATAGTTCTATGATATGGGTTAGACTTTA
This sequence comes from Solanum sitiens, assembly GCA_016801875.1. Lineage (NCBI taxonomy): Eukaryota > Viridiplantae > Streptophyta > Magnoliopsida > Solanales > Solanaceae > Solanum > Solanum sitiens. Next base: position 392,045 of record JABWTJ010000658.1, on the reverse strand, counting down.
AATGCTTTGAATAATGTGTTAAATGGTAAAGATGCATGTTGCCTTATATATGTGTAATGGTTCTATGTTGGCCTTTGTATATGTGTGTTTTTTCATAGTTGCCTTGTTTGGATTGGAGTCTTTTGTATAGGCTTCATCCTAGAAGTGAGGGTAGCATTCTTATCTTTGTAGGGTAATTATGTGGGCTTGATTGACCTAGAAGTTACCTTACTGTAAGGTTGAAAGAAAAGAAAGAGTTCTTGTGGCTAAGTCTCCTCTATTGTTTCCCCTAAGGTTTTCATGACCCTTGGTGTCTATGGTATAGTTGAGACCTTATGTGGTTGGTTAGTATGACCTGACTTTGTGTTATGGATTTCCTTTGGGTGTTAGGCCTAGAGGGATGGTTATGATTGAGTTAGTAGACTCCTTGACATGAGGTTAGGAGTGAAAACCTAAATGATGTTAAACATTCTTGAGTGAAAAGTATGAAAGGTTGGTTTTGAATTGCCTTGACCTTTGTGTTTAAGGGAATGAGGTGATTAGGCATACCCCAAGTGGGTGATAGTGTGCCTAGATGGTAAGATGTTAACTGCCCTTTTTGTATTTGTAAGTTGAGTTACTGTAATTTCTTTTTAGGTTGGAAATCACTTTTAGGTGATGGTGATGGAGGTTGACAAGCTAAGATCCTCTTGAGGTTGGGTTAATTTGCTCTTGAATGGGTTTACCCTAAGTGGAGGATGGTGATGTGAGTAGTATGGTTTTAGATATTTCTATCTTGTCCTTCTATTCTTACTTGAGCTTGAAACTAATGAGTTCCTAGAAGCTTGTTCATAATAGCAGCCTTGCATTAAAGTATGAATTGCATGTTCTCCATATGTTAGGTATGTTTTGATTGACATTTATGTTAAGTAAGTTAAAGATTCTAAATTGCATGGAAAAAAAAAGGAATTTTGATCAAATTCATGTTTTATCATGTTGATTGTGCATCTTGATATGCTAGTTGTGAATCTAACTTCATGAGATAAGGTATGACACATGGTTGTAGTCACTTTTGATGTGTAAGGTTTAGCCTTATAATGAGAAATTGAGCCTTTTTAAAATGAAAAATGTTGAGTTTCTTGAAAATTTTGTGACTTTTATGGTTTAGAAAGCATGATGGTAGGCTCACTCTTGAAAAGTGAAGGCATGTTTAGCTAGTGTCCTTGTGTGTGCCTATAAATTGTGAGACTTTCCCAAATTGATGCTTGCTTATGAAAGCTAGTGTTATGCTAGAAATTGAATTTTTTTGAAATGGCTTCCTATTGTTGTGATGTGTGTTGTGTGAATTACCATTTTGACTTCATTAGGAAGAAAGTATGAGCATTTTTTGGTTAAAAGTTGAGGAATTCTCATTTTTACAGTGAATTGACCTTTGTGCCTTGCTTGGGTAAGGACTAATGAGACATGTAAGTGTGTTGAGGAGAAGGATATTCCTCCATGGACACAACTAAGCATGGTATGGTTGAGTATGACCTTCATGGCACTAGTTCTAATTAATAAAAATCCTTGTTGATTTACTTGAATCAAGTCTATGTGCATTGAAGTATGAGTGTCTAGTTGCTTCTTGAGTATTGTTGAATCTACCTATGTGTGATCATATATGATAAAATCTTAATAAAATGAAGTTTAATGACCATTTTATGATTATGAGAAGGATGTTCCTCCTATGAACATGAGAAGTGCCTAAGTGTTTGATGCATTAAGCATGAGTGAGTGAAAGTGTGGCTTGCTTGTGTTGCATTTAGTACTAAGTGGTGTGAAGTTTGTGCTTCCTTGTAAGTTTGGTGCATTGAATTATATGTAATGATGTTATGAATATTGTGAGCTGCTCTACGATTCATTGAAGTCCTTGTTGTAATTAAAGAGTTCCAAGCGTCATTGAGGACGAATGTTCACAAGTGGGGGATATTGTAAGACCCCCAAAATGAGTTAGAGTGTCTAGATACTCACATGTGCCTATAATATTTTCCACATGTTAATTAAGTGTATTAAAGTATTCATGATTGATTTTAAGTCATTTGGAAGTCAAACGTCCAAAAACGTCCAAGACGTTCGAAAGATAGACCTTGAGACGTGCATGTGAGACTTGAGTGTGCCTAGCATGTTCGGATGTGTTTCGATTGTTTGTTTTGGGTGAAACTGGTAAAGAAGTTCATTGACATGTTAAGGTGTGTATTTACGTTGGAAAAATCCAGGTACGACTCCCCAAGATCCCCGCAAAAGGCCCTCAAGGAGGACCCAAAGTCTGCCAAGACACTGTCTTGGCAGTGTCTACCAACGACCCTCAATCGACGGCAAGTAGGTTCGCCTACACCCAATCGATGGTGAGGCGTTGATTGAAACTTAGGATGGTGAAGGCTCAAGGCAGTTAACAAGCCCCATACCCAAAGGACGGCCTGCAGTACAGTCCATCGATGGACCTACTAGGCGTCGATGGTTACGTCGATGCAGGCTGTGTCAAACTGCCTGCGCACTGTTTTATTGAAGGGGTGAATGGTAAATTCACCCCACATCATAACCTGACCCTAGGTGGTTTATTTGGATATTTTTTTGTGTATTTAGCTGGTTAAAACGTGCAACCCCATTCCCAATTCATTCTTCAAATTAAACTCTTCCCTCTAAAAAAGAAACCTCTCTAGAAACCTCCATTGGAGGTGAAGCTCAAGAACAGCCATGGTGATGGATTCTCAAGATTTATTCATCAAGTTTCAGTGGTTTTCTTCTACAATGAGTTATGGTGATCCTTCATTACTAGATAATCTTTCATCTAGAGAGTTCCTTTCAAAGTTTTCAAAGAGAAAATATGATCAAACTTCTTATCTTGCAATCTAGCCATGGGTTCTTTCTCAAAACTTTTTCAAAGACTTCCTCATGATGAATTGATGTTAATGTATTGATTGGAACGTGAATTTCAATCCAATTACATGATGAACCCATGCTCCCTTCAAACTCTCGTTTTATTCTATGTATTGGTTATTATGATCTTGATGTTAGGAGGATTATAATGTGATTCAATTATGCTAAAGTGATGGTTAGCTACTGCCTATGATGTAATGTGATGATGAATTATGTGTTGTTGGCCCAATGTGGATTGATGCTTGAAGACTTGATAAGGATTAGCCTATATTACTCTACTTTCTATCGATTGATGAATGTAGGGCATTCACTGTGATCTCGACTTTATAGTACATGAATGTAGGATTTCGTTTATGTAAAGATACGATCTACATTCCTCCACGTTCTATAGATTGATGATGTAGTGTACTTGATATGATCTTGATCTTGATATGATTGATGCATGATTTCGATTATGTTAGTGTACTTTTAGCTACTGCCCTAGATATGGATTGTTGATGAAAGATGAGTATTAATCAATGATGATCAAAGGATTGGTTCCTAGGTTTGGTTTAAAATGTACATGAATATGAATGGTTATGTTATGAATATGCATAGTGTCTTAATGTGTTTTGTATGAAAGGATTTCTCATAAATACACTTATGTATTAATGTATGAACATGTGTGGCTTTAATGTGTTATGTGAAAGGATTGCTTACATATATGTATACACACACATGTATAATAATCTAGTCAATGGAGGGGCCTTGAATGGTGTTCTCAAGTGTACCCTAAACTAGATAAGTACTTGAATATGCTATGTCCATGTGAAAGGGTTTCTCACATGATATAGGTTGATGAACTCTCATATATTACCTATGAGCTAAGCACATGATGAGTCAATCTCCTAATCCTAATTTTATAAAGTAATGTAAATAAAGGCTTTTCAATAAAGGAAACTTAGCTTAGCACCGAGTGAACTTGAAGATGAGGGGTGACACCTTCCCAATGTGGGGAGGTAGGACTCACCATAGTCCTCATGAGGTGGTTAGCCTCATAGCCCAAAGGTCATAGAGTAATATTTCCATGTGTGCCTCCAAATTCCATAACTATGCTTGCCCCATAGGATCTAGCAAGTGATATCACTTAGTATGCTAGCATTAGTTAATGTTCTACTTTGGCTAAGTGGAGCACCTTCCCTTGGTGTAAGGCTCTATAACACCAAATTCCATGTTTAGCACCCATGGTCTTAGTGTCGGTTAAGGTTATAATTTCCCTAAAGTAAAATGGACAATGGAAGTAAATGACTAGGACTCTAACTAGGATAACCTAAGGGTAGTTGCTTAGTGTAGGTGGGGGTATGGGACTTCACCTATGCATTGCACAAGTAGCTCTTAAGGAAAGTCCTAGGAAGGTATTCTAATGCATGTCACTATGTTTATGTTCCTTATGCATGACAATGTAGTGTTGTTTACTTGTTGTGATGAAATGCATGGTATGAGTCTATATGATGTGGTCTTATCCTTACATGTAAAATGATTATCTTATTGACTATATGATTGAAGGTCCTACCTTATATGCATGTAGTTGACTATAGTATTATGATTGGTATATGAAGTACATGTTATGATGCTTGTGGTCTTATGATAGGTTTACTAAGTATGTGTGAGGTTATGAGGCTTCACATGTACATTGCACTAGTAGAATTAGATTAGGATTGTGAGTAAGGTATTATGTTGTGTATAATGTGAAGCATGTGCCTTGTTATATGAAAAGGTCCTACATGAATGTATGTGTATAGTTGAAAGGTTGTATGTATGAGTCCCTTCGGGTCCTAAGGTGATGCTTGAGTATGGATAGTGTAATGGAACATTATTCATGCATTGCACCAAGTATCATTAAAGGGATTACTTGGGAAGTTTAGGAATTAAGGTAAAGATGAACTCACTGTAAAGTGGGAAAGCTTATTGTAAAGTGGTCCTAAAATGCCTTAAATGCAATGTGTGTTTTTATATGATGTTTGACCATTGAATATGCCTATATGAAGTATGTAAATGGTATAATGCTTATTGTATCAAAGTTTTATGAAGTTTTACAAAAAGGCATGATGCATGGTTTCAAGTAAAATGTCCCTTTTAAATGCATGTATTTGCATGGTTGTCTACTTAGTGCATTCTTGTACTAAATTCATTCTTCTCTACCTTTTTACATAAGTGTAGGTTATGGATGCTTAAAAGTTGTCTCTATGGTGAGGAGCTTGTTATGTGCTTCCCAAGCTCAAGAAAAAAGGGTTCCTATGTCATTGTTTTAAGTAAAGTTGTAATAGCTTAGTTAATGAATTATGTTATAAGGGGCGTGTCCCTAATATACTCTAATGATGTTGAGTCTAAGATGGCAAAGAGATTTAGAGTCTTAAACTATGTATTATGATATTTTATATATATATATTGGAAGTGATGTTCTAGCATATGATATGATATGAAAGTTTTAAAATTTCCGCTAAATTTACCTATGACAATGTGATGAATGATAACTATGGGCTTGTATAAGACCTCCGAGAGGTCAAGTATGTCATGTTACTTCTAGGGGTGCTCCTTGGTCGTGACAGTATATTACTAGTATCCTTAACTTATCGAAACCAATAAGTAGTTCTCAAAAAGGTCAAAAGATACTTGCAATAGATGTCGTCAAATTGGACACAACAGGTCTATGTTCAAATTATCCTGTGCAAAAAAATTATTGCTTAATTCAACTTTTTTTTTAACAATTTCTAATTTATTTTTCTGTTAGACACATGTTTTGTTTTATGGACTGCAGTTAGTGTCATTAGTATTTGATTAATTTGATTTCTGAATATTTTCCAACTATAAATAACATTAAAACATACTTTATGCCAATCTTATTCAGGTTTCATTCCAACACTAACTTCATTTTAATTATATCAAACATATTTATACCAACAATAACCCAATTTCAAATAACATTCATTTGTTTCGTATAAATATGCATAATTGCAAATAAGTAGTTTGACAATTCATACCATTCATACCTATTTAGTAATTCATTCAATACACACAGTTAATCGAAACTCATACTAAAGTTTAAAATAATATTCATAAAAAAAAAAATCAACAAATCAAAATATGTAGTAATGTTCATGCAAGTAATAATCAGATTTCATACACATTCTATCAATAAGGGTACATTAAAATATTTTGAAATGTTGAATACATATAGTATGAACTCTTTATATTAATAGTATCCTGAAATTAAAATAACCACCAAGTGAAGACAGATTCATACATGTATTAATCATATTTGATACATATTTTATGCAGTTTGAAATCCCACTACTATATTGAAATAACGAATCCAAGTGGTATGATTTCTGTATATTACTAATATCCTTAACTTATACAAAACAATAAGTAATTCGTATATAGACGGTGTTATGCCGTAACTTATCTATCTTTAGAAAATTCACTTTTTTAAAATGTTCCAAGTATAAAACAATTTGAAAATACTTAGAAAAGAGTCGCCACTTAATTTTTTTAAGAAATTAAGAAAACATAATTTAAAAAGATTTTAACTGATTAAATCTTTATAAATTTAGAGAAAATGGGTAAGAGGTTCTTATTTACGCTTCAAGAAGAATTTTTAAGGCATTTGAAGCGTCCGCTAACACACGGTTATCCTATGACTTAGATTAAATATATTTTAACTACTTTTTTAGAAAAACTAATTAATTTGAGAAGATAATTAAAAAATAATAATTTTTAATTTTTTAAGAAAAAAAAAGATATTAGTTAAAATGTTTGAATTAAATTGCATGTGATTAAAATTTTAACAAAACTAGATTAATTAGAATCTATTTAATTAATTTTTGAAATAATTTGAACCAATTTGATAAAATATAAAGTTTTTGACTAAATATTCAATAAAAGCATAAGAGTTGATAAAAGATTTTACTAACATAAAGAATATAGTTCATCTTTTAAGTTAGAGATATTAAACAAAACAATAAATAATAGCAATTAAATAATTAGGAAAGTAAAAGGGAGGTTGAATGGGCCACTTTGGCAAAATTCATGGCTGGCTGAGAGGTAGGGCCAGCAGCCCAATGCTGCCCATTTGATTTTGGGCTGGACCCATTTGCTGCTAATGTGGCAGTATATACCTACACACAATGTATATCAAGCGTGTATCTGCCATTTATTGTCTCATTTTTGCACATTGAATTGTAAACGAAGTGTATATATATCCCACTTCATCTCCTGAAACCTGAGATTCAACTTTTAGCTGTGTATCCGCTGCATTTGACATGTATATCAGTGTATACGTCTGTATACAAAATGTATACAACCTATTTTCAAACTTTCTGGGCACCTGAAATTTAACATTCCAGTAACTCGAACAAGATGTGGCTGACTCAAAATGGTCCGATTCAACGATATGCAAGGGAAATGGATTTGAGTCCGAATTGGACTCCACGAATGTTCACATGAGACATCAACAAAGAATAAATTAATATTCATAATAGTGAGTCAAAATAAAACAAGTTATAGCAACCACAACAAACAATAATCAGACATATTCAACAAAAGAGAAGGAAAACAAAGTTCTGTAAATTTTGGACAACACTAAAACAAATTTTTCTCCATAGCAAAAGAAAATAAGACCGTTTTTTCATTGAGCTTAAGATACACAGAGAGTACTAGTTCTAAACAAATTATCTAAATGCAACTTGTGTACCATTAAAACATTGCTTGTCATCAAGTATTATTTGAACAATCATAAAAGAAAATATAGCAATCTAGTGGGAACTACCAAACAACCAAACAAGGAAACATAAAAGATAGTGAAGCCATTGAAACTAACCCAGAACTACATTCCATTAAGTTTAAAATTAGCACTAAGGCCGCTAGCTTAAAGGATCATTTTATCTACTCAATCTTGACTCAGTTTAAACGAAGACAAACTCGAAATAAATCAACCCAGCGTGAATGGAAACAAAGACTATATAACTAACATTGTTACAAATAAGATTTTAGAGCTGCAAACAATTAACATATGAACTATTTTATTTAGTTAAATATAGATGGAGCAAACACCATGAAAAAGAATGACCTAGCTTATACAGTTTTACTAGCTAGAATAACGAGAGGAGGAAATAGCCCATATAACAGATTAAAAAAAATGGTCTCGGGCTTCATGACTGCACCACCATTTTCAATAGCAAGCCGAACAAGATTAACAGGGAATTAAGAGGACTTTGACCAATGAGAAACGAACAAAATCATTAAGACTTCAAGGAAACAAAGACAAAGCAAACAACATGAATATCAAAGAAGTTATACCGCCAACTTGCCGTCAACACTCTTAGAATTCTAACATCTGAATGATTTACAATGATCAAGAAATGAACAGTCGTCACATCAGTTGATCCACAATATCACAACATCAAGCCATAAACTAAATGATCTTTGACTCACGATAAAGAAAATTAAAGTCAGAAAAGGGATGTTACCTTCTTCGAGGAAGCAAACGGGAGACAACGAGCTTAACTTCGAAAAAATTTCCACCAACACAAGTTTGATTTAAGAAAGCGGAGAATCGACACAACACTTTTATAGAAGATTAACCTTTAGGCTATAAACCTTATGTTCTTTGAGAGTAAAAATAAACTTATTCCTAGGAGGGTGCACCGAAAGCCGCCCTCTTTTTTCTTTCTTCCTCAACCCCCCCCCCCCCCTTTTAACACTGACTGGTCGAGAGTTTATATAGGGGAAAAGGAAATCGTTTTGGGAAGGGGGGGGGGGGGAATCGGACTGAAAGGAAGAATTTGAATTGTAAATTCAAGTTCTCTTTTCTTCAAACGATTGATAATGGAGAGGGAGACGTTGGGCTCGAGGTCGTGATTTGCTGTAGAATTTCCATGATTTTACTAGGTTTGCAGCGTGATTTGCTCGCTAGTTTTGATGTTGTTGCGTGAAGAAGAAGACGTTGGGTCGTTGGGTCAGGTCGGGTCGTTCATGGGTCAGGCATTGAAAGAAGGGATAATTGTATATAATAGCAAACTAATAACCTAAAATAAATGGAGTAGCTACGGTTTGATTTAATAGTGCTCCATAGCAAACGTTTGCCAAAGTTTGCCAGTCGCCTCTCTCCAAAAATCTCGCTCGCCACTCTCCCATTCTCGCTCGCCACTCTCCCTCTGCTCGCCTCTCTCGCTTTATACACAGAAGTGTATAAATTGTGTTTCTGTTTTGTATAAAGCGAGAGAAAATTGTATATACACATACAAAAACATATATCTTCGTGCTATACACTTAATTATACAATTTACAAATATTTTACTTTGATTCAATTGTAGACAAATGCAAATTTTATACAAATATTGTAGCGAAAAAGGTCAACGAATTATATAATTGCGAATTATACAATTGCAGTGAAATACAATTTTCTCTCGCTTTATACAACAGAAGTGTATAAATTGTGTTTCTGTTTTTGTATAAAGCGAGAGAAAAACATATATCTTCTTCCTATACACTTATAATTATACAATATACAAACATATTACTTCGATTCAATTGTATGCAAAGCAAATTTTATACAGATATTGCAGCGAAATAGGCAGTGAATTATACAATTGCGCATTATACAATTGCAGTGAAATAGGCCAGCGAATTATACAATTGCAGCGAAATAGGCCAGCGAATTATACAATTTAGGCCAGCGAATTATACAATTGTATATGTATAGCGAATTATAGAGTTATATGTTTGCTATGGAGCGCAATTATGCAAACTTTGCTATAACATACAAATATGAATTTTTTGTTTGCTATATGTGAAAGTTGCCCTTGAAAGAATTGGGTTTCTTTGGTGTTGCTGAATGTTGTATTATATTTAGTGGGCTGGTTTTCGTGGGAATGGGCCTGGGCTAGGCTGCTGGAAAAATGAACTGAAAATTGGAAAAGGCCCAAAATTGGACTTAGAGGAATTGAAGAAATTGATTGGATTGGGATTGACAAATTGTCCTATTTGATTACAATTATATTCAAATTGAGCTTAATTTAGATGAATTTAATATTAATTAATTAACGAGCTTCTTAATTTTAACGAAATAAAATAATTAATTTAATTATGAACTAATTAAATAAAAAAAATATAAACTATAAATTAGCTAAACTAATTAACCAAATATTTAAGTAAAACTAAAATCGTTTTGAGACGGGTTTAGAATATTCATAAAATATACTAATTATATATATGTAATTATATGAAAGATATATATTATTTAAAATTATAAAAATTATACCACTATTTAAAATAACTTCCAAACTATATTTATAATTTTTTTTGAAATTTTATAAAACTAATTATTTTAAAATCGTTTGAAATTGAAGAAGCTCGTAGATTAATTTATATATTGGATGACCAAAATTGGGTGTCAATTGTCGTTCCTCATTTGACTTGGATTGATGAAAGAAATTCGAGGCAAATGAAATTGACTAATCCAATTTTGACCGACAACATCTTCATCCTTCGGAAATAATTTTTGGTACGAACTTTAGAAATTATGGTCGAGCTCCGAAAATGCGATTCCATCATATCTCAAATTATATGAGAATTCAGGTCACTTGTAGTTCATACGCTTGATTTGATGTATGATTATGAAAAAATTCAGAAGATATCTCGATATCGAATTATGATGGACTGAAATGCTCTAGAATAAGATTTGAGAGAGGATGTACCAGTACAGCCGAGTTTTCAATATTAAGCCCGCCTACATATCCTTAAACCGTAGGAATCAGGTTGTTTGTAGTTCGACTCGATCGGTTGAAAAGGAAATCTATTATGCAAGATAACCTTTGGTTCTGGAGAAGTGATAAGTAAGTCGAGTATGAAAAAGAGGCTTGAAACCTCTTAGCCATGAATGTGTTGCACTTCACACTCATAATTAAGAACTTACATGGACATAATTTTCAAAGTTCTTGGTGCACTGTCACTCAGATTAGAAAGTTGCCTCCGGTGAGAGCGAGAAGTTTCCCGGATGCGAAATTGAAATCGATGAACTAAAAGAAAAACCCACATGCCTTTTGATAGGGGTATGGTTGTATTGTAGTGGAAGTTGCACCTCAGCTCGCGTCCTAAGAGTTTGATACTCCTCTTTGGACTATGTCCTAGTTCACTGCTAAAAAAAAAATTCCACGTTGTGTTGCATCCCTTTTAATGTCGTCCGCACCTGTGGTTTGATTTGAGAATTCATCTTCTTTGATGCTCTCGGCAAATATTGAAACAATGTCCCTCTTGGCAGTGGAAGATGATGGCCCTCTTGGCGGTTGAAGATGCAATGGCCCTCTCGGCAATTGAAGATGATGGCCCTCTCGACGTTTGAAGATGCAATGACCCTCTTGGCATTTGCATATATGATGTCCATTTCCGTATTTGAAGATGATGAACCTCTTGTCAATTTGAATATGTAATGTCCCTCTTGGCGTTTGAATGAAATGGCCCTCTTGGCATTTGAAGATGTAATGACCCTCTCGGCGATTTGAATATGATGGCCCTCTCGTCCAATGAAGATGCAATGGCCATCTTGGTGTTTGAATGCAATGGACGGCGTATGAAGATATAATGGTCCTCTCGACTGTTTGAATATTATGGCCTCTCGGCGTATGAAGGTGCAATGTCTCTTTTGGCGGCTTGAATGCAATGGCCCTCTCGGTGTTTGAATGCAATGGACCTCTTGGCATTTGAAGATGAAATGGACCTCTCGGCATGAAGATGATGGCCCTCTCGGCGGTTGAGGATGTAATGGCATTCTTGGCATTTTAAGATGTAACAAACTACTTGGAGGTTTTGAAGATGTAACAGCCTTCTCGGCGGCTAGAATATGATGGCCCTCTTGGAGGTTTGGATATGTATGGTATATCTCGGCAATGGTATTAACTCCTTTGATAATACGATATGCATGAATTTCTGGTGATAAACACGATGTCTCTGGGTGGTTCACATTACCCTGTCTGATATCAATGGGATTTATGAATATTTTTCAAAACTTATTGATACTGAAAAAATGTAATTTGATATATTTGTAGATGCTTGTATATGTTGAGAGTGATTTCTTCACTTGTTCCCATTTTGAATATTTTGTGTTCAATGTGACTGGTGCTTTGTTGGAGATTTGAACGAGGTGTTGTTGCTCGTATTTGGAACTGTTGCTTTTCTTCTAAAGAACTTCAATGACTTTTCTTTCTCCACAGAAAAGTTGTCAATTTTAGGTAGCTACTCGTTCTTTCGAATTCTCCATATTCGTTGAATAGAGAAATATGATGATCTTGTGGCAAACTTATAGACCTGCATCCACATAAAAAATATTAGTTTTTTTAAGCAAACTAATCTGTGTTGACTTCTTCAAGCGCTTGCTCTTTGTCTTGCTATCTTCAGTTGATCACTCCGATATCTTGCTTCTCGATAGACATAAGATGAAATTATACAAAATATTTGACGTATTAAAAATCCTTAAGAAAAAAAAACTTATTGAGAATCAATTTGAAAGAAGTCACAGTCAAATGTCATGTCATGAATAGCTTAAATGAACGTCCTTGGTTCGAACTTTGACGTATCCGATAGCTTGTCCTGGAGAATTCAAAGGATCCTTAAATCTTGAGAAATTTCTATCATGGTCCTCTCGAAATCTACTAGGATCGAGAATTTTGTAGTTGACTCTGAAATCCAACGTTGTCAGATATTGTTGAAGTGGACTATGAACTTTAACGATGCCACATATCATTTGAAGTTAGCTTTAAACTTCTGATTATGCTCGAAATGTTCAAAATTAACTAAAAGCTTCTAGTGATGCTTGAAGAAACTTTTGAGATAATTGTCAAAAATTTGTCCCAGATAGATGTCTGGAATATCTTAAGCCTTCGATGGATATTTCATGGAATTCGAGATCTTCTCAAAATTGCTATCTCAATTGAAATTCTCAAAGTGACTATAGTATTTACTTGTCGGAGATCTTCTTCTTGAAATTATTTAGTCCCTCTCAACAATTTTGTCCCGATTAGATGTCTCAGCGTATCCCGAACTGTTTATATATGACTTGTAGAATTTTTTAGACCCCCTCAAAATTTTGTCCCAGTTGCAACTCATAATGTATCTTAAATTTTGACGTGTTAACGATCCTCTTCTTGAGAATTTTTGAATGCCTCTCAAAAATATTATTCCGATTAGATGTCTCTGCGTATCTTGAACTGTTGATACATTACTTGTAAAATTTTTGAGACCTTCTCAAATTTAAGTCCCAGTTACAACTCACAATGTATCTCAATTTTTGACTTGTTGGGGAGACTTGATTCTCTTCTTGAGAATTTTTGAGTCCCTCTCAAAACTTCTTTCCCGGTTTCATACTGTAAAGGAGAATAGAAATCTTACAGAAGATATGACAGAACCCTTGTGGCGCCTACGTATCCCATTGACTCAGGAATCAGGTCAAACGTAGTTCCCCTCTTGAGGATTAATAAAAATAAGAAATTTTGACAAGGAAACGACCGAGACCGACATAGGCCGCCTACGTATCTCATTCTTGAGAATTCAGGTCGAACATTGTTCAAATTACAAAATATAATTTCCTAACTATAAAACATAAGATGATTGCAAGTTAATGATGTGATTACATGGGAGAAATAGAAGAAGTTCTGAATATTTGGCTCTTGAAATCACCTGAGTCGATTCGCCACTTGAGATGAACGTCTACACTCACCTACGACATGTCATCAGACAACTGTATCTATGTATTACCTAAGTGAGTTATTGAGTTCTCTTTTCCGAGTTTTGGTAGAAACTGATTTAGTCTCTTTGACACAATCATTCTTTTATGTGTCATCCAGATTTGACTTATCATGATTTTTGAGTTGTTTCAATTCTTTGGCTATGTATTCAGATATCATGATCTCCTCATCATACTCTTAGAATTCATCGTCATCGAATTCATTTGTTCATTTAGCTTGTGACATGACATGATGTTGATAGATTTAAAATTATTTTTACCAAAACAAACCCAAAGGTTGTTACATAGAAAAATTAAAGCAAGTGGAATAAAATTTAGCAATAGAAGAGGTTTTCATTGACAATAAGGAAATACGAACTTTGGCCATGACTATGGGCCATTTTTCCTTTTTCAAAATATTACTAGGGCAATTAAAAAATGACATAAAATTCATCTTTGTCTATCAATATGAACGAGGATTCAAGAGCGGCGTTGAAGTCCAATTAAGAACTTGTTCCATTGGCTCGGAGTCTCGTATGCTTGATGTCTCCATCAATTCCTCCAGCATGACATCACCTTCTTCAAGAATATCCCTAGTTCCTTTTATGAGATTTTCATCATTGGCATATTCTTCTACCAGATAAGACTAATACAAATACGGCAAAAGCTTTGGCGGTATATGATTGACCTCCTTCTTGCTCTGATCATATTTGGCACTAATGCAAACGCTTGATATGGATCAATGACCACTAATCCAGATTTATCAATTATGCTAAGTGAAGCTACAAATTTCTCTAGGCTATCAAGGTTGGTTGGGATTACAGTTTTATCACACACCAATTTTCTTCGACCTCCACCATGTTAATGGTAAACTTTCCATGATTCGGCACTGAATACACATTGGCATTGGCTATGACAGTTTGAAGAGTTACGACTTTTTTATCAAACAAATCTAATTTTATGCTTCAAGTTTATGCAATCTTCAGTGGTATGTTCGAATCCTCCTAAACTGTAAGCATAATGAAGATCAGCCCTGTAATGTATGAAATTGACATTTTTCGGGTCAACTGGTTGTATCAGATCGACTACTTTCAATCTCTCAAAAAGTTGAGTTCCGCTTTCAACTAATGGAGTAAAAACTCGAGGTTGTTTTCTCTTAAGTTTTGAAGGAGAAATATTGTAATTATTTTGTGGAGGATGAGGTACTTGATGATAAAGTGGAAGTTTTTGGCGAGTAGGTGTCTGTGTTTGGAAATTTGGATATTGTGGAGTTTGGTAGATATGAGGGGCATTTTGGTAATTTTGCAAAGTTACTTGGTAATTTTGTTGAACATTTGGGTAATATTACAATGAGCTTGGTAATTTGGATAATTTGGTAGTGGAGCTTGGTAATTTTGTTGGATGGGGTAAGAATTTTGCGGAGCTAAATGGTAGGTTTTGGATGGGAAAATTTTTTGAACAGTCAGACCGGCACGCCTCTTTGATTTTTGACTTGATTCAAATGAGATATAGGAAACATAATCTCTTTTCCTCCTCAATGGTCTCAAGAATTAAACTTGGGGAGTCATTCGGATGATTTTTCCGGCCTTGATTGTCTTCAATAACTTCACCAATTTTGACTATCTCACTGAACTTCCCTTCTAAAATGAGAAACATCCTACTGTAGTACTCTGACTCTTGAATTCGCACGAAGACTTCTATAATCTCTTTCTCACTCAAGGAAAGCCTAACCCTTGCAGCCTCTCTTCTCCAACGATAGGCATATTCTCGATAGTTTTTACAAGACTTCTGTTTGATTCTCCCCAAAGAGTATTGATTGGGAATGAGTTCTACGTTATAACCAAACATTTCAATGAAGCTTTTAGCAAAATCATTCCAACTTGGCCGCTTCTTGATTTCTTGAGAAATATACCATTCAAAAGCTTCTCATTTCATGCTTAGACCAAAGAGTCGTATTAACAGGTTCTCATTTTTTCCAATTCCCATAAATTTGTCCCATTAAGACCTCAAATGAGCAAAAGGATTTTCAATCCCACTAAAGTGTCAAATTTCGACACTTTAAAACCTTTCGAAATCTTCAAATGTGGATGAATGCAGAAATCTTCATAATTCAATCCAATAACATTTGTGGTGTATTGAAAGTCCTTTATTGCATTCATAGCTTCATGTCTAATGTTTTACTCAGTCTTTCCTTTTATAACCTTCCACTCCTTCTCCTCCTTCTCACAATGATCGAGTTCAAAAATGTGTAGTAGAAGAAGGATATAATTCTGGCGATATTGGAAAATGAAATGCGGTTTCTAGAGGCATGGGTTGAATGGTAGATGAGTTTTGGACAATTGGAGTAGGAATATGATGACCAGGAGGAAAATTCTGGAGATTGTTGGTGTTTGAATTTCGAGGAATAGGTAATTTTTGGCGTGAAGATCTAGCTTGATGTGGGTTAGGGGCAATTAAGTCGATGATGAGAGGTTTTGGATTTGTAACAGTGGATGAATTGTTTGGAAGATGTTTAGATGTTGTATTCAAAGTAGGAAAACTGAGTGGAGGTCTTTCATTGTCTATAGTAGGAGTGTTGACAATAATAGTCAAATTCGTCAAATCTCGGGACTTATCAATTTCATCCCTCATCTCAGCAATTTGTTGGAATAATTGTGCAAACAATTTGTTTTGTTCAGCAATGATAGGGTCATTCACAGTGATTTTGGTCAAATCAGTGTTCTCGACATTTTCAACCACATTTCCTTTGCCTTTTGACAAACTTTGGTCAGAGAAAAAATCTTTGGGATCTTTAGACCTCGTGAAGTATGGATGTTCTGTCATTTTCTCAACACAGATCAGTTTTAAGTACCTGACAAAGAAAATAACTCAAAAGACTAATGTGTTAGTTTGTGTAGATGATAAATAATACAAAATCTCACACACATTACTGTAAACACATAAAGAGTTGCTTCATTTGAATGTAAAAGAAGTCCACATATATAGAAAGGTGACTAAATAGACAGGAATTTGTCTATTTATTTTTGGATAAGTGAATCAGAAACGTTTGACTTGAGTGGAGTCAATGGAATTTTGTATCTGTAATTGACATACTTTTGATTTTTGATTGAGAAGAAACTCTAATTTGTTAGGGAGAACGGAAAAATAAAATTTTTCAAATATGCGGACCGAAACTTGAAAGACTGCCTATGTATTTCACGGAGGAAAATTCAAGTCCTACGTAGTTTGACTTTCCTTTTTGAATCTCTTTTTGATTTGAGATGGAAAATGTACCCTCCACCCTTTTTAGTTGAGAGAGTAAGATTTAAGATTTGAAAGAGAGTTTTGAATATATATTTTTTTTTGGGAAACTAAAGACTCGAAGAGTATTTGCACGTATTTTTTATAGTGACTTGATATTTATGCTTAGGGGTTTCTAAAAGTTATTCGATGAAGAGTGATGTAGAATATCTTCTAATAAAGCAATATTTTCACACAAGCAGTTATAACACATAAACAATTATTGCGCGTTCTAAACAAATATGTGACCCTTTTGTGCCAAGGTTTGGCCTAACGATTCGAAAGAGGTATATCATCCTTTTGGAACATCTCATTATCCCAAAACCCAAGAGACAATGATTTGTCAAATGGCGTATACATTCTTCAAATTTAAACACACGAGTATGATCGTCCATTTAGGTTGTAGGCCATTTTGGACTCAAGGTGGTCTCTCTAATAGTCCCAACACGCCTTAGGTGTTGGTCGTCTTACTTCAATGCGCTAATTGAGGGATTTGGTTTCGCTCTACGCTAGTTGACTAAGAGTGGGTATACTAGACACAAGGTTCCCAAGTGGACAACTCGAGTGATAAGGCTACGCGGTCACACAGAAAAAGATCCGAACATCCCGTGCATATGCCAACTCTTCTAACTTTTGAGATTTTGAAAGAAATTTGCGGGTGCACAAAACACACCTCGCGTGTACGTGTGATTGTGTGAATTTTCCAGAATTAGAGGAAGTATGAACGATATGACAGTTTATAAAGCAGTAACAAATATACAATTTATATAAAACAATAACAGATAAACATTTTAAATAAAAAATAACAAATAAGCAGTGTATATCACATAAGCATGAAATATAAAGTGTTAGGCATGCAATATTAGCAAACAAGTAAGCATATGTTAAAAATTCTAATAATTAACCTAAGTCTGTTATGGTTAGAACTTATCAAATCCCCAGCAGAGTCGTCATTTCTGTTATTCCGTAATTTATCTATCTTAAGAAAAATCACTTTTTTAAAATGTTCTAAGTATAAAACAATTTGAAAATACTTAGAAAAGAGTCGCCACTTAATTTTTTAAAGAAATTAAGAACACTTAATTTTTTAAAGAAATTAAGAAAACTTAATTTAAAAAGATTTTAACAGATTAAATCTTTATAGATTTAGATAAAATGGGTAAGAGATTTTATTTACGCTTCAAGAAGGTTTTAAGGCATTTGAAGCGTCCGCTAACACACGGTTATCCTATGACTTAGATTAAATATATTTTGATTAATTTCTTAGAAAAAATAATTAATTTGAGAAGATAATTAAAAAAGAATAAAAACTAATTATTTTAAAATTGTTTGTAATTGAAGAAACTCGATAATTAATTTATATATTGGATGGTCAAGACTGGGTGTCAATAGAGGGTATAACTGGAAGAAAACATATGATATTATAAATCATGAAATACTTAAATCCAAACAAATTGTTCAAAAGTTAAAGCAAAATAACATGTAGTTTCAAAAAAGTATAAGGTACAATAAACTAATTCATGTTTCTTGTCCATGGTCTTGGCGTAGGATAATTGGTGTCCGAAACATGTTCTTTTGATATGCGAGGTCCATCGTATTTGCTAGCAACTGTACCAGTAACTTCACTCTCACTTATCGCGCCCTCTTCATTCTTTGTTTTTTTCATAATGCCATTGGATTATAGCATACCTTTGACGATGGTAATTTGCATCAATATCAACAGAAGACATATCAAAAACAACATTACTGATGTATTCAACAAATAGAGATGTGTACATACCACAATCACTTTAAAAAATTTGAAAGAAAAAAAATTAATAACTAAATAAAGTTAACGTTTATAATGAAATCAGTTGATTATAGGCAATACATACTTGGAACTATCTCCTTGTTTAGGAACATGCATCATATGCTTGATATCAAGTGGGTCGGAATGAGACTTGTGTACATATTCAGGTAGTTTATTGGCATACAGATCAAGCCTTTTATCATAAAATAATGTGCTCGTCAAAAATAGTGGTATCATTGTTGCAAGTTTACCAACAACTTCATCGACTTTGTTGGTGTGAACAGATCCTCTCCTCCTCGAATCATATACATGTAGACATCTAAGCTTGATTCAGAATACAACCAACAACCAATGAAACTTTTCACTAATGTTGACAGGAATAATGACTTCGTCAACACTGTCCAAAGGAATGTTATCAAGCAGTTTGAAGCCTCTAATTCACTGTCCAACATCGTGATCGGAAGAAATGGATCTCATGTCGCAATTTGACTGTCTCCATTGTTTCTCAATAATATCAACCCACGTCATAAATCAACAGTCAACCGTATTGTATGATATTGTTGTTGGAGAGTACTTTGCCTTCTTTCGCAGATAATATATAATGTTCTTAACACGTTGTTTCCAAAAAAAGACATCAAAAATGATTCAAGATTTTGGAGCAGACGCATTCAATTATTATATATACAATACTATAAAAAAATTTAGACCAACGTTATACAACATTCATTCAATATACATACTTGATGGATATGCATATTATAAAATAGATTTTAACAATAAATTGTAGTTATAATTACAAAAGTCTGAAAATACGTGTTTTGAATTAACTCTTTAAAAAGTTGGTATATGACTTATCCCGTCTTCCCAAGGCTTGCCTGGTTTAACCATTACGTTGAAAAATCCTTATCATCAATTTTGACAACACCAAAGTCCATTAGAGGTTCAATAATATTTTTCAACTTTGAATAAATAGATTTCTTGTGAATATTGAAAATATATTTTAAAAAATTGTATACAATTTGATTGTGATATCTAAAAAAAATTGTTTTATATACACTTATACCTGCCACGCCTAGATAAAGCATCTTTGAATACCCATTGTTAAACTCATCGATCAACTCAGCAGCTTCCTCAAACCCATTGTGACTTTCAAACGGGTGTTTGATTCGAAAGAAAATAGGAACTCTTTTTGAGCTGCTTTCACCTTTCGACAACCGAATGTACAGAGATGTTCATACTTGCCGGGATTCTTATTTCTTGGTTGCACATCTGGAGTTGTATTAACATTAAGAATTGAATCAAGTGCAACAATTTGTGTCATAGTCAAATCAGGATAATCATCCAATGTTCGTGATTTGAATTTGATGAACCAGGTATATCATCATTGAAAACATCTTCAATATTTTGTCAGTTGACTTCTGAGCTTCATCTATATATGAAAATATCATAATGTTAAAAAAAATATAATGAAAATACATATCATAATATGATTTAAACTCATACCATCCGTATTTGAAATATGAACGTATTCACCCACTGAAACGGAAGACTCATCCATTGGAGCTTTATCAGATTGTTCAACATTTTGACGGGCATCATCCTAATGTATGATATAATATAAAATTCAATCATAAAATAGTGTAAAAAAATTATCTCATACGATTTTTATGCAGAATTAATACAAGTTTTAAAACAACATCAGTAAACACGCATGGATGTTGTCTTCCACAGATTTAATAACAAAATTGAACCAACATAAAAGTTGAACCAAATTGTTTCATACATTATTAATACATGCTAAGTCATTCAATATTTATATAATTTTAATACATATATCAAACAAACTAACTGAAAAAACATGTATAATATTTGGTCATACAAAGTTCATACATAAATCACACAATGATAAAACCATTGTTTTATTTTTTAACTTTGTAAAATCCTAATGTCATATAATACATGTTGGTGTTTTCAAGATTTAATAACAAAATTGAACCAAAATAAAAGTTGAACCAAATTGTTTCATACATTATTAATACATGCTAATTCATTCAATATTGATACAATTTTAATACCTATATCAAACAAAGAAATCGGAAAAAACATGTATAAATATTTGGTCATATACAGTTCATACACAAATCACACAATTATACAATAACTATTTTTAGTTTTAACTTTGTAAAACAATTTAATGGCACATAAAACCTGTTGGTGTATAGTTGATGTTGGTTGACCTTTTGACGACCTAATCTCCTAAATAATTATCTTTTGTCGAGTTATCGACATATGTTTTCATTTCGGCCATATGCATGTCAACCTTATCAATAGATGTAAAAACATCTGTAAATACATTAAAATATTATAGAAAAATATTATTAATAATTAATTTAAAAGGGTTTGAAGAATAACATTCACTTTCAGCTGTTTCAACTCCACCAAAATTTGTCATTAAACATCAAGATATTGAATAAGTTCTTTGTAATATATTAAAAAAAGTATTAATGAATTTTTTTATTGTATACCTCTGCAATTTTTGCCTTTAACTCTAAGTACTTTTGGTCGACGTCAACACTATGTTTTTCTAATGTTCCTTGATCTTCTGTATCATGGTGACTCGAATATTGATTTAAAATGTACTGAACCATGACATTTAACTATTCGTTAATAAACACTATGTTTTTAAATTTATGTTGCAGTTAAAAAAAGATGTGACAATTATAATCTATAAAATAAAAAAGAGGGGGGGGGGGGGGGAGGGGGGGAGGTAATAACAATAACTAAAATATGACCTAATTGTCATGTGTTCTGAAAATCGTATTCTTCAAGTCATCGAAAAAGATAATGTCATTCATTGTCTTTTAGTTCTGAATATGTGGTGTGCGATTTGAAGCACGAACAACAACATTGTTGTCAAAGGGATGACATAGCTATATGGAACTGACTGAATTTGAATGACGTAGGATTGTTCAACAACTTAAGACTACAAGCTTTAAGAGTTAGTTTAAAACATTCATTGCCCCATGGAAAGTTGAAATATTGACCGGACTCAACCAAACCATAATACGATTTAGGAATGGTTGTTTTAGATGCCTTCGAACCAGTAAAAAATGAAACAATGAAGTACAGAATGCCGATTTTGAAGAGATCATCATCCTCAATAAAGTTAGTCAGTTTAAACTTGTGGAAGAAGTCTGACTTTGGAAATTTGTTCATTTCTCCAAAATATTCTAGGATAACTCTATTTGAAATAGACGGATCCAAAAAATCAGAAGGTGATCCACATTTGAGCCCAATAATAGCAGTGAATTCCTTGATTCCAAAATATAATTTTATACCTTTTTTTTCACAACAAACATGTCATCTCTGACATTTTCAAATTCAAGAAAAAACAAATGTCGCAATAGTTCACATTGAATCTTTATGTTGTATAATTCATAAAATATATCAAAAGGGGTTTGTTCCTGAAATTGTCGAAACCTCTCTTGTCCGAGGAAAGTCAATAAATCACCAAAAACATTCATGTTTGTACATGAAGATCAATGTGTGGATACCTTCTTTACCTATAAAATTTTTAATACTAAATTAACACTGATTTAATACAAAAATTAATAAAGTTTCATTTCTATAGTAACTACATTTCGACAAAATTTTTAATTAAATTAAATCGTATAAATTAAGTCAAAATAATATAAAAATACATATAAAGGTATGTTCATACACATATTATTCATGTTTCATACATATGCATATAAAAACAAATTGCATTCAAAATTTATACAACAAAATTAGTTAAATATTTCATACATTTTGCATACCAAAAAAATAATTCATTAAATAAAGATAATTAATTAATATACAAAACACACCAAATATTAATATACAGTTCATATCAATACTATTCAAAATTTATACACATCATACTAGTTATCTAATTCATACAATTTGCATACCAATTTAATAATTCATCATATACAAATAATTAATGTACAAACTCACTTATGATGATACACCATTGATACCATAATTATTAAAAATTTATACAAAACATAATAGTTAAACAACGCATACCATTTGCATATCAATATAATAATTCATCATATCCACACAATTAAAAGACAAAATACACCAATGTAAATACACAATTCATACAATGTTAATTCAGAATCTGTTTATCAAAATTCATAAACTATCAATGAATCAAGCATTAAACTCACATAGATACACATTTTATCCATATTTCAAATAATTTTGACTAATGTGACGATAAATTCAATATATTACTTACCCTAATAATTTTTTTGTTGTCTTTTTTGACAGTTGGTATCTTCGATTCCTTGTTTTGTGTCGATTGTCTTGTTGATTGTCTTGAAGGTTTAGAAGATTGAGCAACATCGACATTTTTACATTAACAAAGTCTGAATCAAAGTTGAAAGGGGGTTTCAACAATTTTCTTCCTTTTCTTTCCCTTCTGATTTTTTGAATTACCTCTTTTGTTTGCTTGATTATTTTTCTCTTTTTGAACCTTGGATAGAGCAGAACCACCCGTCATCGGCGCCCGATTTTCAACAGTTTTAGGCGGTGGGATTTGAGTTAATATATTGAATGATGAGACATGAATTTCATCAAATGAAGTTCCTTCAACAAATCTGTAACTTTTGCGAGGCGTTTCAATGGATTTCTTCGACATGATGGTGAGAAAGGTAACAATATGGAGGATTGTGTATTAGATTAGATGGATTGTGTGAAAGAGGGGATGAACAATTTTGGATGTTGGGTAGTGGTATGTTGGGGAAGATTGTAGTGATGTGGTGGCATGCGGCGTGGGAGAGAATGTGGAAGAGTGTATGATCTGATTGGCGTGTGAGGAGGGGGTTGTGATTGGGGTATGGGGTGATTGGCTTGTTACGGTAAACATAACCAATCTAAATCCCTAAAAATAAGTAACTGATAATATCGTGTAACTATAAATAATTAATAAAAAATTAAAAGAGACCATTTTAAAAAAGGAAACAGTAAATAAACTAATTAACTTTAACTATAAATAATTAATAAAATAAAATTTTTAATTGATTAAACAATTTTTATGTTAAATTTAATTTTAAGTAGTATGTTATAAAATGTAAATTATCTGTTATAAGAGAGAATTTTTTGAAAGTATGTTTATAATCGTAATATATACCTTTAAATGTGTATATGGTGTGATTTTTATATATCGTTCATATAAATTTTTATAAGTAAATGTAAAGAAATATTTAACTTTTTAATGAAAATATATTAGTGTAATTTGAAAAAACAAAATGAGTGGCATTTTCTTCTCTTTTACAAATTAAATTACGACTTATCACAAATAAATTTATAACTTCAATTAAAATAAAATTATTTTATATCATATATAATGAGTAACCCTCACTAGAAAATTTTAAGAGAATTATTTGATTAAATTACCTTTTATATATATATTTATCGAAAAATATACACAAATATTAAAAATATTAGATTTTTTAAAGAAAAATTATTTACAATTATTAAACACATAAGGATGATTTATTTTTTATTTTTTTAAAAAAAGGTAGTTTCTTGACTCTTTACAAATTAAATTAAGAGTTACTATAAATGAATTAAAAAGAAAATTCAATAAAGAGACAAGGACCCTCACAAGTAAATACTTACTAATTCTTGTAAAAGGAAAAGGGAAAATTAAGTGGGATGACAAATATCCCTAAGGAATTAGTTAATAAGGGAATAATTTAATTTATTTATTGTCAGTAATTATAGTTTCATTTTTTTGACATAATTAATGAGATTCACCATCTCTTTGTATATTCAACCGTAAAAGACTTTTTTATGCTTTTGTATATAATTTTATACGAAATCAATTTTATCTCTCCTATCCCCATTCCATATCTTTCTCCTAAAATAACTCCTCCAATTCTATTTTGAATTTTGAATTGGAAAAATTCCACGTTCTCCCTCCCGTCTTGCTTTCAATTTTCGCAGGTAACCGTCAAACTCAACCCATGAATCTATTGTTTTTCTTCTTCAACAATTGTATATGTATTTTGTTTGTTAGTTTTTCATATTTTTTTTTAAAAAAAAATCTTTCTTTTTTATCAAATTATAAGTTTTTCAAAATCAAAAATATTGACATCCACCCTCGTTTCAATGGGTTTAACTCAAGATTTTGGAGTTAATGTAAGATTTATGACAAAATCTAAACAAGTTTGAGATGAACAATTCATTGAAGAATTGAGATCCAAGAAAAAAGGGACTCAATGACAATTCAGAAAGTTGTTATCAACGCAAAAGCTAGCGGCATTAAAATTGTTGGAGGAGGAAGTAAGAGGAAAGACATAACCACTGATTCAGAAGAGGGTGAATCTGCTTCATCTGAAATTGACCAATCTAAAAAATATCAGGATCATTAGGTAGTGACTTAAAACACAATTACAGATAGAATATTTCGTTACTTATGTGCAAATATACATAAAATTGTTTGTTTAGGTTATAATTGTATATAGTATGTTGCATGTTTAAATCACTCATGTTTTAGTTATTTGTATTTTTTTCTTAGTTATATAAACGAAAGAGATAAAAAACATACTTTTAAGTATATGTATAATTTATGTCTAATTATATTGGAATTTGTATATTCTATTAGTTATATACAAATTATTGATGACTTGTATGTTAAGGTAATATGTATATAGTGACTTGTATATTAAAGATAATTGTATATAAGGTAATATGCATATAGTGATATAGTGATTTGTATATAAAGACAATTGTATATAGTTACAAATATAGTTTGTAGATGTATACAAAAGAGAATTGTATATAGTTTATGACTAAATTATAATTGTATATTGTAATTTGTATATTCATGTAGTTATATACAAATTAGTGAAGTTGCGTATATATTCAGTTGTATATTAATATAATATATAAAAAGTCTTATGAGACCGTTAAACATACTTAATTACCATATTCATATACACATACTAATACACATATAATTTATAGATATATAAAAAACAGTTACAAATACAATTATAGTTTATTTATACAAATTTTTAATCTTAAAATGAAATAGTATAAATTAATTTGTTTGTACGTACTAGAACATGCAAAATACCGTATACAAAACTACTTCAAATCTTTTTTTTTTCTAAACAAGCCAGATTA
Source organism: Solanum sitiens (assembly GCA_016801875.1). Classification (NCBI taxonomy): domain Eukaryota; kingdom Viridiplantae; phylum Streptophyta; class Magnoliopsida; order Solanales; family Solanaceae; genus Solanum; species Solanum sitiens. The sequence goes on along the minus strand of JABWTJ010000658.1, from coordinate 366,162 downwards.
TCATATATACAATTACCATGAACATATATACAATTGATAACACAGTGAAGTAAAGCACGACTCTATTTGAACAAATTTTAACACGGGAACAATTTTAGGATGTTACATTTTTTAGCAAGAACAACTTAAATCCTTCCCCAAATTATATCAACAGTGGCTCAACAAAAAGGACTGACCCTAAAGCTAGATGTATACAAAAGAGAATTGTATATAGTTTATGACTAAATTATAATTGTATATTGTAATTTGTATATTCCTGTAGTTATATACAAATTAGTGAAGTTGCGTATATATTCAGTTGTATATTAATGTAATATATACAAAGTCTTATGAGACCGTTAAACATACTTAATTACCATATTCATATACACATACTAATACACATATATAATTTGTAGGTATATACAAAACAGTTACAAATACAATTATAGTTTATTTATACAAATTTTTAGTCTTAAAATGAAATAGTATAAATTAATTTGTTTGTACGTACTAGAACATGCAAAATACAGTATACAAAACTACTTCAAATCTTTTTTTTCTTTCTAAACAAGCCAGATTATCATATATACAATTACCATGAACATATATACAATTGATAACACAGTGAAGTAAAGCACGACTCTATTAGAACAAATTTTAACACGGGAACAATTTTAGGATGTTACATTTTTTAGCAAGAACAACTTAAATCCTTCCCCAAATTATATCAACAGTGGCTCAACAAAAAGGACCAACTTAAAGCTATTTTCTTGCTTTTCTGCGGACCAATTATTTATCTTGGTTGTGGCCATGTTGGTACATTCTGGTAATGATTCAAATTAGCAATTTCATGACAAAAAGAACATAAAAATTAACAAAATTTCTATTACCAAGAGTACAACAGGGACAAGCATGAATGCCAGAAACGTAACTAATAGACAAATTCAAATTCCGATGGAATTGTGCAACTGATCAGAAACCACAGAGAAGAGAAGAGACGATATGCATTGAACAAATTAATCAACAACAGGATAATTCACATATTCTTTTGGCATAAAATTAAAGAAAAATAAGATGAAGGAACTCAATACACGTAAATATTATTGGCACTTGGTAACACATGTAAATGACACATAAGTTATAATGAAAGAAATTACAGATCTTCTTGACACGTTAGCTAAATGTCAAAAGTCAAAATTATCTTAAATTTCTTATCTATTGCTCAAAATAGTGTTTAAAATATTGTGTTCCAGTAAGTTCAGGGGTTCAAATGACAAAGGAGCAAGTAGAATAATTTACAATACAAACACATACAAATACAAGGGTTCACCAGACCATTTTGCCTTCAAATTAAAATAGATGAGTTTTGACATGTCTCCGTATCTATTGGTCATATCAGTGGAGTACCTCCAAAGAGAGCTAAATTAAGTAGCTTTGAATATCCAATTTAAGATTCATCCAAGGTGCAAACAACTACAAGTTATGTATCTATTGTCGCGAGACGAGCCTACACCTTGGACATAATCGACACTCGAGAACCGTTATTGGTCCCCAAGCGAACCCTCATACTGGCTGGCTACAAGCGGATGACTAACTCAAGCATATAACGGCTTAAAAGTGAATTAAATTTAATAAATCAAATACTTAATACTTAAAATAATCTGAAAGATACTCAATAGATAAGCTCAAAGTTCGTAAAAATAACTCAAAGAAGATATATACCGAAAACTACTCAACTAAACCTAGACTATTATAGAAGGATATCGGGATAAGACCCACGACATCTCAAAACTACTAACGGTAAAAAAAAGTGATGTCCTCTGAAACATAAGAAGGCTCATCAAAGCTGACCGGAATATCCCATTACCACAACGAAATGCATGTTGATGATCCTGAATACCAAAATCTGCATGCATTATGAAACTATGCATGTCAAATGGCTCGGTACATGAAATGTACAAGCATATAAGGGGAATTCTAAAACATAAACATAAGTTTAAATAGAAAATAAACATACTTACCGCTTCTCAACTCACTCCACTCCACTCAACTCAACTCAATGAGACACAGTTCAACTCAATAATAAGAGACTCACCTCCGTGAAACATAGTTCAACTCAACTCACTATGAGTTATGTGATGATACAACGTCTAGCCAACACTATCAGAACTGTCTTATACTTTGCCGAAGTATAGAACCTACTACTAAGTGGATTCACTAGTCTATGCAAAAAACCAATAAGGAAACATCTAAAAAGTATTACCGTTTCTACCCACATTGGCTACATGATTTATGGGGGCTGTGAGTTGTTTGCACTTTCCCCTATATCGGTGCTCAATACTACTCTCAAAATATAACTAGCTCATATGATTAAAAACATAACTCTTTCTATGTTTTGAGATTAGTACTCAAAAATATTTCTCTTAAAAGAGATGGTACTTAAACTGGTCAAAACTCTTTTGAAAATCTCAGCTTCCTGCTGTTTTAAATGTTAAAACATTTATCTTGGGAATACTGAGTTCCGATATATTCATTTTAGAAAAATAAACTCAACTCTACTCTTTTTCAAACTCAAGTGCTCAAGTCTTTAAAACATGTTCTAAAACAATTTGTAAAAAGACTTTTTAGATAGGGTTCATGACGAATTATGGACGTGAATGACTCAATTCAAAGTTTTCAATAACCATGTATAGAACCCAATACTTGGGTCTCAGTGACTCCCGAACTCAAGGATTCAATGATACTAGTCATCTCAAGAATGCTCGACTCGGAGGGTTCATTTGGAGTTATAGGCATGAACTACTCAACTCAAAGACTCAATGATACTTCTCATCTCAAGATTGTTCGACTCGGGCATGAACTACTCTACTCAAGGGCCTTCATGGGCAACATGTAGTAGTCCCATGATTAGGAATATAATCCCAAAATGATTATAAACTCAATACTCAAGACTTAGAATTTGAATATACTACTCCTCTCAAAGAAAATCAAGTTATTATGGGCATGAACGACTTGACTAAGGATATCAATGATAATGTAGACTCATGAATACATTCTCCTCCTTCTCATACTCACTTACTCGAGTTCTGAAACAATTAAAATAGAAAACTCCCCGAAAAGATTCAAAGGGACTTTCTCAAACTTTACTCAAATCGATAGTTGATCTCGAAGAATTCACAATTTAACTCAAAGACTTTCTTGAACTCTACTCCTCACTCATCTTGTGCTAAAAGTTGTGATCGTTTGAAGTTGACCAAACTTAGAAGAACCTAGGAATGACTTGAATGAATTTTCTTCAATTATTTTTGGAACTCAAGGTGCGACATCTGACAACCTTAAAATTTACAAAATTTCAAATTTCTCCGTAAAATCTTACTCACAATGAAGAATGGCCCAGGTCTTAGCTCAATTTTTCCTGGATGTTACATTATTTCCCCTATGGGTATGGAAAGGGGTTACTCTCACTATCTCTATGACTCATGCACGTGCCTACTAACACGGGCTGAACTGATTCATACCAATAGTTGGGACCTTCTATATATAGTGCCTAAGTCAAGCTATTGTGAACGTAGTCACACTCTCTCTGAAGTTACCTTATCTGAAACAAAGGAAATTTGGGTATGAAGTAAGACTAGGAATACCATGCATGGGGTATATGATCGCTAGCTGTTAAGTTTAGCAACACTCCTCAACTACGCTATTCTTTTCGTATACCATATCTCATTGGCAGCAACTCATAGCATCCACAAGGATACATGACTTCTCTTACCAATGTTTGAGTCTAATGGTACACTCTTGTTGTATTCAATCTTAACCGAAATCCCAAGGTATTTTCTCAAGTTTCACAATTATATATAAAGAGAGCAATACCCTCTCCAAAGTCAAGTTTTAGTCATGAAAAGGAAGAAGCTCTGATTGTCGAATTGATAATGTGATTCGAAGTGAAGGACTCATTTGGTTTGCAGAAGAGCCACGGGAATTGATTGGAGAATTGATGAAGAAGAACAAGAGCAGATTCAGTTGAAAAGGTGATTATTGGGTTGAATTTCAAGCATAAGAAAGACCCCAATTAAAGGTAATACCGTTTCAGATGATGTTCTTCAGTATCAATGTGTATTGCAATCAGAGTAAGGGGATTGATTTTTTCCCTTCGGGTTCTTGTAACTCAGATCACTAAACCTCTGTCTGAAACATATATGATGGTGTCATTAATAGTGAGATTTTAGGTGTAGAATTCATTTGATTTAGTCATTCTCTGTTTGTTTATAATGAACGAAAGAGTAGTATAATTCATTCTTTTCGCACTTTGTTTCCCCCTATGATCTGGGACTCTATCTGTTTGTCATGCCTACTGCCACAACTTTATTGAGTAAATTGTAGGATACTGTAATTAAGTGAGTTTCATTATCCAACGACTAGTGCAATGTAGGCAGAATTATGGTTCCTGAGAGTTAAAGGTCGTATTAACTCTTAGTTATTGTTTTTGATTTTCCTTAAGTTTCATGTTCTTCTTGCCTGTTCAACCACTGCTGAACTGTGTCACTAAGACGGACATTTCAGGACTTTGACATGCTTATTTTGGATATTATGATGCACTGTCAAAGTTTTCTTGAACCTTACTCCATTTAATTATATAAACTTGTTGTTGTGCCATCTCCTATTGGCGGTGTATCATAGTCAAGTCTATCATTTTAATGATATGTACACTCTGCTTATTCCTTCATGTCTTGTTTGTTGGAGTTGAACAATCTTGCCTACTTGGTGCTAGCAGATTTCCCCTGAGTTATCAATATCAACGCCGTCTCCTTTCTATTTGCTGCAGCTTCACTCTATTCCTTATAAATATTACTAGTTCCAGTTTTAGCATTCATTTTGTCATAGTTTACTCATCCATGCCCACATGTTTTTTTCGTCCTTCTTTTTCCATATGTCAAACGTATCTGGAACTGTATCCCCTATAATGAAGGATATATGTCGGTCTCTATTCACTTTAATTAGTGAAAATGTATAGAGGACACTATTTTGTTATTGTAGACAGTGAAATTTTATTGATAAATTCATACTAAATTAGGATTAAATCTTAATCATGATACTTTTGACCAAGTCCATATTATATTTGGGTCAGTCAATTAAGTTGACAAGATGAGCCCAAATCATGTTCTTCAAGCCCAAGGACCAACATTACTTGGACAAAAGTATCCCTAAAACCCTAACTCAAGCTTATATAAAGAGGTCTTCATAAGACCAAGAAAAAAGAGGAAGAAAATAAGAAGACACATAGAGAATTCATCTGCAAGTCTTCCACATACAAAGAAATTTTCGCTCCAAGTGTTGAGCCGCAAGTACAAAGAAATATTCACTCTAAAAGTTGAGCCGCAAGTATTCCATCAAATCAAGAACATCAAACAGGAAAGGAAACATGTATTTTTAGGTCATCAATTCTTTGGAAATACGGCTTTACATATGTGAGAGAAGACTTAGACGTGGACTCAGATTTATCTATGATAGTCTCTTTGATGAAATCCTTCAATTTGTCAACATGAATCAGACCTTCGGCAGACACTTGAAACTCCTTGATGATTGCTTCTTGTTTTGCGAAGGACTGCCTTTTCTCCTAAGTTTCATGAAGATTTTCACATAATTGTGTGGATTCTCTTTTCTCCATTTTCTCCATCATGTTCGTCAACTTGGTAAGTGTTGAGCCGCAGGTACAAAGAAGTCTTCGCTCCAAAAGTTGAGCCGCAAGTATTCCATCAAATCAAGAACATCATTGAAGAGAAGAATCGGGGATTACATATCTTTTCTTAAAGTTTTTATAAAGATTGTAACCTTCGCATAAATTCAAATACAAATATTGTTGTTTGTTTGCTATTTTCCTTTCCTGTTTTCTGTAGTTCAGGATTGAAATTTTAGACGCATACAAGTTGGCACGCCCAGTGGGACAATCTTTACCTCTCATCTCTTCTCTTAAAAAAAATTAAAGTTCAAAAACACCGAGATGACTTTTAAGGAGATCAACTCAAAATCAACATTCGCATCCAAATCTGGATCTACATCCGTATCTGCATCTACATCCAAAACTGGATCTGCATCTTCATTCGCATTTGCATCTGCAAAAACTGATGGATCAAAATTTTGCAACGCTGTGGAAAACATCATTGATGTTACTGCGGGAAACATGTGACCTATCACAAGGAACCAAGCCAAAATGCTAGGACAACAAGCCTCACGAGCGCCGTTCCAATCTGATACTGTATTTGGTTTGTCTCCAAAACATGTGAAGTCTCCTACAAAAGCTGCAAAAGAAGAAATGGCCGAAATGGACGAGAGGGTTATTGCCCAATTGAGCCAATCAACATCCAAGAAGCCCTCTGCTTCAGCCAATAATGATGTCTTAAGCACGGGATCTACCCCACATAATATGTTTGCATCTCATGTTTGGGAAAATCAATGTTATTCTCCATCACATACGATGATAATGCACACGATGTTGGTCGAAACTTCTACAATATAAGAAAAACTTGCAAATTTGACGAAAGCAGTTGAAGGCCAATCAAAGCATATCAAAGGTCAAGACGTCCAAATTATCAAGTTGCGAACATGATGGAGAATATGGAGAGCAGAGAATCCAAACAATTATGTGAAAATCATCATGAAACTCAGGAGAAAAGACAGTCCTTCGCAAAACAAGAAACAATCATCAAGGAGTTTCAAGTGTCTGCCGAATGTGTGATTCCTATTGAAAAATTGAAGGATTTCATCAAAGAGAATATCAGAGATAAATCTGAGTCCACATCTAAGTCTTCTCTCACATATGTAAAGCCGTATTTTCAAAGAATTCATGACCTAAAAATACATGTTGGCTATCAACCTCCTAAGTTGCAATAATTTGACGGCAATGGAAATTCAAAACAACACATGGCACACTTCAGTGAAACCTGCAACAATGTTGGAACATACGGTGATTACCTTGTCAAACAATGTGTCCGCTCCCTTAATAAAATGCTTTCGATTGGTACATGGACCTTGAGCCTGGTTCCATTAATAGTTGGAAACAAATGGAGCAAGAATTCCTCAATTGTTTCTATAGCACAAGGCATTTTGAGAGCATGATAAAGATTGCAATCGCCCGTCAAAGAAATGATGAACAAGTCATTGACTTCATAAATCGTTGGAGGAGCTTGAGCCTTAACTGCAAAGATCATCTTAGTAAAATTTCTGGGATCGAAATATGCATTCAAGGTATGCATTGGGATATTCATTACATATTGCAAGGTGTAAATCCTAAAATGTTTGAAGAACTAGCAAAATGTGCTCATGATATGGAACTGAGTATGAATTGAGATCAAGAGCTAGCCAATTTCAAAACTTACAAAGAAAATATAAATGACATTGAGGATGAGGACAAGTTTTCATATGAAACCAAAATTGAAGAGTCTATATAAGTTGTCATACCCATTGATGTACGAGCCTAAATTGCAAATCATAATGATCATCAATGCACGAGCCTTAAATGTGTGTCATGAAACTCATCAAATTAAACCTAAGTCTTCATGGCGTAAAACTCATCAAATCCGAGCTAAATTTTCATGTCGTAAAGCTCACTGAGTTCAAGCTAAGTCTTTAAGTCACAAGGGTTCTCAATTTTGAGCAAAATCTTCAAGTTTCAAAGCTCATCAAATTCGAGCAAATTCTTCAAATCAAAATACTCATTGACGCATAAGTAAAAAAAATGTGTCATGAAGCACATCAAATTCGAACTAAGTTTTCAATTCAAGAAGTTTTTCAAATATGAGCAGAATCTTCAAGTCTTAAAGCTCATAAAATTCGAGAAAATTTTTTAAAGTAAAAATGCTCCTCGACACGTGAGCCTAAAATGCATGTCATAAGGTTCATCAAAATCTGTTGATTCTTCAAGTTTTGAAGTTCATCAAATTCGAGAAAAATCTTTAAATCAAAATACTCCTTGACGCACGAGCCTAAATGCATGTCATAAAGTTCATCAAATTATTTTGAATCTTCAAGTTTCAAAGCTCATCAAATTCGAGCAAAATCTTCAAGCTTCAAAGCTCATAATATTCGAGCAAAATTTTCAAATCAAGATGCTTCTCGGTGCACAAGTCTCAAATGCATGTCATGAAGCTCATCAAAGTCTCAAGTTTCAAAGCTCCTCAAATTCGAGCTAAGTTTTCAAATCATGATGCTTCTCAAATGCAAGCCAAGTCTTCAAGTCACAAAAGCTCCATGAAAATGAGTTAAATCTTCAAGTTGTTACTTTTGGTCCACATGAGTTTAAATCTATATGGTCAGAAAAATCAATAGATTGAAAACCTTGAAATATATGGCTTAGAAATAAAAAAAATCGCATGATTTGCATTGAAGTGTAAAGTAAATATATTTTATTGCTTCAAAACTGCAAAAGTTTTTACACATCAACAATCATAAGAGAGTCTAAAAAAAAGACATATCATCATGTGCAAAAAGTTTTAGTAGAAAAAAAATCAAACTTCAAGAAGTGATTTGTCAACTCGTCGTGGATGTTTTTATCAAGTTTGCATCATCTCTTGATCAAACAACATGCCTTCAAGTGAGCCTTTATCGTTGACATGGGGGCATATTTTGAAGTTTGATTTAAAAAGTTGATCATGTAATAGGTAGTTTCCCTCAAGAACTAGGAAAAGCTACAACAAAATCTCTTTCTTGCCTAAACAAAAATTAAAGAGAAAAATGCACAAAGTGTGATTCATTGCAAAACTTCAACTACAGATCAAGATTCTTAGTGTGTGGTTCATCATCAAAGTAACTACACAAGAAAATGCATTATGTGTGGTTCTTCATCAAAGTCGCAACTGCAAAAGATGCACTAAATGTTGTCGTCGTAAAATTCACAAATGCAAAAGAAGATGCCTCATGTGTGATTCGTTATCAAAGATACGATTGTAGAAGAAGATGTACTATGTGTAGTTTCTTATCAAAACCACAATTGCAAAAGAAAATGCACCAAGTGTAGTTTGTCGCCAAAGCTGCAGTTTCAAAAGAAGAGTGTGGTTCATCTCAAAAAAAGCCACAATCACTAAGAAAATATTTACACCAAATGGTTCCTCGCCAATTATGGATTACACCACATATTTTTTTGGTATGATATTGAGACTTTTTGGAGTCCATCATAAACCTGCAAAAAAAAGGAAAATGAAAAGTGATGTGTCTCACGGTGCCAATCACACGAAACTTCAAATCGGCATGGTGAAAATTATGGTAGATGCTCTCGCGCTCTTCATGATGAATGATGTGTCTCACAATGCCAATTTCACAAAGCTTCAAATCGACATGGTGAAAATTATGGCATATTCTCTCACGCTCGTCATGATGAATGATGTATCTCATAGTGCCAATTACACGAAGTTCTGAATCGGCATGGTAAAAATTATGGCATATGCTCCCGCACTCGTCATGATGAATGATGTATCTCACGGTGCCAATTGCACGAAGCTTCAAATTGACATGGTAAGAAATTATGGCATATGCTCTCACGCTCGTCATGATGAATGATATGTCTCACGGTGTCAATTGCACGAAGCTTTGAATCGGCATGGTGAAAATATGGCATATGCTCTCGCGCTCGTCATGATGAATGATGTGTCTCACGGTGCCAATTACATGAAGCTTCAAATTGGAATGGTGAAAACTATGGCATATGCTCTCGCGCTCTTCATAATGAATATGGTCCTATTGGCTTAAGAGTTTTATGTTTTATCTTCATATTTATGATAAAAAAAAAATTCTCAATCAATACGGAAATCAATATGTGGCTCTTCGATAAAGATGAAGAGAAGTAAACTCATGAACACTTAATAGTTTATTTTCTATAGAATCAAGTCGCTCTCCATTCGAGCTCTCCTACACCAAGATACAAACGTTTTTGTGAGACTCCACAAATCTGCAAACAATAATGACAGAATTGAAGATCAATTTGAGAATTAATTCTCGTCAATCAATAAATAGTTTTACCTTGATTTTTGAATATGTTGTAGACTTTGATGTCTAGTTTCTATAGAAACAATTCGTTTGTCATTCGGAATCTCCTACACCAAGATAGAGACGTTTTGGTGGGACTGCATAGAGCTATAAAAAAATAAGAAGACAGATTTTATAACAAACTTCAAAAAATCAATTTTCGCCAATTCTAAAAGGATTTGATTTTGAATTTCGGATATGTCGTAGCCCTCTGAGTCTAGTTTCTGGAAGATCAAACGGATCATGATTTAGATGTTTCTGCGTCAAGTTATGAACTTTCTACGGCATTTGTGTTGTGCTGAAAAAAGTGACGAAAATTGAGTTCTGTATGCCTCAAGTTCACAATCTTTCATTGTAAGAGCATGTGTATTTTTAGAAATTAAAAGTACATAAATTGTGTTGCTATGGAAAACCATATTTAAAAACAAAATTATGGTAAAGTTTCCTAGAAACCAAATTATGGTAAGTTTCTATAGGAATCAAGTTATGAAAAATTCAATTGGAATCTAGTAATGGAAAATTTTCATTGGAATCAAATATGAAACGTTTGAAAGACTCCATAAAACAAAAAATTCATGAACGCTTCAATCCTTGTCTTTAAAGGTTCAACAAGTTGGACACCGCAACAAGCCTCGAAGCAGGGGGCATTTGTAGACAGTGAAATTTTATTGATAAATTCATACTATATTTGGATTAAATCTTAAATCATGATACGTTGACCAAGTCCAAATTATATTTGGGCCAGTCCATTAAGTTGACAAGACGAGCCCAACTCATGTTCTTCAAACCCAAGGACCAAAATTTCTTGGACAAAAATATTATTAAAACCCTAACTTAAGCTTATATAAAGAGGTCTTCATAAGACCAAGAAAAAAGAGGAAGAAAAGAAGAAGACACATAGAGAATCCTTTCTTTTCAGTGGTGATCTGCAAGTCTTCCACATACAAAGAAATATTCGCTCCAAGTGTTGAGCCTCAAGTACAAAGAAGTCTTCACTCCAAAAGTTGAGCCGCAAGTATTCCATCAAATCAAGAACATTATTGAAGAGAAGAACCGGGGGATTAAATATATTTTCTTAAAGATTTTAATAATTATTGTAACCTTCACATAAATTCAAATACAACTATTGTTGTTCGCTTGCTATTTTCCTTTCGTGTTTGTTGTATTTCAGGATTGAAATTTTAGAGCATACAAACAACAGTAAAAATCCTGAAATACAGCAAACAGGAAAGGGAAATAGCAAACAAACAACAATATTTGTATTTGAATTTATGCGAATGTTAAAATCTTATAAAAAACTTTAAGAAAAAATATGTAATCCGATTATTCTCTTCAATGATGTTCTTGATTTGATGGAATACTTGCGGCTCAACTTTTGGAGTGAAGATTTCTTTGTACTTGCGGCTCAACACTTGGAGCGAAGATTTCTTTGTATGTAGAAGACTTGCAGATCACCACTGAAGAGCAAGGATTCTCTATGTGTCTTCTTCTTTTCTTTCTCTTTTTTTCTTGGTCTTATGAAGACCCCTTTAAATAAGCTTGAGTTAGGGTTTTAGGGGTACTTTTGTCAAGGAAATTTTGATCCTTGGGCTTGAAGAACATGAGTTGGGCTCGTCTTTTCAACTTAATGGACTGGCCCAAATATAATTTAGACTTCGTCAGCGTATCATGATTTAAGATTTAATCAAAATTTTGTATGAATTTACAATAAAATTTTACTGTCTACAAATGCCCCCTGCTTCGAGGCTTGTTGCGGTGTACAACTTGTTGAACCTTTAAAGACAAGGATTGAAACATTCGTGAATTTTTTTTATGGAGTCTTTCAAACGTTTCATATTTGATTCCAATGAAAATTTTCCATTACTAGATTCCAATTGAATTTTTCATAACTTGATTCCTATAGAAACTTACCATAATTTGGTTTCTAGGAAACTTTACCATAATTTTGTTTTTAAATATGGTTTTCCATAGCAACACAATTTATGTACTTTTAATTTCTAAAAATACACATGCTCTTACAATGAAAGATTGTGAACTTGAGGCATACAGAACTCAATTTTCGTCACTTTTTTCAGCACAACACAAATGCCGTAGAAAGTTTATAACTTGACGCAGAAACATCTAAATCATGATCCGTTTGATCTTCCAGAAACTAGACTCAGAGGGCTACGACATATCCGAAATTCAAAATCAAATCCCTTTTGAATTGGCGAAACTTTGTTTTTTGAAGTTTGTTATAAAATCTGTCTTTTTTTTTATAGATCTATGAAGTCCCACCTAAACATCTCTATCTTGGTGTAGGAGATTTCGAATGACAAGCGACTTGTTTCTATAGAAACTAGACATCAAAGTCTACAACATATCCAAAAATCAAGGTAAAACTCTCCATGGTTTGACGAGAATTAATTCTCAAAATGATCTTCAATTCTGTCATTATTGTTTTGCTGATTTGTGGAGTCTCACCAAAACATTTGTATCTTGGCGTAGGAGAGCTCGAATGGAGACCGACTTGATTTTATAGAAAATAGTCTCTTAAGTATTCATGAGTTGACTTCTCTATTTCTTTAGCAAAGAGCCGCATATTGATTTCTGTATTTGTTGACATTTTTTTATCATCTACATGGAGAGACAACATAAAACTCTTAAGCCAACATGACCATATTCATCATGAAGAGAGCGAGAGCATATCCATAATTTTTACCATGATGATTTGAAGCTTCGTGCAATTGGCACCGTGAGACACATCATTCATCATGACGAGCGCGATAGCATATGCCATAATTTTCACCACGTCGATTCAAAGTTTCGTGAAATTGGCACCATGAGACACATCATTCATCATGACAAGTGCGAGAGCATATGTCATAATATTCAACATGCCAGATTTGAAGCTTCGTGCAATTGGCACCGTGAGACATATCATTCATCATGAAGAGCGCGAGAGCATATGCCATAATTTTCACCATGTTGTTTGAAGCTTCGTGCAATTGCACCGTGAGACACATCATTCATTATGACGAGCGCGAGAGCATATGCAATAATTTTCACCACGTCAATTCAAAACTTCTTGCAATTGGCACCGTGAGACACATCACTTTTCCTTTTTTTTTTGCAGGTTTATGATGGACTGCAAAAAGTCTCAATATCATACCAAAAAAAATGTGAGGTATCCATAATTGGCGAGGAACCATTTGGTGTAATTTGTTTTTCTTATCAATTTGGCTTTGGTTGAGATAAACCACACTTCGTGCGTCTTCTTTTGAAACTGCAGTTTTGGCGACAAACTACACTTGGTGCGTTTTCTTTTGCAATTGCGGCTTTGATAAAAAAACTACACTTAGTGCATCTTCCTCTACAATTGTATCTTTGATGGCGAACCCCACATGAATCATCTTCTTCTGTAGTTGAAGTTTGGCAATGAATCACACTTTGTGCTTTTTCCTCTTTAACTTTGGTTTTGGCGAGAAAGAGATTTTGCTGCAATTTTCCTCGTTTTGGAGGGAAACTACCTATCATATGATCAACTTCTTAAATCAAACTTCAAAATATGCCCCATTTCAACGATAAACGCTCACTTGAAGGGATGATGTTTTATGAAGAGACAAAGAAAACTTGTTAAAGACATCCACGATGAGTTGACAAATCACTTTTTGAAGTTTGATTTTTTTTCTACTCAAACTTTTTGTACAAGATGATAAGTCTTTTTTTTTTACACTCTCCTATGATTGTTGATGTCTAAAAACATTTGCAATTTTGAAGTAATAAAATATATTTACTTTACACTTCAATGCAAATCATGCGAGTTTTTTTTTCTAAGCCACATATTTCAAGTTTTTCAATATATTAATTTTTTTGGACCATATAGATTTAAACTCATGAGGGCCAAAAGTAACAACTTGAAGATTTAACTCATTTTCATGGAGCTTTTGTGACTTGAGGACTTGGCTCGCATTTGAGAAGCATCATGATTTGAAAACTTAGCTTGAATTTGAAGAGCTTTGAAACTTGAGACTTAGCTCGAATATGATGAGCTTCATAACATGCATTTGAGACTTGTGCACTGAGAAACATTTTGATTTGAAGATTTTGCTCGAATTTGATGAGCTTTGAAGATTGAAGATTCAACAGAATTTGATGAACTTTATGACGTACATTTTGGGCTCGTGCGTCAAGGAGTATCTGGATTTGAAGATTTTGCTCGAATTTGATGAACTTCAGAACTTGAAGAATCAATAGACTTTGATGAATGTTATGACATGCATTTTAGGCTCATGCGTCTAGGAGTATTTTTTTACTAAGATTTTGCTCGGATTTGATGAGCTTGAAGACTTAAATATTCTTTTCATATTTGGGAAACTTTTTGACTTGAAAACTTAGTCTAAATTTGATGTGCTTCATGACACATTTTTTGTTACTTGTGCGTCAATTAGCATTTTTGTTTGAAGATTTTGCTCTAATTTGATGAGCTTTGAAACTTGAAAATTTTGCTCAAAATTGAGAACCCTTATGACTTGAAGACTTAGCTTGAACTCAATGAGCTTTACGACATGAAAATTTAGCTCGGATTTGATGAGTTTTATGCCATGAAGACTAAGCTTAAATTCGATGAATTTCATCACACACATTTAAGGCTCGTGCATCGATGAGCATAATGATTTGCAGATTAGGCTCGTACATCTAGGAGCATGACAACTTACATAGACTCTTCAATTTTGGTTTTAGATGAAAACTTGTCCTCATCCTCAATCTCAATTATATTTTCTTTGTAAGTTTCGAAATTGAATAACTCTTGATCTCCATTTGAAGTCATACTTTGTTCCATATCATGAGCACGTGTTGCTTGTTCTTCAAACGTTTTAGGTTTTATGCCTTGCAATATGTAACGAACATCCCAATGCATACCTTGGATGCATATTTCGATCCCAGAAGTTTCACTAAGACGATCTTTGCAGTTAAGGCTCAAAATCCTCCAACGGTTTATAAATTCAATGACTTGTTCATCATTTATTTGACGGGTGTTTTCAATCCCTATCATGCTCATAACACGCATTGTGCTATATAAACGATTGAGGAGTTGTTGCTCCATTTGTTTCCAACTATCAATGGAATCAGGCTCAAGGTCCGTGTACCAATCGAAAGCATTTCTCTTAAGGGAGAGGACAAATTGTTTGACAAGGTAATCAACGTATGTTCCAGCATTGTTGCAGGTTTCAATGAAGTGTGATATGTGTTATTTTGGATTTCCATTGTCGTCTAATTGTTGCAACTTAGGAGGTTGATAGCCAACATGTATGTTTAGGTCATCAATTCTTTGTGAATACGACTTTACATATGTGAGAGAAGACTTAGACGTGGTCTCAGATTTATCTCTGATAGTCTCTTTGATGAAATCCTTCAATTTGTCAACAGGAATCAGACCTTCGGCAGACACTTAAAACTCCTTGATGATTGTTTCTTGTTTTGTGAAGGACTGTCTTTTCTCCTGAGTTTTATGAAGATTTTCACATAATTGTGTGGATTCTCTTTTCTCTATATTCTCCATCATGTTCGTCAACTTGGTAATTTGGACGTCTTGACCTTTAATATGCTTCGATAGGCCTTCAACTGCTTTCGTCAGATTTTCAAGTTTTTCTTCTATTGTATAAGTTTCAACCATCATCGTGTGCATTAGCATCGTATGTGATGGAGAATAACATTGATTTTCCCAAACATGAGATGCAAGCATGTTATGTGGGGTAGATCACGTGCTTAAGACATCATTATCGGCTGAAGCGGAGGACTTTTTGGATGTAGATAGGCTCAATTGGGCAAGAAACCTCTCGACCATTTTGGCGATGTATTCTTTCGCAGCTTTTGTAGGAGACTTCACATGTTTTGAAGACAAACCAAAGACTGTAGCAGATTCGGACAACACTCGTGAGGCTTGTTGTCATATCAATTTGGCTTGGTTCCTTGTGATAGGTCCCATGTTTCCCTGAGTAACATCAATGATGTTTTCCATAGCGTTACAAAATTTGGATCCATCAGTTTTTGCAGATGCAGATGCGAATGAAGATGCAAATCCAACTTTGGATGTAGATGAAGATACAAATGTAGATCCAGATTTGGATGCAGATGTTGATTTCGAGTTGATCTCCTTGAAAGTCATCTCAGCGTTTTTGAACTTTGATTTTTTTTAAGAGAAGAGATGAGAGGTAAAGATTGTCCCACTGGGCGTGCCAATTTGTATGCGTCTAAAATTTCAATCCTCTAATACAACAAACAGGAAAGAAAAATAACAAGCAAACAACAGTATTTGTATTTGAATTTATGTGAATGTTACAATCTTTATAAAAATCTTTAAGAAAAGATATGTAATCCCCCGATTCTTCTCTTCAATGATGTTCTTGATTTTATGGAATACTTGCGACTCAACTTTTTGAGCAAAGACTTCTTTGTACATGCGGCTCAACACTTGGAGCGAAGATTTCTTTGTATGTGGAAGACTTGCAGATCACCACTGAAGAGCAAGGATTCTCTATGTGTCTTCTTCTTTTCTTCCTCTTTTTTCTTGGTCTTATGAAGACCTCTTTATATAAACTTGAGTTAGGGTTTTAGGGGTACTTTTGTCCAAGCAATTTTTGTCCTTGGGCTTGAAGAACATGAGTTGGGCTCGACTTATCAACCTAATGGACTGGACCAAATATAATTTGAACTTGGTCAATGTATCATCATTTAAGATTTAATCCAAATTTAGTATGAATTTATCAATAAAATTTCAATGTCCACAATTATGATGTCGGATTTTAGTTGAGAATAATTAGTAAAATGACAAGAACACATTTTTTGCATCAAATACACTTTTGCACCTGAGTGGCATCATTTTTTGTTAAACGGAAAAAGGAAATGAAGACGTGAATGGTATGGGTTAAAGAAATGCGTCCAAATATGGGAGAATAGTAAGTTGTCGGTAACAATCTGGTATTTAAGTGAAGAGGAGTAGAGAGGCATGCCCATTATCACTGAATTTTGAAAACTGTGGTTGGTCCGAATGCTTGTCCCGAGACGGATTTCTCAGTCATAAGAATAAAGTTTTCTATGGAACTTCATGACTCTTTTCTTAAAACTTTTGCTATTTGTCAAGAGTTAAGAGTGCAGAATGGATTAATCATTAATATCATCATCAATATTGCAGAAGACTTTCTCATTTGTAATGATGTGTTGGCCCTCTAATAGACTTTTTGTATGGTATGAGAATTAATGAACTAGAATTGCTAAGCATAGTAATGAAGTGGTTAGTTTCTTGTTCATAGCACATCTAGCTTGACTGCATGACTGGTTAGTTTAAAATTGTTCTGTTAAATACTAAATTATCCCACCAGCTTGTCGTCTCGATGTTGAAAGACAAAAGATGGGCATAATTTTTGTGTACTAATTTGTTGTATATATGGCTGGCTTAATTTGCACATTTGGATGTAACAAGAGTGGTCTTATTTCATTGTATGAATGATTTTGTTTTAACACATTTTCTCTCTAGTTCCTCAAGGCCTAAGTCTATACTCCAGAATGAGAGAGGGAGAGATGGTGATTGAGAAAAAAACAAGTGGACAGGAGAGCTTGGCTAGAGTTGTATTGCCACAGCTTCACAAAGTCTAAATCGAGGTCTAGTCTCCGGTCTAGGGTCAAGCTAGGGGTCGGGCCTCAAATCCCGAGTTGGATAAAATACATTCTACTATATGTACTAACACTACCTTTACTTTCAGTCATTTATAATATTTTATATCATATATTATTGAAGATATGATTAGATATCCATATCCTTAAAACTGGGGTTGATTAATTATCTCCTTAATTTTCACTCTTAGTCAACCACTCTCTTAATTCTCGCATACTATATTTACTACTGATCAATTATATCTCCTCCTTTTTTATTCAAGAATTTCACCATACAATTTCATTCCAACAATGACTAATCTATTCTCTTCTTGTCAAGATATCATCACCATGGCCGACAAAATCTCTTGAACTCAAAACTAATTTATTATATATTGTTTCTTCCTAACGAGACCAAATCAAAGTAATTGTTACAAAGAAAGATTTCTAAGTTAATTGATGGATCAGACAAACTGTTCAAATTCATCAACTCCACAAATCTTTATCATCAAAGCCATGGAGTTTATAGATTTTTCAAGTTCATTTTTGATAAATTCATGGTGGTGTGTTGTATTTCTATTAACTAATTATTTTCGCCGTAGGCAGAGACAGAGATAGGACTAAACATGGTTTCTTCTATATGTATTTAAATTAATGTTATGTATCTCAACTTCAAAAGTTCTGAATCTTGTTTTATGTCCGATATAATGACATGTGTCCGATTATGTTATTTTACATTTCTTGTATCTACTTTTATTTGACATAAGATTTATTATTAAATACATGTGTATCAAATAAGTAGCAATGTTAATTTAGGAAAAATCAGCTCACATATCTATTAAAGGCTTAATATTACAATCGTTAGATGTATTTTTTTTATATTACTACTTATAACATTATAATTACAAGTATTTTAACATATATTAGTTTTAATTTATAGATTAATTAATATATTTTATTAATTAATTTATATAATGTTAATTGGTGAGAGAAATAGAAAATTATGAGAGAGAATAAGTTTATAATTATCAATTACACCTCTTAAGGGATTTTTCCCCTTTATAACAGGTCATACCCCATCTCAACTCCAACCTATACACTGGGTCGTCTTAACTACTAAGCCACAAAAGTCACCGCTTGGGGCCCATATTTAAAAAAAATGTACTTATATATATACTTTAAAAAAATTATATTTACTTTTAATTTTTTTTTTTTTAAAAAAGGTGCAAGAAGTGGGGAAAAAAACATGCAAGAACCAAAAAAAAGTATCATTAATTTGATAGTTTTTAATTAAGGAATGGATGGAACAATTTTTGGGAATATTAAACGCGCAAAAATAAAATAAAAATAAAAATAAAAATAAAGGTAAGGTGCTATTAGTTTTAATTAGGGTCTAGGGAAATGAACAATTTTTGGAATAATTTCTAATAGTGGGAAATCATGTTTCCTTATTTATCTCTCAATACTTTAACCGTATATTATTGTATACCTTTATACTCATATTTTTTTATTCTTTATTTTATTATTTTTATTCTCAATATTGAACTCTCTCCTACAAAATCTTTTGATTTACTTTTGCTTACAATTTTGAGGTTAAACGAACAAAATTTACTTTTGGGTGACTTCTTCATATTTCAAGAAGCACAACAAGCAATCATTATATTGAAGGAGTCAAGGAACACACCTCAATTTCGATATTGTTATATCAACTTATCAAATTCGCGATCAGGTTTTATTATTCTAACTTTATTTTATAGTTTTTCTTAAAATTTGTTATTGTTGATGTCACGCCCCGAGCCTACACTCTGGGCGGGGCCGACACTTGAAGACCATTGTTGTCCCTCAAGCGAACCCCTGGCCTGGTTTCTTAAATTAGCGGAAGACAAAACCTCAACTTTGACACGAGTAAAACATAATAAAGGGAAATACGTGATGTCATAACTTTCGCCAAAATGGCACTTCACTCTTAATAACTGAAAACAACTCCAAACGAATACTTTAGTCTACGAAGCCTCTAAATTGTATAGAGAGGGATGTTGGGACAGACCCCACAACATCCTAAAAGCTAAGCTAATGTAGAAATAAAAAGATGTCCTCCAGAATGCAAGGAGGCTCACCACAAACTATGAAGCTCAATCTGGATCAACGAAGCGCTGCGTGCTGATCCTGGTACCTGCGTTTGCATCATGAAATGATAAAGGCCAATTGACATCAGTACATTGAATGTATGAGTATGCGAGTTGGAGAGCTAAACAACGACTTAAGCTTGAGGGGATTAGATGAACTTACCTTGGCTCTCTCATCTCAAGAGTATACTTAACTCAAGTGATATACATATAAAGCAGTTTAAATCACATGCAATATATATATATATATATATATATATATATATATATATATATATATATATATATATATATATATATATATATATATATATATATATGAACTCATAAAACGGAGAAAACAACTTAGTTCGTTAAAGGAAATGCAATAACAAACTCAATTTTACTTATATAAGAAAGTAATATCGCCTCTGTGGGAGTTTCTCTAACCGACAACCATTACTATGAGCCTAAGTGATGATACAACATCTTACCTCACGTTGCAAGAGGACCATCCTACACCTTGCCATCGGTATAGGACCTTACTCAACTTAGTGGATCCATTAGCTCTCTTTACGTGATCATCTAAAAACTATGACACGTCAATTCCCATGTTGGGTACATGGTTTACATGGAAACTTGAGTTAATATGAACTCTCATCTCCACATCGGTGCTCAATACTACTCCCAAAATGTACTTTAGCTCATACTTTTAATAAAAACTTCCTTCCTTTGGGTTGAGATAATTTACTGAACCCATTAGCTTTAAAAAGCTTCTTGTGGAATCAATGTTCCCCTTTTAGTTCAAAACTCTTTTGGAACTTCTGGTTCCCCTCTTTACTCAAATGTGAAACATTTGTAAAACTCTAGGGAATACTTAGTTCCCTTATATCTTTTGAGAAATGAACTCAACTCTTGCTCTTTAGTTAACTTGAAACTTTAACTCTTAGGGAATACTTAGTTCTCTTATAACTTTTGAGAAATGAACTCAACTCTTGCTCTTTACTTAACTTGAAACTTTAACTCTTAGGGAATACTTAGTTCCCTTATAGCCTTTGAGAAATGAACTCAACTCTTTACTTGACTTTGAACTTTACGTCTTTAAAACAAAGTGAAAATATTTGTGAAAGACTTTAGAGAACTTATAACTTTATTATGACTTGCTTCTTAACTTCTAGACTTGGTTATTAACTTCTTTGACATTGATCTTAACTTTCCTTGAATTGAATTATGGATTCAAGTATCATGATCTCATGTTTATTGATGATTTCATGATGTTTCGATGTACCTTATAGTGTTGGAAACAACTAGGAATGAGGGGTACATCACTTAGGAACTAGTACGAAAAGATAGGGAAAGAACAAGGTCTCCAGGGGGTCCTGGCGCTTTGAGAGGCGCGGAGAGCCATAGCCTGACAGACAGAGGCTGTACTCAGGTGTGGCGCACCAGAGCCTGACGGACAGACTCTGTCCTGAGGGGCTTTGGAGGCGCGGCGCCTCAACATTCCCCCAATGGGTTTTTCGACTTTCTTCTTCATTTTTCATCGTTAAATCTTCCCAAATTCCTATGGATACCACCCCAAACACTTAGGAACCCTAATTAACTTATTAACCAGTGATTTAGACCTGAAACCAGTCCTAAAACATGGATTACAACTAACAGCGACTAACAACAATCCAATCAACAAGAACGTCAAACCTTCTTTCAAGATCCCAACCTCTAACATGAGTTAATTCATGAACTTGACTGATTTGAATGAAATTGGTGTGTGGGTGAAGTAACCCAATACAAAAGATTCCACATACCTTTTTAGGAATTACCCCGACGAAATCCACGAAGCTAAACTTGGTGTTCTTGCATCTTTTTCTTCCTTCTCCTCTTTTCTCCTTGCTTTCAAAACCCTAGTCTATTTTTCTAAGTGCGTAAACTGAATGAGATCAGTTTAGATCCCAACATATTACTCCAAAACGAAGTAATTAATTGACTTAAGGAAAAGACCAAAACACCCTTACTAAATCCGGTTATGAAACTTTCACTGCTCAACTGCCATCTTTCGAAGGTCATATCTCACTCATACGACCTTGTAAATTCGCAAACTTGGTGTAGTTGGAAAGGTCTTCCAACGATCTTTTCATCCATATAAAGAACTCCCCCAAAATTCTCCTGAGCTGGAAGTTATGACCGTTTGAAAATGGCCAAAACTCACTTTTGAAATCTGGAAATTTCCAGATTTCCTTACTTATTTCCAAATTTGATCTTTCTTGTTTTTCTTAGCTTAGCCTTAGTTTATCTAGAATCCGAGATGTTACAGTTGATATTCTTAGTTCATAAGCATACAAGTATATTCTTGTTTTAGTTATTATTAAAATTTATTTAATTTAAATGTGTCAACTAGAGAATATGATTCTGGTTTTATAAAAAAAGAGAAAAAGTGAAAACTTGAGGAATTAAATAAATCCCAAAAAGGAGCCCTTGATAGATTTTTAACAAATAATAAAAATTCTGAATCAAAAAATATTGGAGGATGTTCTTCAATTGAACAAATCACTAATCGAATTGAGTTAGATGATAATAACATCCAAGAAGAAAATCTAGAAGAAGTTGGTGAAAAATGTGACATAGTTCCCAATAAACAAGAACTCCTAAATAATTTAAATAGTTACATCCCTAAAAATATATATGATTCAAGTCAATGGAATAATATAGATACAAAATTGAGAGATCTATTAGTAGAAAAGGGACCAATTAGAATGAATGATATAAATTTTTCAAAGGATAAACACTAAAGACATTTTTCTACAACACACTATATTCAAAAATTGGCAAACGGAGAAAAACATGAAAGAAAATGATTAATTTACTCTAAAGATTTGGTTTTGTTGTAAATTATTTAGCATAACTTCTGTTGTTTGTAACAATAAACTAGCTAGTGAAGGTAGTAATGATTGGAGAAATCTTAGTGCTAAGCTTAAAGCTCGTGAATTAACGAACAAACATATTATTAATATGAGCTCTGGATTGATTTAGAAATGAAATTGCATAAAAATTTAACAATTGATAAAGATGTGCACGAACAAATTAATAGAGATAGAGTACACTGAAAAAATGTGTTGTCAAGAATTATTGTTGTGATTAAAACTCTTGGGAAAAGTAATTTGGCATTTAGGGGAACAAATGAAAAGATCTATCAAGAAAGTAATGGTAATTTATCAAGCCTAATTGAAATGATTTTTGAATTTGATCCAGTTATGCAAGAACATATTCGGTGAATTAGGCACGACAAAATTCATAATCATTACCTTGGACATAATATACAAAATGAATTGATAAACTTATGGCAAGTGAAGTCAAAAATAAAATTATTAAAGAGATTAAAGAAATAAAATATTTCTCAATCATACTTGATTGCACACCGGATGCAAGCCATCAAGAACTAAATTTATTTTTTGAATTAAAAGTGTTAAGGGAAATAATACAAGTAGAAATAATGATCTAATGAAAATATTAAATCAAATAAAAAGACTTGATTCTTTTCCTGATGCATGTATTGCTTATCGAACAATGTTAACAATTTCCGTAACTGTTGCCTCAGTCGAAAGGTGTTTTTCGAAACTAAAATTGATATAATCTTATCTAAGATCAACAATGTTTCAAGAGAGATTGAATGAATTAGTTATATTATAAATTGACAAAGAATTACTGAAATAAATCGATTATAAAAACAGTAATTAATGAATTCACTTTTAAAAATGCTAGAAAAGTAGATTTTAAATAAAAATTTATAGATGATTTTTTAAAAAAATTTAGGGCCCCTCTCTATGATTTGGCTTTAGGCCCCCAATGTTGTTGAGTCGGCCCTTCCTATACACGTTCTCTTTTCATTTTTTCTTCCAACTTCTCCATTGTTCTTCTTCTCCATTTAAACGAACATTGCCGCATATATTGACAAGCTCCAAGTTGATCCTCTCAAAGTTGAATTTATCAATGATATATCTCAACAAGAACTAAGATCAAAGTATGTATTCCTAAATTACTGTGATTTGTTCATGATAATTAATTCACATTCTTTCTCAAAATGTTTTTTCTTCAATGTTTGTTCAATGATTGTGGCATGTACACATGTCTATTTGCTGAATATATTAGTAATGTAGTTTTTTTATGTGGATCACATTGAAATTGATGCAAAATACTATCGTCAAAGGTACCAACATTCCTCTGGCGGCATGGAAGAAGCAAGAACGTTGATAGCGCAGTTAGTGAGAGCGAAGTGACTGACACCGTTAATTTTAAATTTGATGGACCACGCATAGAAAATGAACATGCTCCGGATACTGCAAATTATCCTACACCAAGACCAAGAAGATCATACAGATGGTCGGCTTAGACTTTCATTCCATGTTTATATTTTAGGATTTTTTTTTTATTTTTCGCTTCAATTTTTTACAACAATATATATTATGCATTATTGTTACTATGTAGTATTAAACAAAATTCATTGATTTCGTTCATGATTTTTGAAAACCAAAAGTATGTTTTATGTTGGGTATAAAAACAAATATAGTTAGACTTAATTTTTTTTGAATGGATACCTATATCATATGGTGTTAGTATATCAACAGTAATCAATTTTAGATTGAGGTTTTTGTTTTCAAAAACACTGCATACACAAAGTAGTAAGAATTAAATATTTTGAAATTCTATTTAGATACCAAATGCATATGTTGATACAACTTGGCTTTCAAAATGGATACTAACTGGATAATATTAATTAGTTTTAGCTTGAATCACTCAGTTGAAATCTTAATGTCATGTTATGTTTTTAGCTAGCCAATACCAATTGAATACATTGTTAGACTTAATTTTCTTAGTTTGATACCAAATGGACTACATATAGCATACAACTGTATTTTTAGATTGATATCAATTATATACCAATGATATACATGGTTAGACTTAAAAATACCAATTTGATATCAGTTGGATACCAATTGCCTACACCGATTGACTTAATTTTGTTCGAATGGAATTGGATATCCTGTGGATACCAAATTGTTATCAACGGTAATTATTTTTAAATATATTTAGTCTACATTGAAAAACACTGCACACACATAGGAGTAAGTAGTACATATAATAAATTTTCTGAAATCAAGATTCTTTAAATTAAAAGACAAAAAATATCAAACAGTCATGTTTATCACAATTAAACAACTAAATTAAAAAAAAAGCAAATTATCACTAATTTTCAGCAGGGTAATTTGAACATGTTTTATTGTTGTGTACCCCCCCACCCCCCCCGACGACATGTGTAGTACATAACTTTTAATCTCTTGAATTTCACATGAGCAAACTCCTTCCAGCATTCAAGTTGTGATGTCCCTACCAAAAGAACATCAATTTCAAACAAATTATTACAAGTAATTGTGTTTTTGTTATAAGTATACACATGCATACAAATATTTTATCAATTTCATACCATTATTAAACACTGATTCATACAAGATTCATATAAAAAAGAGTATCAATTCAAAGAAGTCAATTGTAAGTATTCTTTAACCATAAATATTAGCCTGATAATTTCTATACCAATATCATACCAAGACCAAACATTGGTTCATACAAAATTCATACCAGAAGAGTACCAAATTAAAAATAAATAATAACATGAATATTCTAAATAAACAAATTATAACATGAACATTTCTATACGCATTTCATACCAACACTAAACGCTAGTTCATACAAGAATCATACCAAGAAGAGTATCAAATTTAAGCAAGTTAATTGTAAAAAATATTTAATTATAAACTAACACTATATAAATCAATTCTATTGCACGTATATGCAAAATTCTATATCAAGTTCATGTCAAAAGCAAACAATTTTTATTTAAGTTGCACAATATACCCTAAAAGATTTATTGAATAAAAATTGAATATTTTCATTAAAACACATTCGCAATAAACACTAACATGTCAATCCCATCTACCACAATGCTTACTTAATATTGATAAGAAAAAATTTTGAACGACTATTGTTTGAGCAATGATGGAGAAAGATACGAATGTTGAGTAAAAAAATATTGATTTATGTTTTGATAGACAATTAATAGGTGAGAGAAAATGTAGTAACTGTTTTGATCTAAACAAGGAAAACAAATATTTTGTTTGTTATGACTCTCCTTATTTTATGCCTATTATTAATTATCATTACTATTATTAATTTACTTTTGAATTTAAATTTCATTTTTTTGACTTTTTTTATTTAACAAATGTTATAGCCCATAATTGTTTAATGTTAAATCTTGAAACATAAAGAATAATGTCATAACTAGTAATAGTTAATCTTAGATATGTCAATTATATAATTTTCATGTTAATTTTTTCTTGTATCGAGTTTTAAAAAAAATAGATGATTCATTATCAAAAACATGTGTATCCAATAAGTAGCAATCTTAATTAAGATTTGAGTAGTATTATGGGTGTCTTAACATGTATATACATCCACCGTTAATTCAAATTAAAATAGATAAGTTTTGACATGTCTCTGTATCTATTGGTCATAGCAGTGGAGTACCTCCAAAGAGAGCTAAATTAAGTAGCTTGAATATCCAATTTAAGTTTCATCCAAGGTGCAAACAACTACAAGTATTGTATATATTGTCGCGACACGAGCCTACATCTTGGACATGATCGACACAAGAGAACCATTACTGGTCCCCAAGCGAACCCTCATCCTGACTGGCTACAAATGGATGACTAACTAAAGCATATAAAAGCTTAAACACTAAATTAAATTTAATAACTCAAATACTTAATATTTAAAATTATCTGAAAGATAACTCAATAGATAAGCTCAGAGTTCGTAAAAACAACTCAAAGAAGATATATACCAAAAACTACTCAACTAAGCCTAGATATTATAGAAGGATATCGGGATAAGACCCACGACATCTCAAAACTACTAATGTAATATAAAGGTGATGTCCTCCGAAATATAAGAAGGTTCACCAAAGATGACTGGAATATCTCATGACCACAACGAAACGCATGTTGATGATCCTGAATACCAAAATATGCATTATGAAACGATGCATGTCAAATGGCTTGGTACATGAAATGTACGAGCATATAAGGGGAGTTCTAAAATATAAACGTAAGCTTAAATGGAAAAGAAACATACTTACCTCTTCTCAACTCACTCAACTCAACTCAATAAGACATAGTTCAACTCAATAATAAGAGACTTAACTCTGTGAAACATGGTTCAACTCAACTCACTATTAGTTATGTGATGATACAACGTCTAGCCAACACTGTGAGAAGTGTCTTATACTTTGTCGGGGTTTAGAACCTACTACTAAGTGGATCCACTAGTCTATGATAAGAACCAATAAGGAAACATCTAAAAAGTATTACTTTTTCTACCGACGTTGGCTACATGATTTATGGGGGCTGTGAGTTGTTTGCACTCTCTCCCATATCGGTGCTCAATACTACTCTCAAAATATAACTAGCTCATATGTTTAAAAACATAACTCTTTCTGTGTTTT
The DNA here is from genome assembly GCA_016801875.1 of Solanum sitiens. NCBI lineage: Eukaryota > Viridiplantae > Streptophyta > Magnoliopsida > Solanales > Solanaceae > Solanum > Solanum sitiens. The sequence goes on along the minus strand of JABWTJ010000658.1, from coordinate 338,877 downwards.
GAGATTATTACTAAAAAATCTTTCTCTTAAAAGAGATGGTACTTAAACTGGTCAAAACTCTTTTGAAAATCTCGGTTTCCTACTCTTTTAAATGTGAAAACATTTATCTTGGGAATACTTAATTGATATATTCATTCTGAAAAAAATAAACCCAACTCTACTCTTTCTCAACCTCAAGTGCTCAAGTTTGTAAAATAAGTTCTAAAACAATTTGTAAAAGACTACTTAAGATAGGGTTCATGCCGAATTATGGACGTAAACGACTCAATTCAAGGTTTTCAATAACCATGCATAGAATCCAATACTTGGAACTCAGTGACTCCCGAACTCAAGGAGTCATTGATACTAGTCATCATCAATATTGCAGAAGACTTTCTCATTCGCAATAATGTGTTGGCCCTCTAACAGACTTTTTGTATAGTATAAGAATTAATGAACTAGAATTGCTAAGCATAGTAATGAAGTGGTTAGTTTTCTTGTTCATAGCACGCCTAGCTTAACTGCATGACTGGTTAGTTTAAAATTGTTCTGTTAAATACTAAATTATCCTACCAGCTTGTCGTCTCGATGTTGAAAGAAAAAAGTTGGGCATAATTTTTGTGTACTAATTTGTTGTATATATGGCTGGCTTAATTTGCAAATTTGGATGTAACAAGAGTGGTCTTATTTTATTCTATGAATGATTTTCTTTTAACACTTTTTCTGTCTAGTTTCTCAAGGCCTAAGTCTATATTCGAGAATGAGAGAGGGAGAGATGGTGATTGAGAAAAAACAAGTGGACAGGAGAGCTTGGCTAGGGTTGTATTGCCACAGCCTCACAAGGTCCTAAAATCAAGGTCTAGTCTTGGGTCTAGGGTCAGGCTAGAGGTCGGGCCTCAAATCCCGAGTTGGATAAACTACATTTTTGACTTACATCACTACTATATGTACTAACACTACCTTTACTTTCAGTCAGTTATAATATTTTATATCATTTATTGCTATTGAAAATATGATTAGATATCCATATCCTTAAAACTAGTGTTGATTAATTATCTCCTTAATTTTTACTCTGAGTGAACTACTCTCTTAATTCTCGCCTCCCATATTTATTACTGATCAATTATATCTCCTCCTTCTTTATTCAAGAATTTCACCATGCAATTTCATTACAACAATGACTAGTCTATTCTCTTCTTCTCATGATATCATCACCATGACCGACAAAATCTCTTGAACCCAAACTTTATTATATATTGTTCCTTCCTAACCAGACCAAATCAAAGTAATTGTTACAAAGAAAGCTTTCCAAGTTAATTGATGGATCAGCCAAATAGTTCATATTCATCGACTCCACAAATCTTTATCATTGAAGCCATGGATTTTATAGATTTTTTAACTTCATTTTTGATAAATCCATGGTGGTGTGTTTTATTTCTATAAGCTAATCGTTTTCGCCATAGGAGGCGATAGAGATAGAAGTGTTAAACATGGTTCTTCTATATGTATCTAAAATTAATGTCATGTATCTCGAACTCAAAAGTTCTGAATCTTGTTTTATATCTGATATTATGACATGTATCTGATAATGTTATTTCACATTTCTTGTATCTAGTTTTATTTGACATAAGATTTATTATTAAATACATGTGTATCAAATAAGTAGCAATGTTAATTTATTCTTCTATCGAGTTTTAAAAAAAAATATAAGATTCATTATCAAAAACATGTGTATCCAATAAGTAGCAATTTAATTAAGAGTTGAGTTGTATTACGGGGTGTCTGAACATGTATATGCATCCCCTATTAAATCTCAGATACATGATCTTAACGACACAATGATATTCACCTTTGTTGAACCAAAAATCCACAAAAGTATTTAAGAAGAATTTCAGTGGAGTGTAAAGTTCGTTGATCCTCTACAAAATTGGAAGGAGTTAGAATGTTTTGAATTTTTTTTAGGAGTTGTAATACTGCTAGATACTCTGAAATTGTTATATGTGTGATTTCATCCTTAAATCTTTATTTCAACTAAATTTCTGATTTAAGTATATTTAATTATATGTATTCGACTAATATATATTAAGATACATTTATCCTAACGTGCCAGATGTTGGAAAAATGATTCTAGTATCTCAAAAGTTATTTTATTTCTTATTATACTTGTAAGAGAATATTATTCTATGTCCTAAATATTTATCTCCATAAATAATATTCTATTGCATTATTTTTATCCTTTAATTAGCCATTATTTTCTGTCATAAAATGGTTGTTACAAAATGTTTCTTTTCCTGAAATAAATTGCCTTAAATTAATTAATTGTGTTCAATGCCTTTTATGGCTTTTGACTATTTCATGTTAGCATTTTGTTAATGCTGATATGGTCTGTATTACACGAATTCATTATCACACTTCATGGACACATTGTTCCACTAATGGGAAGGTAGTTAACTACACATTATCCCACTACATGGATCCACCATCCTACTACTCTAGTGGTTGGTAACTTCCTATAACGTCTTAATTGGTCTTGATGGAAGCACAGTTATAAAGATATCATTTGGTTCAAAGGTCGCTAAGCACATTACTTGTATAAACTCCATACCATCTAAGAGTGAGGTTTTGAGTGCTTAGAAGATCTTTGAAGAAAAGAAGAATTGTAGACTCCGCCTACATCCCAAACAATGGTTGGGGGTATGTCAATCACAGTATATTTCCGTTGCAACATTGCTCTGTCATGTCTTACATTTGACATCAAAGCCATTGAATTTCCTCTGCTTTGTTAGTTTTCAGAATTCTCTAAAATCCTTAAAAGTGGTTCTTAAAAACTCAGATCTTGTTTTGAAATTTTTGAAAACATTTTCTAATAATAAAATGCAAAGAGATTGTTGTTTTATTGCATAATGTTCAACAATAAATCTTGTATATGATTTTGAGTTAATATTTAGTGATTCATATAATTTTATTTGATTCAGGTTTAGCCACAACAATCTTAATTAAATGATATTTTATAGTATATTTTGGTTCACTTAAAAAAATGTCTAAGTGATCTAGAATTTATTTGATAAAAGTTTAGCCACAACATATTTAATTGAATAAGATCTTAAAGTTAAGGATCACATAAAGAAATTTTTAGACATTAGAATTGTAATTAAGTATGCATGATAGGATAACTTAATTTCTTTATTATTAAGTTGCATAATTAATTAAGATAAATATTAAATACTTTTCATAATTACCCACAGGATTTATGAATCAGAGTTTAATAGTTTTATCATAAAGATAGAATATCATGCTATTAAATTGATAATTTTATCATAAATATGAATCTAATTGAATTAAAAATTTAGCCCACATGCAATTTTTATGTCAGTAGATTTAATTTTATATTACTTGCCTCAAATTTAATATTAATTATGTACGTATAATTTTCGCAGTTATACAATATGCAAATCTCTCTGATATTTGTGATATTGATTATGTTATCAGAAAAGACGAGCCACTTATTAATGAAATGAGCCCTCAAGATGAGATTTTTCTTCATGAACAATAAGAACGCTCTAATTGTTTGAGCATTATGTTCATTAAGACCAAAATCTCTGCTGATATTCGTGGTTATGTTGAACAGCATAACAATGTCAAGGCATTACTGAAGGCTATTGATGAACGGTTTGAAACTTCAGGTAAGTCACTTGCCAGCACCTTAATTATGAAATTCTCATCAATGAGGCTCACTAGTGTGAAAATGTGCGTGAGCACATTATGAAAATGCGAGACTTAGCGGCTCAACTAAAGATTCTTGAGGTCGAAATGTCTGAAACTTTTCTTGTGCACTATATCTTGAATACTCTACTTGCACAGTATGGTCCCTTTAAGATCTCTTATAACACACATAAAGATAAATGGTCTATTAATGAATTCATATCCATGTGTGTTCAAGAGTAAATGTCGACTACTGATCGAAATGAGAGAAAGTGCATTCATGAATACTCAAGGAAAGAAGTCCAATGAAGCCAACAAGAGGTATAAAAGAAAGGAACCACTTGAAACTGACATAAAAAAAAGTCAAGTGTCCCTTCTGTAGAAAGAAGGGGCACATAAGGCAGGATTGTGTCAAGTTTCAACAATGGCTTGTTAAGAAAGGTACTTTTATCTCTATTGTTTGTTATGAAGCTAATATGATTGATGTTAATCATAACACATGGTGGGTTGATTCTGCTTCTACAATCCATATTACGAATTCTTTGTAGGATTTAAGAAACATGCGGAAGCCAGTGGGAGCTGAGTGAAGCATCTATTTTGGAAATAAGATGCAGTCGCATGTGGAAGATATTAGGACATGCAATTTAGTTCTTATAAGTGGTTTTATTTTAGAGTTACAAAAGACTTTTTATGTTCCTAATTTTTCTAGGAATTCAATTTCAGTATCAAGACTTGTACCTTTGGGATATTCCTTCTTTCTAGAAGGTGATTCCAAACTATTTTATCAATCTAAACTTGTTGGATAACATTGTATGATGGTTTTCTCTCTCTTAATTTACAAAATGATTCCACTCATATTGTTATGCATCTATAAGCTCGCACTAAACAATGTGTTATAAATGAAGATTCCTCTATCTTATGGCATCCGAGTTTGGGACTTATCTTCATCCATAGAATTAAGAGATTAGTAAATTATGGAGTACTTAGTACTTTAAATTTTACTGATTTTGATACTTGTACGGACTACATTAAAGTCAAGCAGACCAACAAGTCAAAGAAAGGTGCCAAGAGGAGTTCAACGTATTAGAAATCATACATTCAGATATATATCGAGATATGGATGCATATGGTCAGAAATACTTCATCACTTTTATAGATGATTATCACGATATATGTATCTCTACATGCTTCATAATAAGAGCGAAGCATTAGAAGCCTTTAAATTTTTCAAGGCTGAAGTAGAGAAACAATGCGAAAAATAAATTAAGATTGTGAGAACTTATAGAGGTGGTGAATATTACAGTAGATATTCAGAAAGATGGACAAGCACAAGGTCCGTTTGCGAAGTTTCTTCAACAAAATGGGATTGTTGCCCAATATACTATGCCTGGATCTCCGGATCAGAATGGTGTAGTAGAAAGAAGAAACCAAACATTATTGGACATGGTGCGTAGTATGTTAAGTAGCTCTAAGCTACCTAAGTCCTTGTGGATTGAATCTCTTAAGACAGCAGCATATACATTAAACCAAGTTCCAACCAAGGTTGTTCCAAAGACACCTTTTGAGTTATTCAAAGGTAGGAAACCTATTTTGACACATATACGTGTATCGGGATGCCCGTCTGAAGTTAGAATTTACAACTCACAAGAAAAGAAACTGGATCCTAGGATCATTAGTGTATATTTCATTTGATATGCCGAAAGGTCTAAAGGATACAAATTCTTCTGTCCATCTAACAGTACTAGGATTGTGGAATCAATAAATGCAAAATTTCTTGAAAATGACTTAATTAGTAGGAGTGATCAATTTCTAAATACAATTTCTATAAGAGATCAACCTTCCACTTCAAGTCAAAAATTGATTATTGTACATAATACCCCTCAAGTTCAATTGGTTGTTGAGAAACCAATCAATGAGATTCCACAAACTGCTGAAAATGTGCATATAGATCAAGTTGTTCAAGTAATTCCTGAAACTATTGAACAACCAGTTGAACAACATGATCCACAGGAAAATGTTGTTGCAACAATGAGAAGATCTACTAGAAAAAGAAAATCTGCATTTTCTAGTGACGTTGTTGTATATTTTCAAGAATCTAACATTGGAGTTGAAAATGATCCTGAGTCTTTTTCACAAGCCATGTGTAAGACCCCAAAATGAGTTAGGGTGTCTAGAGCCTAATGTGTTCGTCTTAATGTTCTAAGGTCCTAAAATGACTTATAATATGGTTTATAGGCAGTGTATAAAGTTTGAGGTGATTTGGAAGTCAAACGTCGAGGGTCGACCGAAACGTTCGACGACTAAGTCACCTAAATGCCTCGTATGTGGTTCTATAATATTATGTGTGATGCATGAGCTTATGAAGTCTTAAAATGGTTTATAATGATGTAAAATGATAGTATATGAAGTTTCGTGAAGTTTGGAGGTCAAACGACCAAGAACGTCCAAGGAGTTCGAAAGATAGCCCTTAAGACGCTCAACGTGTGTCTTGATGGGGCTTGGCCTGTTTGGACGAGTTACAGGTGGTTATTTTGGGTGAAACTTTTGTGGAATGTCTACAACTTGTTAAGGATTGTATTTACGTTGGAAACTTCCGGGTACGACCTCTAAAGGGCCCCGCAAAAAGGCCCCACAAGAAGGACCCAAGGCTGGTCGAGACACTGCCTGGGCAGTGTCAATTGACGGACCAAACGACGGCCAGTTGGTCAACCAACGGACCGTTGGTCAGGTATCGTCGACTGTCACTTGCCTTGGACAGGTCTCAAGCCAATATTTGGCTAAGTACCAATGGATGGAGCCCTAGGCACGGTCCGTTGACTGACCAATGCCCCGTAGGTGCCTCCGTCGATGGTGGCCTGTAACTTACTGCATGCGCCTGTTTCATTAAAGGGGTGAATGGTAAATTCACCCCACGTGCTAACCTGACCCCACATGATTTATTTGGTTATTTTTGGGTGCATTTAAGTGATCAAAAACGTGCTCAACCCATTCCCAAACCAACTCACACAAATTGAACCTTTCCCTCCAAAAATGTTCTCTCTAAAACCACCATTGTTGGTGAAGCTCAAGAACTGCTTGGAGCTCAGATTTCTATGGGTGATTCATCAAGTTTTAGAGGTTTTCATGTATATAAAGGTATGGTGATATTCATCTCTAGTTATCTTTTCATCTAGTGAGTCATTCTCAAAGATTTCAAAGAAGAAAAATATGATCAAACCATGTTTTCTTCAATCTGCCATGGGTTCTTTCTAAAAATATTTCGAATGATTAAATCATGATGGATTGAAGGAAATACATTGGTTTGAACGTAATTTTACTCCAATTGTATGATGAACCCATGCTCCTTCCTTAAATCAATTTAGCTCTTGCATGGGTAATGTAATTATGGCTTGTTATCGATTGAATTGTGATGTTCTTACGTTGAATCACCTATATCTACTGTTGTTTACGTTAATTGTTGTTGAATTATAAGTAATGGATCCATGTGGATCAATGAAGGAAGATTTGAACATGTTTAGCTTAGTTTTACTTGAATTCACTGTAACGTTGGTTCCTGAATGATCTAATGCGAAATTCAATTGTGTAGGGATGATTGTACCTACTGTTTTACTAGGATATTATTGTTGAATTATATAGATGTGATTCATGTGATTCAAGGTTGGTTTGGCCTATGTTCTTCTATCTTTCATGTTCCTTTAATGTAGCATATTCACTGTAATATAGTCATTTTGTGATCCTAATCCTAGGGTAGATGTAATCATGATTTTGATGTGATTAAGTATGTGTTTAGGTACTTCCGTAGATGGATATTGTTGATAAAATATTATCTATAATATATACAAGCAAAATTGGCTAATGGTCTGTGTTCTTCTACGTTCTAGCATGTTAATGTATCGTATTAGTTGCAATACGACCTTGTAGTAGCTTATGCTTAACTTCATATATGATCATGATACATTTAGCTACTTCCCTATACTTGACTTATTGGTGAAAAAGTAGTAATGGTCAATGGATACCAAAGACTAAAGTATTGGTAAGAATTGCTCTACTATTCTACTTCTCTACTCCTCTATAATAATGTTGATGAAGCCGTGAGTGGCATTGTGTGGTATGGTCCACTTATAGTGGCGGTGTTTACTTTATGTCATTATATATGTGTTGACCATGGCCTTGAAGGCAAATTGATAATTATATGAATGAGTGATTATGATGATCACCTTATGTGTAACTTGTGCCTAGTCTTCTATTATAGTTGTGAACCTAGGTTGTGTAACTATTGTTATGAGCATGTGAATGGCTATGTAAGAGCATGTGTAGGTGCTGCCATGGGTTAAGTGTTAATGATTGATGACCCCTACCCATGTACCCCTATGTGAATGTGTGAATAGTTAATGATAGGAGTCATAAAGTGTTCTATGAAGTTAACTTGTCTCCTATGCTATTGTGTGTTGTGTGGTCTAAGCTTGAAGAGTATTGTGGTCTAAGAGGGTGGCTGCCTCAATATGTTGTTGATAGCCATTATGTGATCATGTGACCAATGTACACACACTCACACTTTATGCATGCTTATAGGTAGTAAAGGTTCATAGTGTCTAATGAAAAGTAGTTCTCTTATTCGCTAGTGTCTACTACTATGCATGTTAAGATGACGTTTATGAAAGTATGATATGTGTTTCCTTAACTAGGATGACTTGATAGGTGTACTAGTATGGGCAAGGGCATGGGACTTTGCCTATGCATTGCACATGTGTACCTTGATAGGATAGTTCTAGTTTTGGTTTCTATATGTATGAATATGATGTATGAACATGTGTGACTTAATGTGTTATGTGAAGGCTTGCTCACATATATGTATACACTCACACACATGAAAGATGATCTAGTTGATAGAGGGGCCTTGAAAGGTGTGCCCAAGAATACTCCATAACTAAATAGGTGCTTGAATATGCTATAAGCATATGAGGAATGAATATTTCAAGTCTATGTTTTATGAAAAATGTAATTAAAGGCTTTTCAATAAGGGGACCTTAGCTTAGCACCGAGTGAACTTGACATTGAGAGGTGTTGTCTTCCCTTGGAGGAAGATTCACCATTTGTCCCTTGTAGAGTGTTGACTTTCCTTTGAGGAAGATTCACCCATGTTTTCTCATGAGATGAGGCCCCAATTACCAAATGGTATGTAGCGGGAATACCTATCTCTTAGTTCCATAAACTATGCTTGCCACATAGGATCTAGCAAGTGATATCACCTAATATGCTAGGATATATGTTAATGTTCTACCTTGGCTAGGTAGGAACACCTTCCATTGGTGTAAGGCTCTACAACACCAAATTCCATGTTTAGCACCCATGGTCTTAGTGTCGATTAAGGCTATAGTTTCCCTAAAGTAAAATGGACAATGGAAGAAATGGAATAGGATCCTAACTAGGATGACTTAAGGAAGGCTACTTAGTATAGGTGGAAGTAATGATCCCATCTAGACATTGCACAAGTGACTCCTTAGGAAGTCGTAGGAAGGTGACCTAATGTGTATGATTATGTTTATGTCCATATGCATGACTTTGTAGTATTGGTCTACTTGTTATGAAGATGTGCTTGATATGAATATATATGATGTGATCTTATCCTTATGTGCACTATGTTGGTCTAAATGACTATATGATGAAGGTCTTGTGTTGACATGAATGAAGTTGGCTTTACTTGTGATGTTGATGTATGAAGTGGTAAGGCTTGTGGTCTCATGAAGGGTCTACTAAGTATATGTGAGGTTATGGGGCTTCACATGTACATTGCACTAGTAGATTAAGACTGGGATTATGAGTAAGGTCTTATGAGGTACCATGTGAAGTAAAATAAGTATATGTGCATAATGACTAGGAGTTCACTGTAATGTCCTTATAGTCTTGAATTAACTATGTCTATGTTGTACTATACTTCTACGATGGTATGAGTTGTCTTGTGTAGATGATATGTATGTTTCCTTGTGGCCTTAAGGTGATGCATTGCACCAAGTATCACTAAAGGGTTGATTGGGAAGTAAATGAACAAAAGAAAAGATGGTTCATTGTTAAGGGAAAAAGGGCTTACTGTAATGTGTCTTAAGAATGCAATAAATTCTAAATGTGATCATATGTGATGTTTGGCCTTTGAATATGTTTATATGAAGTATATGAATGATATAAATGCTATTGTTTAAAGGTTATGAAGATTTACTCAAAAAAGCATGAAGTATGATTTCAAGAAAAAATCCCTTTTAAATGCATGTTTTTGCATGGTTGCCATACTTAGTACATTCTCGTGCTAACTCTATTCTTCTCTACTTTTTACACAAAGTGTAGGTTATGGATGCTTAAAGGATGTCTTGAATGGTGAAGAGCTTGATAGATGTTTCCCAAGCTCAATGAAAGGAATCCTTAAAGTTCAAGGATCTCCTACTTATGTCTTTAATGTAAAGTCTTTAAATATTGTATAGTTATGTAATGTGCTTATGGGCCGTGTCCCTAATGTACTCTAAAGTTGTTGAGTCTAAGATGGCAAAGAGACTTAAGGTCTATAAATTTATTACGGCTTATGTTTTATACTTATATGAAGTAAGTTTCTAGCATATGATGTGCTATGAAAAGTTTTAAATTTTCCGCCAAAATTACTATGTCAGTGTGATGAATGATGACTATGGGCTTGTACAAGACCTCCTAGAGGTCATGGACGCCATGTTACTTCTAGTGGGTGCTCCCCGGATGTGACAAACGTGGTATCAGAGCATGAGGTTTATAAAGTGGTCTTAGGTTTTAAAAGTCTCATATTGCCACGTCTAGTAGAGTCTCATAGCATTGGTGGTGAGTCGCTACACATCAAATGGTACGAGAGGCTATAGGACGATAGAGTTTCCCTTCTTCATCATTGTCATATCGTGCCATAGAACTTAACTCTATAAGGTCCCTCTCTTATGTTTTCTTGTCCGGTGGTCTTTTAAGATGTGATTGCTTGGCTGAGATTGTTCTCTATGTTTGAGGGAGAAAAGGTGAGTTAATGCTTAACTTGGTTTTATGGTTGAATGAGTATGTTTGAAGGTGAATTTTGACATGTTTTGATGATGTGATGCCAAATATGGCTAAGTATGAGGTTTATGTGAAATAACATATTATACTAAGTAATGTATGTCATGATATAGTTAAAGCATGTTAGAAGTTATCATGGTTGACATGAGTTTTTCTTAAAATGGTGTGTTATTATATGGTTTTACATATTGGTAGCTTACTATTATCACTTGAACTTGAAATGCTTAGTGACCATCTATGAAAGCATGCTACTTTAAGAATATGAAATTTGAGGTGTTCAATATTTCCTTTTGTATACATGTGGTCCTTGATAAGTTGCCTAGTATGGATTGAAGTTCTTTGTATAGACTTGATCCTAGGTGTGATGATAGTATGCTTGTCTTGGTAAAGTTTTGGTATCTCATATTGTCATGATTTTTCCCATCACTTGCCTAAAAGTTGCATTTTTGGAATTTGGAAGCATGTTCACTGTAATGATAGGCAGCTTACTGCAATATTTTTGGGAAAGCAACTAAATTGTTCTTTGATTGGAAGTTGTTAAAATGTGTATAGAATTGATGCATATGAGCATGATAATGAATGTAAAAAGGAGATTTGCTATTTGGAATGAAGAAAGAGAATCTTATGGCATGATGAGTCGTAGATTTGTTTCTAACTTCTTATTGTGTTGTGAGTCCCTTGATGATTGTGGAATTGATGTTTCCCTAGAATTGGGGATGATTTGCCTAAAATGAAAAGGTTTAGAATACCTTGGTGTTACTATGTTGACTTACTGTAAAATTCCTTCTAAATGGTAATCACTTGTAATTGTTAAAATATGAATGTTGTTAAGTTAAGATCCTCTTAAGGTTGGGTTAAGTTGCTATTAATTGGGTTTACTCTAAGTGGGGGATGGTGATGGAATAGTAAAGGTTATAGGAATTTTCTACCTTGACCTTCTATTTTTGCTTGATCTTGAATTTAATGAAGTCTTGATGAGCTTGTTCATGAATAGAGTCTTGCATAAAGTATGAATTGTATGAACTTTATATGTTTGGTATGTATTGATTGACATTACCTTAAGGGTATTTTTAAGATTCCAAGGTGCATGAATGGAAATTTTGATTAAATACATGTTTCTCATGAGTATTGTACATCCTAACATGCTAATGGTACACTTGACTTCATGAGATAAAGTAGGAAACTTGACTTTTAGTCACTTGTGATATATAAGGTTTAGCCTTATAATGAAAAGTAGAGTCTCTTTAAAATGAAATTTATGGAGTCTCTCGAAAATTATGTGACTTGTATGGTTTGGGAAGCATGATTGTAGGCTCACTTTTGAAGAATGAAAGTATGTTTAGCTAAGTGTTAATGTGTGTGCCTATGATTTGTGTTATTCTTCTCAAAATATGCTTAGTGTAAGGGTGAGTACTATGTTAGAAATTGAAATGTTGTGAAATTTCTTCCTATTTGTTGTGATGTACTTGGTGTGTTTTATCACTTAGACCTCACTAGGAATAAACATGCCTTGGTTTAAAAGTTGAGATTTCTCATTTTTAGAGTAAATTAACCTTGTACCTTACTTAGGTGTGAACTCATAATGCATGTAGGTGTGTTGAGGAGAAGAACATTCCTCCATGGACACCATTAAGCATAGTATGGTTGAGAATGACCTTCATGGAACTAGGTCTAACTAATGAAGATCTTTGTTGATGCAATTAACTCAAGTCTGTGTGCATTGAAGTATGAGTGCTTAAATAGCTTTTGAGTATATGTTGTAATCTGCCTATGTGTGGCCTTGCGAGATGATCTCTTAATGAATCAAATTTGTAATGACCATGTTGTGATTAGGAGAAGAACGTTCCTCCTATGAACATGATAAGAGCCTCTTTGATTAATGCATTAAGGGGTGAGTGAATTGAAGTTTTGCTTGCTTGTGTGCATTGAGTGCTAAACAATTTGAAGTTGTGTTCCTCGTAATTTTGGTGCATTTACTTCTATATGATGATGTTATGAATAAGATGAACTGCTCTATGATGCATTGAAGTCCTTGTCATGTTTAAAGTGTGCTGAGTGTCATTCGAGGACGAATGTTCCCAAGTGGGGGATATTGTAAGACCCCAAAATGAGTTAGGGTGTCTAGAGCCTAACATGTTCGTCTTAGTGTTCTAAGGTCCTAAAATGACTTATATAATATGGTTTATAGGCAGTGTATAAAGTTTGAGGTAATTTGGAAGTCAAACGTCAAGGGTCGACCGAAACGTTCGACGACTAAGTCACCTAAATGCCTCGTATGTGGTTCTATAAGATTATGTGTGATGCATGAGCTTATGAAGTCTTAAAATGGTTTATAATGATTTAAAATGATAGTATATGAAGTTTCGTGAAGTTTGGAGGTCAAACGACCAAGAACGTCCAAGGCGTTCGAAAGATAGCCCTTAAGACGCTCAACGTGTGTCTTGATGGGGCTTGGCCTGTTTGGACGAGTTACAGGTGGTTGTTTTGGGTGAAACTTTTGTGGAATGTCTACCAATTGTTAAAGGTTGTATTTACGTTGGAAACGTCCTAGTACGACCTCTAAAGGGCCCCGCAAAAAGGCCCCACAAGAAGGACCCAAGGCTGGTCGAGACACTGCCTAGGCAGTGTCAATTGACGGACCAAACGACGGCCAGTTGGTCAACTAACGGACCGTTGGTCAGGTCTCGTCGACTGGAACTTTCCTTGGGCAGGTCTCAAGCCAATATTTGGCTAAGTACCAATCGACGGAGCCCTAGGCACGGTCCGTTGACTGACCAACGCCCCGTAGGTGCCTCCGTCGGTGGTGGCCTGTAACTTACTGCATGCGCCTGTTTCATTAAAGGGGTGAATGGTAAATTCACCCCACGTGCTAACCTGACCGCACATGATTTATTTGGTTGTTTTTGGGTGTATTTAAGTGATTTAAAACGTGATCAACCCATTCCCAAACCAACTCACACAAATTGAACCTTTCCCTCCAAAAATGTTCTCTCTAAAACCACCAATGTTGGTGAAGCTCAAGAACTGCTTGGAGCTCAGATTTCTATGGGTGATTCATCAAGTTTTAGAGGTTTTCATGTAGATAAAGGTATGGTGATCTTCATCTCTAGTTATCTTTTCATCTAGAGAGTCATTCTCAAAGATTTCAAAGAAGAAAAATATGATCAAACCATGTTTTCTTCAATCTGCCATGGTTCTTTCTAAAAATATTTCGAATGATTAAATCATGATGGATTGAAGGAAATACATTGGTTTGAACTTAATTTTACTCCAATTGCATGATAAACCCATGCCCTTCCTTAAATCAATTTAGCCCTTGCATGGGTAATGTAATTATGGCTTGTTATTGATTGAATTGTGATGTTCTTACGTTGAATCACCTATATCTACTGTTGTTTACATTAATTGTTGTTGAATTATAAGTAATGGATCCATGTGGATCAATGAAGGAAGATTTGAACATGTTTAGCTTAGTTTTACTTGAATTCACTGTAACGTTGGTTCCTGAATGATCTAATGCGAAATTCAATTGTGTAGGGATGATTGTACCTACTGTTTTACTAGGATATTATTGTTGAATTATATAGATGTGATTCATGTGATTCAAGGTTGGTTTGGCCTATGTTCTTCTATCTTTCATGTTCCTCTAATGTAGCATATTCACTGTAATCTAGTCATTTTGTGATCCTAATCCTAGGGTAGATGTAATCATGATTTTGATGTGATTAAGTATGTGCTTAGCTACTGCCGTAGATGGATATTGTTGATGAAATATTATCTATAATACATACAAGCGAAATTGGCTAATGGTTTGTGTTCTTCTACATTCTAGCATGTTAATGTATCGTATTAGTTGCAATACGACCTTGTAGTGGCTTCTGCTTAACTTCATATATGATCCTGATACATTAAGCTATTACCCTATACTTGACCTATTGGTGAAAAAGTAGTAATGGTCAATGGATACCAAAGACTAAAGGATTGGTAAGAATTGCTCTACTATTCTACTTCTCTACTCCTCTATAATAATGTTGATGAAGCCGTGAGTGGCATTGTGTGGTATGGTCCACTTATGGTGGCGGTGTTTACTTTATTTCATTATATATGTGTTGACCATGGCCTTGAAGGCAAATTGATAATTATATGAATGAGTGATTATGATGATCACCTTATGTGTAACTTGTGCCTAGTCTTCTATTATAGTTGTGAACCTAGGTTGTGTAACTATTGTTATGAGCATGTGAATGGCTATGTAAGAGCATGTGTAGGTGCTGCCATGGGTTAAGTGTTAATGATTGATGACCCCTACCCATGTACCCCTATGTGAATGTGTGAATAGTTAATGATAGGAGTCATAAAGTGTTCTATGAAGTTAACTTGTCTCCTATGCTATTGTGTGTTGTGTGGTCTAAGCTTGAAGAGTATTGTGGTCTAAGAGGGTGGCTGCCTCAATATGTTGTTGATAGCCATTATGTGATCATGTGACCAATGTACACACACTCACACTTTATGCATGCTTATAGGTAGTAAAGGTTCATAGTGTCTAATGAAAAGTAGTTCTCTTATTCGCTAGTGTCTACTACTATGCATGTTAAGATGACGTTTATGAAAGTATGATATGTGTTTCCTTAACTAGGATGACTTGATAGGTGTACTAGTGTGGGCAAGGGCATGGGACTTTGCCTATGCATTGCACATGTGTACCTTGATAGGATAGTTCTAGTTTTGGTTTCTATATGTATGAATATGATGTATGAACATGTGTGACTTAATGTGTTATTTGAAGGCTTGCTCACATATATGTATACACTCACACACATGAAAGATGATCTAGTTGATAGAGGGGCCTTGAAAGGTGTGCCCAAGAATACTCTATAACTAAATAGGTGCTTGAATATGCTATAAGCATATGAGGAATGAATATTTCAAGTCTATGTTTTATGAAAAATGTAATTAAAAACTTTTCAATAAGGGGACCGTAGCTTAGCACCGAGTGAACTTGACATTGAGAGGTGTTGGCTTCCCTTGGAGGAAGATTCACCATTTGTCCCTTGTAGAGTGTTGACTTTCCTTTGAGGAATATTCATCTATGGACCCACATGAGGTGTTGACTTTCCTTTGAGGAAGATTCACCCATGTTTTCTCCTGAGATGAGGCCCCAATTACCAAATGGTATGTAGAGGGAATACCTATCTCTTAGTTCCACAAACTATGCTTGACACATAGGATCTAGCAAGTGATATAACCTAATATGCTAGGATATATGTTAATGTTCTACCTTGGCTAGGTAGGAACACCTTCCATTGGTGTAAGGCTCTACAACACCAAATTCCATGTTTAGCACCCATGGTCTTAGTGCCGATTAAGGCTATAGTTTCCCTAAAGTAAAATGGACAATGGAAGAAATGGAATAGGATCCTAACTAGGATGACTTAAGGAAGGCTACTTAGTATAGGTGGAAGTAATGATCCCATCTAGACATTGCACAAGTGACTCCTTAGGAAGTCGTAGGAAGGTGACCTAATGTGTATGATTATGTTTATGTCCATATGCATGACTTTGTAGTATTGGTCTACTTGTTATGAAGAT
Source organism: Solanum sitiens (assembly GCA_016801875.1). Taxonomy (NCBI): domain Eukaryota; kingdom Viridiplantae; phylum Streptophyta; class Magnoliopsida; order Solanales; family Solanaceae; genus Solanum; species Solanum sitiens. The sequence goes on along the minus strand of JABWTJ010000658.1, from coordinate 322,548 downwards.
GTGCTTGATATGAATCTATATGATGTGATCTTATCCTTATGTGCACTATGTTGGTCTAAATGACTATATGATGAAGGTCTTGTGTTGACATGAATGAAGTTGGCTTTACTTGTGATGTTGATGTATGAAGTGGTAAGGCTTGTGGTCTCATGAAGGGTCTACTAAGTATATGTGAGGTTATGGGGCTTCACATGTACATTGCACTAGTAGATTAAAACTGGGATTATGAGTAAGGTCTTATGAGGTACCATGTGAAGTAAAATAAGTATATGTTCATAATGACTAGGAGTTCACTGTAATGTCCTTATAGTCTTGAATTAACTATGTCTATGTTGTACTATATTTCTACGATGGTATGAGTTGTATTGTATAGATGATATGTATGTTTCCTTGTGGCCTTAAGGTGATGCATTGCACCAAGTATCACTAAAGGGTTGATTGGGAAGTTAATGAACAAAAGAAAAGATGGTTCACTGTTAAGGGAAAAAGGGCTTACTGTAATGTGTCTTAAGAATGCAATAAATTCTAACTGTGATCATATGTAATGTTTGGCCTTTGAATATGTTTATATGAAGTATATGAATGATATAAATGCTATTGTTTAAAGGTTTTATGAAGATTTACTCAAAAAAGCATGAAGTATGATTTCAAGAAAAAATCCCTTTTAAATGCATGTTTTTGCATGGTTGCCATACTTAGTACATTGTTGTGCTAACTCCATTCTTCTCTACTTTTTACACAAAGTGTAGGTTATGGATGCTTAAAGGATGTATTGAATGGTGAAGAGCTTGATAGATGTTTCCCAAGCTCAATGAAAGGAATCCTTAAAGTTCAAGGATCTTCTACTTATGTCTTTAATGTAAAGTCTTTAAATATTGTATAGTTATGTAATGTGTCTTATGGGCCGTGTCCCTATTGTACTCTAAAGTTGTTGAGTCTAAGATGGCAAAGAGACTTAAGGTCTATAAATTTATTACGGCTTATGTTTTATACTTATATGAAGTAAGTTTCTAGCATATGATGTGCTATAAAAAAATTTAAATTTTCCGCTAAATTTACTATGTCAATGCGATGAATGATGACTATGGGCTTGTACAAGACCTCCGAGAGGTCAAGTACGCCATGTTACTTCTAGGGGGTGCTCCCCGGATGTGACACCATGAATTCTAAAGAGTCTGAATTATGGTACAATGCCATGAAAGAAGAGATCAATTCTATCAAAAGTAACGAGGTCTGGGATCTTTTCGATTTGCCTGATGGTGTTAAAACCATTGGATGTAAATGGGTCTTTAAGATTAAAAAGGACATATTAGGCAACATATAAAGATATAAAGCAAGACTCTTTGCCAAAGGATTCACTCAAAAGGAAGAATTGATTACACAGAGACATTTTCTCATGTGTCTAAAAAGGATTCCTTGCGCATAATATTGATATTAGTAACACACTTTGACTTAGAATTGCAACAGATGGATGTGAAAACCATATTTCTCAATGGTGATATAGAGGAATAGGTTTATATGAAACAACCTGAAAGATTCTCCTGTAGTAATGGTGATCTCTTGGTATGCAAGTTAAAAAATCCATATATGGACTAAAACAAGCTTCCCGTCAATGGTATTTGAAATTTCATAATGTTATCTATTCATTTGACTTTGTTGAGAACATTATGGATCAATGTATATACCATAAGATCAGTGGAAGTAAAATATGTTTCTTAGTTCTATATGTGGATGATATCTTACATGCATCCAATGATAGGGAATGATACATGAGGTGAAACAATTTCTCTCTAACGTTTTGATATGAAAGAGATGGGTGATACATCTGATGTTATTAGTATTAAGATTCATCGAGATAGACATCAAGGTACCTTAGGTTATCTCAAGAATCCTATATCAATAAAATTTTAGAGAGGTTCCGAATGAAAGATTGTTCACCAAATGTAGCTCCTATTGTGAAGGGTGACAAGTTCAATTTGAATCAGTGCCCGAAGAACGATCTTGAGAGGGAACAAATGAAGGATATTCATTACTCTTCTATTGTCGAAAGCTTGATGTATGCTCAGGTTTGTGCAAGACCTGACATATCATTTGTTGTTGGAATGTTAGGAAGATATCAGAGTAATCCAGGTCTTGACCACTGGAGAGCTGCAAAGAAAGTCTTAAGATATCTTCAAGTAACAAAAGACTATATGCTTAAGAACAAATGATCAGATGCCCTGGAAGTCATTGGCTACTCTGATTCAGACTTTGCTGGCTATGTTGATTCACATAAATCAACTTTAGGATGCATATTTATGTTAGCCGGTGGAGCTATATCTTAGAAAAGTGTCAAACAGACTCTAGTTACTACTTTCACTATGGAGGCTGAGTTTGTTTCTTATTTTGAGGCTACCTCACAAGGTGTAAGGTTAAAGAGTTTTATTTCTTGACTTAGAATTGTCGACTCTATATCTAAGACATTAAGTGTCTTTATGGCTAAGAATAATAAAAGTGTTAGTCGAAGCAAGCATATCGACATCAAATATCTAGACATAAAAAAATGTGTTAAAGACAAGAAAGTGGTCATTGAACACGTTAGCACTGAAGTAATGTTAGCTGATCCTTTAACTAACTAAAGGCATGCCACAACAAAAATTAAGGATCATGTAGTCACAAAGGGACTTAGTCCCACTATGTAAAATTTCATTGTAACAATGAATGTTTACGAAATTCTATTTTATATTATATTTCTCGTTAACTATGCACATTCAGTTTTATTTTCAGAAATGTCGCTAAAGTATAGACCTTGAATAAATATTGAGTTTATTCATTAATTATACGGGCTAAAGTTTAGAGATATAGTGCATTGTGATACATGGAAGATACTACTCGCAGCAAGAGAAACTATCGCCATGATTGATGTATTATATTTCATTAATGGGATTAGAATATACAGACCAAGTGGGAGAATGTTAGAATTTTTGTTAATGATGACATGGTCCGTATTACATGGGTCATTATTCCACTTCATGGACACATTATCCCACTAATTGGAAGATAGTTAACTACTATTAATATGTCATTTAGTTCAAAGTTCCCTAAGCACATTACTTCTAAAAACTCCATACCATCTAAGAGTGGAATTTTGAGTGCTTAGAAGACCTTTGAAGAAAAGAAGAATTGTAGACTCCGACTATATCGCTAAATTTCAACCATTCACTTATTTGAGAGGTTACTATTTCCTATATAAATCTAGTTCTTACTAATGGTGAGTAAGAGGGAAGACAAGAAAATAATTCTTCTTTTGATATATTCTTATGTTGGGTTTTCTTTTAATTGAATCTTTGTAGTTTTTGGCTCCTAGTTTTATACTACAAGATCTTGTTGAATCTTGGGGATACACTCATACGGGTTAAATATCCTTAAGGACAGTGTCTTTCAACACACCTCAAGCTATGAGAATTTTCTACAAGAGTTCGTGGTGAAGTACAAGCTTTGGTGAATTCGATAAGTGTTTGTGATGAAGGTATTTTTCATAAGAATTTACAACAATCTTAAGGATATTTCGGTATACTTTACTCCTAATGAAATACTATTTGTAAAATCGTTAGTGTTCTTTTATCTCTCCGAAATGTAATATTGAAGAGATGTTTTAATTGTTTGGGTGTGGACGTTAAAACGAGTGGTTGTAAAATTCTAACAAGGTTGAATGTGTGAAGTACCATTTTTAGTTATTTTGGGTCTTCGCTACTAAGAAGACAATAGAGGAACTCAAGAGGTCAATTGAATTCTTCATATTAATAAGGTATGTTATGATATTATATGTCTATATTGTAGATATTTGTGTGACAAATTAAGACATTATGTCCTAATATAGAAGAAGATTTGGAGTATGATAATCCCGCTAAGTAAATGTAAATTTGTGTAAGCGGATGATATAAATTGTTGTGGTTATTTCTCAAGCGAATCTTGTGGCTAATATGTGAAAGTGAGAAATTGGGTGTAAGATTTTTTGTGTTATTGAATATATTTGTGCTAACTAAAATTATTGTGTCCTACAATCAAATTGGAGAAGAATATATATATATATATATATATATATATATATATATATATATATATATATATATATATTGGTAATTCTAGAACTAATAGAAGTTCTTAGAATGAAAAAATTCTTCTTAAATATTCACATCTATATATTGACATTATTTGAGATCATACATGATTTTAATATTTGTGCTAGATTGATGCTTATGAATTTATGAAAAAAGAATATTAAATAAAGTTTTATTTTAGTTTGACAATGTGTTTACGAATGTTTTTAGGACAATAAATATTTTATACTTGACCGATTGAGATAATTCGTGGTGTGTTAAACTTCTAATCTATTTAGTTTAATATTGTATATGAGTTTTGTATGATAATTATTCAATTTTACATTGTGAAATTCTATAATAACTTTTGAATAGTGATTCAAATTTGATTGTTACTATTGTCTTAAGTGGTACTGAATGACTCCTACACACTTTTAATAATTGATATTTGTCATATTAATTATCAAAACGTTAAAAATGAATGTTCTGATAAATATTGATTAAGAAGTTCATCCAATTTGTTGAACATTTGCTTATGTATATTTCCAAATTGTTTTACTTCTTGAGTAAATGAGATGTAAATTCTTTTTGTTTATCTTAATTTTGTTATGTTTTGGTGTATAGATTTGTATGTTACATACTAATTTAAAATTTGTATGAATATTGAAAAAGTTAATCCTATATTATGAAATATTTAATCCTCTATTATGAAATATTTGAAAGTTTAGGAGTTTCTTGGTTAGGTTATGAATGTTATTCCTCTATTATGACATATTTGGAAGTGTAGGGGTATGTTGCTAATGTTGTGTTATATGATCCTAAAGAAAAGTATAAAGAAAAACATGATCTAAGGTTTTAATTGTATGTTAATAAATGTTGCATTTACATAGTTGTGATAGTTAATTGATATTTGATTGGATGTTAATGTTTGAGGAGAAAATATAATTGTTGAGGTTTTAAACAAAGTGATTATATTAGTCATGTTCTTATTGAAAATTATATCGATTCTTGATGCATTATGTTGAAAAGTGTATTTGGTAATACATGAGAGGTACGATAAGTACAATAATGAATTAGTGAATAGTATGTTGTACAAAAGGGTACAATATATTATGAAAATGTAAAAAAAAATGGTATATTTTGTGAATGCCATAATATAATAACAATTAATTAGAAATAGTTGTTGTGGAAATGATTGGTGATGAGACTGAGTGGTTAAGACAACTCTTAGTGTGTATTTCAATTGGAATAAAACCAATTTTATGTGTCTAAATTAGATACATTTGTTTGATACACAATGTGATAAAAATACTGCAGTGAGATGAATTATTTACGCAAATAATTATGTGTAGTCAGAGGTGAATCTGATCAATTCACGGATTAATGAAACATCGAGGGGAGTAAGACCTTTAGTCATATGAGAAGATCAACAATGATGGTAACTCAACCTATGGGATTGGAGATCCCATGAACTAGGTTCATATGAGTAACAAAAAGTCATTAGTTGATCAATTAAAAACTATAAAGTTATGTCCCTCCTATGATATAGTGTAACAATCTGCAAAGCTAAGTGAGGCAGAGTTAGAGCTCGTAATTCAAGTCATATCATTTATAGGTGGTGTATTGCTCTGCAGAATACACTTGATGATTGAACATATATGAGTGTGAAGTGGTGTCGTTTCTATGAAATTGTGACATATTTGTAGAGCACTCATGAATACCAGGACACGTGCATAGCCGCTTAGCGCGAAATCGCGATTACAATAAAGATTGTGAGAGTACAATGTGATAGAATAAGACGTTGGACTTACAAAAGAATTATTGGTTCATAGAAGTTCTAAACTTCATCAAATTATTATTTAAGTATAATCTTATTTTATCTAGGTCTGGTTCATAGTCTACGGACACCAGATTCGATGCATTAGACTCATATGTGAAAATTCAGCAAGACTTCTTTTTCATTATATTCATTAATATTTCTTTTGAGATATGCAAGGGATTGTTGGAAAAAATTATTTTAGTATCTCAAAAGTGATTTTATTTCCTATTATATTTGAAAGAGAATATTATTTTATGTCCTAAATATTTATCTCCATAAATAATATTCTATTACCAGTATTATTATCCTTTAATTATCCATTATTTTCCGTCATAATATGGTTGTTACAAAACTTTTTTTTTTCTGAAATGAATTGTCTTCAATTCATTAATTGTGTTCAATGTCTTCTATGGCTTTTTACTACTTCAACCATTCACATATTTGTGAGGTACTATTTCCTATATAAATCTAATTTTTACTAATGGTGAGTAAGAGGGAAGACAAGAAAACAATTCTTCTTTTGATATATTCTTATGTTGGATTTTATTTTAATTGAATCTTTGTTAGTTTCTGGCTCCTAGTTTTATACTAGAAGAGCTTGTTGAATCCTGGGGGATACACCCATACCGGGTGAAATATCGTTAAGAACAGTGTCTTTCAACACGCCTCAAGCTATGAGAATTTCCTACAAGAGTTCGTGGTGAAGTACAAGCTTTGGTGATATCGGTAAGTGTTCGTGATGAAGGTATTTTTTGTAAGAATTTACAGCACTAGATATATGTATCTGAGGTCGTACAATCAAGGAGAAAGAAAAATGCAAACTTTGTTGAATCGCCAAAAGAAATTGAAGGATTTTGATTGTTTTGATTTATTTTAGGTGATATGATATGTTATATTCTCAAAAGTTATTACAAGTGATTTTGTCCTTAATTAATGATTTTCAGTTATATTCCTTAATTAGACTCATTAAATATATGTATCTACCAAACATGTATCTCGAATATATAGATATATTCATCTGACTGCAACAAATACATGTATCTGAGGTACGATTTATGATATGATTTGTAATAATGAAAACTGAAGGGAAAAAAGGTAATTAGGTCTTAAACTATTCATTTGAGCTCCATTTTGACTTTTTTCATTAGGTTTCTTTTTCGTTCACTTCTAAAACCTATAAAATAGAATAAACTATATTTAATGGCCTTTTATTGAACAAATAAGCAAAAAGTTTAATATTAATATCAAACTAATCAATCCACCAAATATATAAGCTATTGTTAATCCTCAAATAATTCAAAACATCCAAATATATAATTGAGGGACACAATTTTAAAAGTCCATTTCATGCATAAATATACGACTTTAATCCATACCAACAATCAATCCAAAACATATGAATCACCAAAAATTTAACTTCCATTGCAAGTGCTCAAAACCAAGTTAATCAAAGTAACAATCAAGTCATTACACTAAAATGCATTTGCTCGTTATCACAAAACAACCTTTCTTTTTTCATTCCTCTCAAATTTTCGTCTGCCTTCATAATAGAGAGGAAATTCAACACTTATAAGTTCAAAACATAAATAGAATTTCCAATAGAAAGAATTAATACATTATAACTTGCTATGTTCTGATTAATGATAATCGCAGGAATTAACGAAGCATAATACGGGCAACTCAAAGGCACAACTCTCTTACGAAAAACAAACACAAGCCAAAAATTAAAAGAATCCAGGCTGGGTTTATCAAGCATCCGAAAAAGGCAAGAGATCTTTAATCAAGCAGAATCAGCGACTGAAGAAGGAATGAATATATGTGCAGGATAATCACGCCTCAAATTATGGAAGAGAATAAAATTCAAGATCAGACAAAAATATCAAGGAACCATCCAGCAAATGAAGGAAGTCACCACTTATGGAAAAGATCAACCAACTCAGCAAAATCACAGGAAATCTTACAGCAAATGAAGCAATTGATTTAATCATGCACATATCTAATATGGACATGATTCATCAAATCAATTCAACTAAATCAAGGGTCATCCAAAGATCCTTGATTTACAAATCCCTTGGATTTTCAATAAAGCATCATCTCCCAAACTATATATACATCTCTCCATCCCTGAAGAAAGACACGAAACTTCTATCAAGCTTATAAGTGAAATCTTCTTTTATCTTTCATAAAGTTTTGTAATCACAATAGTGAAAACAATTGAAAAGAAAAGAGAGAGAAAGATTCTAAGTGTAGTCTTACAAGTAGAGGAAGCTTCAAGGATAGTCTCTGATTTGCATATCAGACAGGAAAAAGTTACTGGAAGATTGTACTACTCAAAGACTCAAATTCAAACGCTCTAACAGAAACCCTTGAAACCCAAGGGGACTGGAATAGGCACCACATTGGTGATCCGAACCAGTATAAATTCTTTGTGTTATTTATTGTGTTATTTGTTTTCTGCAAATTATCTCTTATATATTAATCGACTAATATGCAGGTGAGTCGACTAACTACAGGGAATCGACTAAAGCTTAAAATTGAAATTCACCCCCTCCCCCCCCCCCTCTTGAATATTAATTGGTATTAGAGCAGGTCTCACAAATTCAGTGTTTAACCATACGTGAGCAAAGTCGAAATGACACACTATCAAATTCCTGGTGTGTTACTTCAAGATGGACATTCATCGCATCGACCACCATACTTCAATGGACAACATTACTCTCACTGGAAAGATAGATTCATAATCTTTGTTTCATCAAATAATCATCAAGCGTGGGTAGTAATCAAAAAGGGTCCAAAGCCTATTCCAGGACTAACTGAAAAGATGGCACAGAAAATCCATTTGATCCTGAATCATTTGACATCACTAAGGAACAACAAGTGGTAATTCAAACTAATGCTAGAGTTATAAGTTTGTTGTATTGCGCAGTTAGTGGAGCAGAATACGACAAAATCTCAACATGTGAAACTGTGAAAGAAATGTGGGAGAAGCTAGAAGTAACCTACGAAGGAACCACCAAAGTAAAAGAAGCTCGGATAAGCTCACTCGTAAATGAATATGAGTTATTCAAAATGGCCGAAGATGAAAATGTTGAACCCATGTTCTCAAGATTCAGCAAAATCGTTTGCAAACTTAAATCTCTCGGAATGGTGTATTCCAATGCACAACAAGTGGGAAAACTCGTTAGAAGCCTTCCCAAAGCTTCGGAAACCAAAGCTTCTATTCTCCAAGATGGAGATCTGCATACTATGACATACGATGAACTTCGAGGTAATCTAATGGCTTATGAACAGAATCGTATTAACAGGTACAATAAAGGCGAGAAAAATAAGATAGTGGCATTTACTGCTGAGATACCTAAAATTGAGGAAGAAAGTGGTGAAAATCAAGACGAAGGCATGGCCCTTATAAATCATATATTAAGACAAATGCTCAGAAAAAGGAGACAAAGACCTCAAAAGGATTTTAGGAATAAGGACTTCAAAAGAAATGACGATCGATGCTATTATTGCGGGGAACCAGGTCACATTAAACAAAACTGTCCAAAGCAAAGAAGAAGACCAAACCGAAGAAATGAAGATCCAAAAAAGTCTCGGAGCATGGGAATAGGGAGAAACAACTGATGATGACTATGACGAGATGGCAAACTTGTGTTTTATGGCGCTAGGATAATCAAGCGAGGTAAGATCTTATAATTGTTCTGAATGTGACAACTTACAAAATTCTTCTTGACATGGTCACTGATGAATTACAGAAAGTTATTGATGAATACAATAAACTTGCACAAAAAAAGAAAGATTATTAAATACTTCTTGAAGCAAGTAAGATTGAAGTTGACTTACTTACAGAAGAGCTGGAGGAAGTAAAAATGCAGCTCAACAGCCTCAGAAAATCTCCGAGCCACAGTTATTTTCGATCAAATGAGACTACACATTATAGAAGCAAATCTCTTAGTCATAAAACTAACAGATCAAACAAATCTACTTCAAATTCCTCTTCTCCTCATTTATCTACAAATATCATCTTCTATACTTGTGGCAATACTGGTCATAAATCCTTTAATTGTAGAAAATATTCTTCTGGAAGTTGGATGTGGAGACCAAAAGTTACTAACCATCAAGGACCCAAAAACACTTGGGTACCTAAAAGAAATTAATTTTATTGTCTTGCAAGAGCATTCTAAGAAAACCTATTGAAAAGGAATGTGGGTACTTGACGGTGGATGCTCCAGACATATCTGTGGGAAGAAAGAAAATTTCAAAGCTATAAAAACAATAAATGGAGGATGTGTCAGATTCGGTGATAATGCTAAAGGAGAAGTCACTGGAGTCGAAACTATCACATTCAGTTCATCATGCGATCTAGTAGAAGTATATTTGGTTGAGGGACTCAAACATAATCTTCTCAGCATTATGCCAACTATGTGATACCGGGTTTCAAGTCACATTCAATACAGTTAGTTGCATCATCAAACATCCTGAGAAAAAGCTCTCACTAAATGGAGATCGAGTAAATAATATCTATATTTTAAATAATGTTTATTTTCCATCTCTCACATGTCTTACTGCAGTAACAAATGATCCATGGCAATGGCATAGAAAGCTTGAACATGCAAGCATGCATGCACTTGAGAAATTATCAAGACTCGATTTGGTAATAGGTCTGCCAAAACTAAAATTTGAAAAAGATCACATATGTGATGCATGTCAATTGGGTAAACAAACTCGTTCATCGTTTAAAGCAAAAGGCATTGTAAGTACTTCAAAACCCCTCTAGCTTCTCCATATGGATCTTTTCTGTCCTACTAGAACTGCCAGCATTGGAGGTAAACGAATGCTTTCGTAATTGTTGATGACTATTCAAGGTTCACATGGGTAATCTTTCTATCTCATAAAAACGAAGCATTTACTAACTTTGAAGTGTTTTGTAGAAAAGTTCAAAGAGAAGCAGGGTATTACATCACAACAATTCACAGCGATCATGGTGGTGAATTCGAAAATAAAGCTTTTGAAGAATTATGTGCTGAAAATGGATTCACTCAAAATTTCTCTTCACCCAGATCTCCCCAGCAAAATGGAGTAGTGGAAAGAAAAAACCGATCATTACAAGATACAACAAGAATAATGTTGCTTGATCGAAATCTTCCTGATTATTTTTGGGCAGAAGCAGTAAGCACAGCCTGTCACATTTTTAATAGATGTCTCATCAGACCTATTCTGAAAAAGACTCCTTATGAACTTTTGAGAGGAAAGAAACCTAACATCAGCTACTTTCATCCTTTCGGATGCAAATGCTTCATCCACAATAACGGTAAGAATATTCTTGGAAAGTTTGATCTAAGAAGCGACGAAGGTATTTTCTTAGGTTATGCACCAATTAGCAGAGCTTTTCGAGTATTTAATAAGAGAACTTTAAGTGTTGAAGAATATGTCCATGTGGTATTTGATGATACTAATCCAAGAATGCATGAATGTGAAGTAAGTGAAGATGAAATAAATTCTATACCACCAGCAGAAGAGGCTCAAAAATCATTAACTGAAGAGGCACCTGAAGAGCCAGCTACTGAAATACCCGAGTCGACTACTCCAACTGAAAAAATCAACATTCCAAGGGAATGGAGACACAATGCCAGCTATCCTGAAAATTTTATTCTCGGTAAACCAGATGATAAAATCCAGACAAGGTCATCGCTTAGGAAGCAAGCTTCTTTGGCTCTCATATCTCAAATGAAACCAAAATGAATAAACGAAGCTTTAAAAGATGAATCGTGGATACTTGCAATGAAAGAAGAGCTTGATCAATTCGAAAAAAATCAGGTGTGGACTCTCACTAAAAGACCAAAAAATTGCTATGTGATAGGAACAAAATGGGTATTTCAAAACAAACTAGATGAAAACGGTAAGGTTATCAGAAATAAAGCCAGGTTAGTCGCTCAAGGTTACTCACAGCAAGAAGGAGTCGACTTTGATGAAACCTTTGCCCCTGTGGCAAGGTTAGAATCCATTCGAATCCTTCTCGCCTTTGCATCCTTCAATCGTTTCAAAGTATTTCAAATGGATGTTAAAAGCTCCTTTTTAAATGGATTCATTAAAGAAAAAGTTTTTGTTAAACAGTCGCCCGGTTTTGAAAATTATTCTTGTCCTGACTATGTCTTTCAACTATCAAAAGCTATTTATGGTCTCAAGCAGGCTCCAAAAGCATGGTATGAAAGACTAAGTTCTTTTCTTATTAAAAATGAATTTCAAAGAGGTAAAATAGATACTACTCTTTTTACAAAGAAATATGACTCTTGCATTCTTATTGTTCAAATTTATGTTGATGATGTCATATTTGAATGCTCTAACCTATCTCTCTATGAAAATTTTGTCGAACTCATGAAAAGTGAGTTTGAAATGAGTCTCATGGGCGAGCTTTCATTCTTTCTTGGACTTCAAATCAAGCAATCAGATAAAGGAATCTTCATAAGTCAAGGAAAATATGCAAAAGAATTGATAAAAAAATTGGAATGGACAAGGGCAAAGCATTAGGAACCCCAATGAGTCCAACCACATGTCTGGAATCTGATTCAAAAGGAAAAGCAGTTGACGAAAAATTATATCGTGGAATGATCGGATTACTGTTGTACCTTACTGCCAGCCGACTAGATATAATGTTCAGTGACTGCAAGTGTGCCCGCTTTCAATTTGCCCCAAAGAAATCTCACCTCACTGCTGTGAAACAAATTATTCCCTATCTTATTGGCACCTCTGACATGGGTTTATGGTACCCTTTTTCTGAAAATTTTGACTTAATCGGTTTTTCGGATGCAGACTTTGCAGGTGAAAAAAATGACAGAAAAAATACAAGTGGAACATGTCAACTTTTGGGAAATTCTCTCATCTCTTGGCATAGTAAAAAGCAGACATTTGTTGCTCTCTCAACTACTGAGTCTGAATATTTAGCAGTCGAAAGTTGTGGCACTCAATTACTTTGGATGATGCATCAACTTCTGGATTACAGTCTAAGCATCAACTTCTGGATTACAGTCTAACATTTGAGGGAGTACCTATTTTTTGTGATAACACAAGTGCTATCAGTTTATCTAAATATATTGTTCATCATTCAAGGGCTAAACATAGCGATATTAAACATTATTTTATTCATGATCATGTTAAAAATGGTGATTTCGTACTTGAATTTGTTGATTCTGAGAATCAATTAGCAGATATATTTATCAAGCCTTTACTTGAGCAACGATTTTGTTTCCTTCGAGAAAGCCTTGGCATTATTAGACTTGATCATTAATTTTTCTACTATTCCTAATTACTTTTCCTTTTGCAGATTCATACCGCCTTTTCATTAAAGGCCCCTCGATTCCCACAAAACCCTTCGGTTTCTATACCCCCTCCTCATATAGATTCACCCGCCTTCTTCTCCTTTTCATCTCAGTTTCTCTTTCTTTTCTTTTATTTCTTATCATGACTCACAGTCGATCTATGGCTTCCCAGAAAAAGGTTGTTGTCTCCTCTTCCGAATCATTTGAAGTGGAACTTCTCTCCTCTGACTCCTCTGAGTCGGAATCAGTGATTCACTCACCCGTCTCTAAAAAATGTCCCTCTTCCTCAAAGCAACGAACCTCCAAGAAGGCTCGAACTGTGGTACCAGACTCTTTCACTAAAGAAGACTCCTTGCTTTTCTGGGGATTGGAGCACAAAGCATGATTTTCTCTGTTCTCTAAATGCGCCATTGTTCCTGGTTGAGTCATAAATCTAGAAAAACTTGAGGCGTCTCACTGCGCAGTAAGTAAATTCTTTCGTGCTCAAAATCTTTCTCTTTTACTGCGATTGTGTGGGAATGAGTTTTTTGAAGAACCTGTTAGACTATGTTATGCTAATCTCTGCATATCCGTTGTTAGTGGTGAGTGGGAAACCCTAGTTTTGGGTCACCACATCATTCTTAATGACTCTCTATTTAAGTAAGTGTTTGGTTCTGAATTTACTGGTGAAACACCGTTCATGCATGGTAACGCGTGGCCTGATCAATTTGAAACTTCGTTGGAAGATGCTAAAGTGTTTATTGCTGAATCTGGGGCTAACATGTCTCAATTTGGACCGCTGTATCTTGGTTTTGAAAATTGAATTCTCGCCCATATCGTGGCTACTACTCTGGTTCCACGAAAGGGTCCCTTAGAAAAATATCTAACAGAGATATCTTTGTTGTTTACTGTATGTTGAAAAAGATTAATATAAATTGGGCTTTGTGGGTACGCGAGTACATTATTGAAAATCTTGAAGATCCGAACTCCTCTGCGAGTTTGCCCTATGGACTGCTTATTTCTGGGATTATTATCGATTCTCTTGTGGATATCTCTAACTACAGGCCAAATTTAATTGATGCTACATATGATACTCAAACTTTTTCGAGCATGGGCTATATGTTGATCAATAAAAAGTGGTATAAGAAGGAGTCTGTTCAATCAAGGGCTGAAACACCCTGGGCTACTCGAATCTCTGCCGACTCCGCAGCTCTAATTCTCAAAGAAGTTGAACACATCAAGGTAAAGATCAATGGTCTTGAATCTAATATGCAGGTGTTAGAGGACATGTTGTGAAAGGTGCTGCAAATTCACAAGGACTCTAGTATCGACATTGGAAAGCTCCGACTTAACCTAGGAGCACTTAAAAAGGATGTCTGTCGTTCTGTCAACACGATTCTAAAAAAAGTCAACTCCATCAAGACAGGAGCTGACTCTGCTCACAATCAGTTGGTTATTACCATGAACACCTCGTACTGCTCCTTCTCTAAGATGGTTGAGCAATCCCTTAACACTTTTTGCAGGAACGTCATCAATACTCTAACATATTTTCTGAAGAAACATTAAGTCTTTGGCCACCCTTACTTTTGTTTAAGACTCTTATCTTGTCGGAGAACTCTCTCCTTATCTTTTGGACTGTATATTTGGGGCTTCTGACCCCACACTCTTTAACTGCTTAGCTATATTATTGTCTATTTATCTTGCTCGCTGTTTTTGTTTTCCTTTTTTATTATGTCAAAAGGGGAGAATATTTACATGGGCACATAGAAAGGGGGAGCGGCACTCATATAAGGGGAGCATTCAATCCATTGTCCAAGAACACTCGAAAAGGGAAGTCGTCTTACGCCTTTGTTAATTATAGTTGTCATTATCAAAAAGAGAGAGATTGATAACTTGCTATGTTCTGATTAATGACAAATCGCGGGAATTAACGAAACATAATACGGGCAACTCAAAGGCACAACTCTCTTACGGAAAACAAACACAAGCCAAAAATCAAAAGAATCAAGGTTGGGTTTATCAAGCATCCAGGCAAGAGATCTTCAATCAAGCAGAATCAACGACTGAAGAAGGAAGGGATATATGCGCAGGATAATCACGCCACAAATTATGGAAGAGAATAAAATTCAAGATTAGACAAAAATATCAAGGAACCATCCAGCAAAAAAAGGAAGTCACCACTTATGGAAAAGATCAACCAACTCAGCAAAATCACAGGAAATCTTACAGCAAAGGAAGCAATTGATTTAATCATGCACATATCTAATATGGACATGATTCAGCAAATCAATTCAACTAAATCAAGGAGTCATCCAAAGATCCTTGATTTACAAATCCCTTGGATTTTCAATAGAGCATCCTCTCCCAAACTATATATACCTCTCTCCATCCCTGATGAAAGACACGAAACTTCTATCAAGCATATAAGTGAAATCTTCTTTTATCTTTTGTTGACACCCAATTTTGACCCGCCTCGATACTAATTAACTAGCGAGCTTCTCGAATTTAAACAATTTGAAATAATTAATGTTATAAATTAAGTTATATATATATACATAATAATAAAAATAAGATAATATAAATAAATTTTTAGCTTGTAAATTATTTTAAATAAGATAGTAACTTTTTATATTGTTTTACCTAATTTATATGTCTTACGTAATTATTTGTATAGCTATTTAAATTTTATCAATATTCTAAATTGAAAAATAGCTTTAAGAGTAATACTTGGTTTTATATAAATACTTGTTTAATTAATCTAGCTTATATTTTGAATCTTTAGTTTATTTTTGAATTAATTATTTTATTTTTGTTAACCTTAAGAAGCTTGTTAATTAATTATATTAATTCGTCTTGTTTTAAAATCTAATTAATTTGGCCAATTGACTAATTGGTAGCGTTATTAACTAGACTCCAAATTTGGGCCCTTTTATTTTTTCCAGCAAAGCCATTTTTTTTCCCAACAATTCCCAGGGAATTCCAGCCCAATCCTTATATCCCTTTTCTCCGATAATTTTTCCCATCAGCCCACTAAATGCAATGCAGCATTCAATTACAATCACAAAAGATAACCCACTAACTATAGTATCAGGAGCCCAAAACTGATTCTCCTTCTTCTTCATGCGTGAGCTGACAACGACAAAAATCCCAGAAATCAATCGCGCGTGATGCGTCATTTTTCCCTCCCCCTCATCTTCTCCGTACGGGAATAATCCAAATGTCTCTATCTTGTGCTTCATCCGTCCTTGCTCCTCGAATCGGACGGTTCTCCTCCTCATTCCGTTAGGATTAGCACGAGTCCAGCTGCAGCCTTATCTGCAAGGGAAATTCGAATTCCAATTGGAAAATTGGACTTTTTTTTCTCTCTTTTCCCCCCCAAATCTGAACCCTAATCCCTTGGTATAAATAATCCTTTTCTTTTTGTGTTAGAGGGATAAAAAGAAAAAAGGTTTAGAGGAGAAAAAAAAACTGAAATTTGACCTCTTTTTAGTTTCCCTTGAGGTTGAAGTGTTTTTTTTTTTTTTTTGCGTAGGAAATAGGAGAAAATTTCATTGGTTTTTTCAGAGATATAAGGAGTTGATATAGGAAGATATAGAGAAAATATCTAAAGATATATAAAATACATCCCAAAAGGAGAGCTACAGAGAGTAAGATAATTTCAGACTTGTTTTCACTCCTTAATCCGCTCGCAATTCTTTCGAGCTCTCGGGAGTTAGAAGTTGTTGGTGGAAGTCAGTTTCTCGCTCGTCGTCGTCTCATTTCGCTGGCCTGAAAAAGGTAAACTCCCCTCCTCCTATTTCACTCGTTTTGTTGTTG
Organism: Solanum sitiens; assembly: GCA_016801875.1. Taxonomy (NCBI): domain Eukaryota; kingdom Viridiplantae; phylum Streptophyta; class Magnoliopsida; order Solanales; family Solanaceae; genus Solanum; species Solanum sitiens. The sequence goes on along the minus strand of JABWTJ010000658.1, from coordinate 305,542 downwards.
TTTCATTTGGTGGCCATCTTGTTTCACTCTTGTCTGTCGCTAGTTAGATGAACTCAATCATGTCTTAATATGTGTTTTAAGACAACTCAATGCAGTTTTTATTTTCACTTGATATTGAAGTATGTTTTGGTAAAAGATCTCATCGGTTGTTAGCCTCTTTGCTTATAATAATCTCAGTGTGTTGTCTTATTCAAGTTTTTTCCGTTATTCTCAGTTAATTTTCTCCTTTTGTATCGATATTGAATAATAATGTTAGACTTTCAAGTAGTTTGGGCTGCTCTTGATTTATGTTTTTTTTACATGGATATGAGATCTCTTACGTGCATAAAAATGTTGTGGTTCATTCGTCTGTCAGTTAACTATTTAGTGGCCCTCTTGTTTCACTCTTTTCTGTTGCTAGTTAGATGAGCTCAATCATGTATTAATATGTGTTTTAAGATATCTCAATGCATTTTATTTTCACCTCCTATTGAAGTATGGTTTGGTGACAGGTCCGATCTTTTGTTAGCCTCTTTGCCTATAATGTTCTCATCATTTTGGCTTACTCATGTGCTTTTCGTTGTTCTCTGTTAATTTATATTTAATATCACATGGTTCACTTACAATGAAACAGTGGATTAGTTGATCAGTTTTTAGTCATGAATCTTCCCTTCAATAATTCTGCATATATACTTGGCTGCTTTGAATGTCTCAATGCCATCTCTGATGTCTTGGTTCACTAGAGTCTCAACCTCATATGTTGCTTGTTAATCTTGACATCTTCGGTAAGTCTGCAACTAATTCCCTGTATATCTATATTATCTTCATCTTTAAAATCCTAAGTTATCTGATTTCGGTATTTCAATCCCTAAAGTACTCTATTTGTTGTTATGTATTTTCCCTGTATGCATGTTTAGCTCGGGTTTCTTTCTTTGGTTATATTTTAAAATAATAATAACGAAAAAAAATAATTTTGGCAGCATGTCTGTGTATTGTTTTAGGCCATATTACTTAACTGGGTATGAGATCTTCGGATAATTTGAACTTCTTAATTCTCAAGAAATAGCTACGATTTTATATCTATTGATTTTATTGGTTTGATATCTCTCATCACCGATCTTTTCTAAGTATCAAGTTATGTTTATTTTTTGGTTTTTCCTTCTTGTTACAGTGCTGATGTATGCATGGTTTTAAGCATTTAGTTAGGATTTCTATGATCTGATTCTATGATGATATTTAGGAAATGTTTATTATGTGTATCCACAAGTTGTGTTAGCCTGTTAAGTTATGATACATAAGTGTATTTAGAAGTTACAACATGCTGATTCCATTTTATTTGACATTTTGTTTAATTGTATTATTTTTTTTTATTTTTTGGGGGGTGACTACTTACATTCCCATCTTTTTTCTTGTATGTAAATCCGTTCGAGTTCCATCATGAACTCACGCTCCCCTTGCATTATTGGAGAGTCGTAAAGACTCATAATTCCTCTTTTTGAGTCAACCCATAAAGATGATGAACGGATCTTGGAGTCAAAAATTGAAGCAAGTCAGAAGAGTTGAAGAGATTGGGACAATTAACCCAATTTTTTATTATCGTATTGTATTTATTTTGGGCATAAGCCTTTGTCGCTTGTATTTATTTTTGTATTTATTATTTGTTTAGACTAGGACAGGTACGAAAGAAAATGGGTCAAAAACCCAAAAAGTCAAACGGGTCAAAAACTCAAAACAGGTGGGTCCAAAATTCCGGTCAAGGCGAACAGAACCCGAATTTGGACCCAAATCTCTCTCCCTATCTCTTTATATGCTTTTAATTATTTATCTGCTTTATTTGTCGTTGATTTTAAAGTTAGAAAATTCAAATCCCCGCAAAACGCCTTAAATGTTTTATCGACCTAAAACCAATAATTTTGCAAATAACTCACTTAGATAATAAAATAATATTTTAACTCTTTACCCTTTTAAGTATTTTACTTGAAAATTAAAGTTAAGCGATTTTTCCGCCAAATATAAAGTTACTTGTCGGATAGCCGTATTAAGCGGATATTTTAGGTGCCTAACACCTTCCTAAGATATAAATAGGAATCCCCGAACCCTTTTAAAGTTTTCAAAAGATTTTCCTGTTAAGTCTTTTGAAAACAGAAGTTCTTGATTTTTCTTAAAAATTAAGTGGCGACTCTAAAAAAGTCAAAATTCTTAGAAAATTACTTTTTCGATTAAAACAGAAATGGCGACTCCGCTGGGGATTTAGGAGGATTCTAACCTTAAAACTAACTTTATTTGGCTATGTGTATAATTGTTTATTTGTTTACTTTATCACTTTATTAAACTGTTGCATTCATGGCATAACATTTTTCCGTCAAACGACAATTATTTCATTTTCACTAAAGGACGACTATGCGGGTTCGCAGTCGTTCGTTAACCAAATATTTTCTCGGGACACCCTGACGAGCGTAGTTGGCTACTTGATAGTCAACGATCGTTAACTGTCCCAGCCCAAGTAGTCCGCTTGGGTTACCCTTTCCACTCTAAATACAACCCACTCTTAGTTAAACTAAGATAGAGCGAAACCAAATCCCGGATTTAGCGCATTTTTGACCTAAGATGACCCTAACACCCAAGGTGTGTTGGGCCCATTAGAAAGACCACCTTGAGTCCAAAGAGCCCATGGCTCGATAGGACGATCATATTTGTGTGTTCTGAAGGATGTATTGAGTGTTTAAATGTTTGTTGTATCGTGGGGGGTGGAAATTAACTGTTTGTATGTTTTTGTAGATGTCAAGTCAGTTTCTTCATTTCAACATTGTCACCAAGACGCCAGACATTCTCCGTGTATGGTGGGACAACCTCAAAGATTGTCAAAAGAGAGAAATCTCAATTCTCCTGGGTCACTTACCTTCGATAATGGACTTCAAGGTTTGGCCCATGTTTATCGAGGTTATCACTCGGTTTTGGGATGACGAAAGGATGGTATTTTGGTTTGGAGATGTCGAAATAACACCAACAGTGGAGGAAATTAAAGATTGTATAGACTCTATTGGGACATTTGGTAAGAGGAAAAAATGTTCTGATCATCACATCATTCTGCCAGATAGGCCAACTGCCGGAGAATTGAGAGACATATTGTTACTAGTAAGAGCTAACTGGTTGGACGCCCGGAGTATACCACTAATGAGATTCTTCGAAAGATGGGGGCACGATAGCTATTTCGAGCAATTTCCAAATGAATTCCATAATCACAGTACTTGGAGGCAAACCCAAGCCATTGCATTCTCCGCATGCCTTTTAGGAACTATGGTGTTCCCTAAAGATGAAGAAAAAGATATGGACACCCGAGTCGTGATGGTAGTGGACGTCATTTTCAGAGGGATAGGCAAGAAACAAGAAGAAAAGAAATACTGCAGTTTGGCCCCGGTCATTTTGGCCGACATTTATCGATCTTTGAGTCTGTGTAAAAACGAATTTCCATTTTTCCAAGGTTTCAACATTCTACTTCAATGGTGGATGACTAAACATCTCTGCAAAAGGGATGGTGCTCGACCACAAGAGTTGGCCAAGACAAGCCAGACGAGTCCCCTGGATAATTATGAATTCTACCTAAGCATCCGCAAATTCCCAATTCATACCACCAGGGGTGCGTGGGCAAGGGTATTTTATGATTTGAGAGAAGGAGATATACAGTGGATGTTACCGAACTTCAAGTCCGAGAGGATAGCAGCACAAGGGGACAAACTTCCATTTTTAGTCCTTCCCGGCATCAGAGGGTTACGGCCTTACAACCCAGCTAGGGTGATGCGGCAATTTGGTAGAACACAAATCATACCCGTCCAAGGGGATGCTAGCTCTTTTATTGTCGATTACAGTGAAAGCGACAAAATACCTTTCGCCAAGATCATCCTCCAAGAGTGGTCCGGACGTGTCAACATGAAATGGGATATGGCTGAAAACATATATGAAGCTGGGTATGTCGATGAATACAAGACATGATTGAAGAATGATCTGTGTGGTGTAGTGAACCCAACACCACGCGCAGGTCGAGAAATTGAAGATGTACAGACAAGGCTTCAAATCCATGCATATCATTTTCAGCAAGAATGGGACCGAAGGAAGCAAGAATTTCAGCAAAGGGAGCGGGAATTTCAGAAAAGGGAGCAGGAATTTCAGAAAAGAGAGCAAGAATTTCAGCAAAAGGAGCAAGAATACCAGTTCCGAGAGTTAGAAAATCAGAGGGTTTTGGCTGGGACATCACAAGAATTAGCTGATACAAGGACTTGTCTGATGCATTTGGATACGATCCTGGACGAGCAGATGAACACTCTACAAGTCGTACCAACATCTTCCAACGCTGCGTTCGCTGAGCCGTACGTGTTCACAAGCAAGTGCATTATCCACGAAGAAGTAAAGAAAGCCAGAAGAGGAGCAGAGCCATCAACCTTCTAACTCCCCTGCGTGGGATTGTTTTCTTTCTGTATTCGCATTATATCCCCCTCCCTGAAAATGTACTCCGTTTTGATTGAAGTTATGTAACGAACGTTATAATTTTAATTAAAGTTATTTTGGGGGGTGCAACAATATGTTTCAAATGATGCAATACATCCTTCAGATTCACTAGGCCTACCCTTGGCACAAAAGGGTCACATGCATGATTAGGACACGATATATGTGCTATTTAACTGCTTATGTGTTGTGTTGCTGTGAATGAGGATATCGAAAACCCACTCTTTTTCAGAAATTTCCAAAAAAAAAAAAATACAAACAAGTCACTGTTACAAAATGTCCGACCAAAGTTTCCCGAGTCTTAAGTTTCTTACTCAAAAGACATCTCTCATACCACAAATTCTAAAACGTTACTCTACTGCCTCAGGAAAAGCAAATCACTGCTATGGGAAAGGGTAAGAATATCAAGAGAGAGCTTACAGGAGAAGATTTACAAAGAAAGATAGAACAGATCACGCGTGAAATCCAGGAGGTTAGAGAAGAAGGACTCAGAGTCGAATTTTCCACATCAGTCTACAGAGCTGCAACTGTGACGCTGGATAAGGATTTGACATCAAAGATGAAGAGGAAGCAAGACGTTGAGATGGAGACAGAGGATTTGAGTGAGAAATTAGACATGCTTCGACTGAAGGTGCAAGAAAGGGAAGCGAGAGAGGCAAGGATAGAGTCAGAAACTGCCAGTCTGTTAGCCAGAAATGCAGCACTGGATGAGGAGCTGACAGCGGAAATGGCGGAATTCATCGCTATGAAGGAAAGAATGTCCGCATTAAGGAAGAAGAACAAGGAGTTCCACCATAACATGATGGACAAACTTCAGAAAATGCGCGGGAAATACTCTATCCGCAAACAAGAGGCTAGTGGTGGCCCAGATGACACTCATCCTGGAGCGATTGGTGAAGACGCTGACGAGGAAATTATCTACAAGCCTCCATTTCTAGGCCGTCTAAGAGGAGGAGATAGATGGATTACTCTTCCGGCCTACGAGCCGACACACCGTGTGGGGGCAAGAGTCGTGACTTGCACTTTTTTATAAGCATCTTGGATGGGCACCTGAGGAAGGGTCATTTTCATTTATTGAGCAAGGAAGCTACTTGAAAGTGTGTGCCTTCCACCCAAATCAGCGAGGACACACTATAGAGGAATGTGTACGACTCAAAATGAGGATTTGCCGCCAGATCGACATTGGGGATATCCCGCACATGTGGGGTGATGATACCATTCTCACCTACGATCCATCAGAGCCAATTGAGCGCACTCAGTTTATATGTCACTACTTCACTCCGTTCAAGGAATCTATGTTGCATATCTACATGGAATTGGTTAAGAATGGGGTCTTAGCCTCCCTTCAAGATGATGACAGAGGTCTCGATCCCGTTGGGGGCGAAGTCTTCAAACCTTGTGCTTATCATGATGCCATAAATCATAACCTTTCAAGATGTCTTGGGTTTCGCTACGACCTTGAATCCCTCGTCAACCTGGGAAAGATTCGAGTCGAGTTTGTTCCTCGTGACTGATGCAGCATACGAGAAGAAAATGACTGAGATGGAGTCATTAGTTTATCTTTAAAGCTTTGTCTTATTTCCATTTCCTTGTAATCCCGACGAATGAGTGAATGAAAAATCAATGTTTTATTTTCTACTCGAACTACGTTGGGCCTGATTTCTCCTTGTGAGATACGTAGGCAGCCTTCCAAGGCCCGGCCCCTATCTTTAAAAATTTCTTCATTCTCCCCTTTCATATTGCAAGGAGATACGAAGATCAGATCAACGGACGTCAGAGAGCAACTGCAAGAAGACCTTAGCTCAACGCGAATTGGCCTTTCTAAGATAGTGTCAAACTAAAAGAGCAAGCAAATTCCTGCTTGTAAAAAAAAAAAAATTTGTTCCCGTCCTTACTCGTGGGTTGAAGATATTCCTCAAACATAGCAACTTGTGTGTTTACCTGCTCTATGTGTGATATTATGTGTTTTGTATTCTGAGTCCAAACTGACAAATCTGCCTTTGAGTTGTTCTCCTCCTCAGGTATTTTGAACTGATCTGTGTTGATTAAGCTAGCAGATCATCCTTACTTCACCAGATCAAAAGGTCCCGCAGATTCCTTCCCAGGGCAAAATTCTGACAAAGGAAAAGACAATTATGGGAGATAATAGCGAGGAAGTTGGTGTTACTGATGTTGTGGTGGCTCAACCCACCATAGCGGACCAAAATGAGTTGATTCTGAAGTTGATGCAGCAAATTGCAGAAATGAGAATGGAAATGCAAAGGAGACAGGATCTGCCTCCGCCGGGTTTTGCTGTTAATGCTACAGAGGGAAGGCCTCATATCTACTTTCCTTCCTCAAATGTGGATCCAGCTCAAGGCGTGCCGCTCGCTCAGAATCCCCCTGTTGTAGACCCAACTAACCAAAATCCGCAGTATGCTTCAGCCTCTTATCAAACTCCACCTCCTCCTCAAAACAATCACCCCCAAATGCCCTCTCATCTTCAAAATACCCAACCTCAATCCGCTCCACCACCGCAAAACCAAAGTCAAAATCTGAATCAAAACACTTCTAATCCTCAGGCATCCCACCATCATTTAAATCAGAACACCAATCCTCAGACTTACCCCCAAAACTACCAAGCTGCTCAAAACGCCCAGAGTCCTTCCATAGCTTCACCCTTGCCTAAAAGAACCACTTTCCAAATCCCTGTCCATGCTGAGCACGACGTGCACTGTTCTGAGTTGGACCACTATGAGGAACAGGAAAGAGAGTGGAGGGCGAAGGAAGAAGCAAAAGTAGATATAAAAGAGGAGATCAAAAAGGCTATGAAAGAGCTTCAATGCATCCCCGATGCTACCGGACTTAACTATGAAGATTTGTGCATTCACCCGAGTCTGGACCTTCCGGAAGGTTTCAAGATCCCGAAGTTTGATACCTTCGGAGGAGTGGGCAACCCTATGGCTCATCTAAGAGCCTACTGTGACCAGCTCATGGGAGTTGGAAGGGACGAAGCTTTGCTGATGCGGCTTTTCAGCCGAAGTCTGTGCGGGGAGGCTTTGGAGTGGTTCACCTCCCATGAAACCCGACAATGGCACAGATGGAATGCTCTGGCAAAAGACTTCATCGAGCGATTTGCTTATAATGTAGAAATCATTCCCGATCGCTACTCTTTGGAGAAGATGAAGTAGAAGTCTACTGAGAGCTACAGAGAATTTGCCTATAAGTGGAGGAAGGAAGCGGCGAGAGTAAGACCGCCCATGTCTGAAAATGAAATTGTTGAGGTGTTTGTGCGGGTGCAAGAACCCGAATATTATGACAGAATTATGTTGCTCGTTGGAGCAAAATTTGCTAAAATAGTGAAGATCAGTGAGACTATTGAAGACGGTTTGAAAACAGGGAAGATAGCCCGTGTAGTCGCATCACCTGGATCTTCAGGGTTGTTAAAGAAAAAGAGAGAAGAAATTGTTGTTGTTTCATATGAGGGGAAGAAAACCCCAAGAAGCTCATCATATTCCCGAAGTCGTCCTCGACCTCCCCAACATTCCTATCAAGCTTGCTATACGCAAGCTAGTCATTCAAATAATCCTCCAGTTTATCAAAATGTTGCCCCCTCTTATCCAAGTGTCCAAGCTCCACTATACCAAAGTCCACCCCCAAATTACCAAAATCCATCTCCCGTCTATCCAAATCACCCTCCACTCTACCAAACTCCATCTCCTCATTATCTGGGTGTGGCTCCCAACTGTGCTAACGTGCAGTCGAGATACCGAGCACCCCCTCCTGCATATCAAGTCCAAGCTCCACCACATCAAAAACCCCACCCGAACTACCAAGCTCCAATGCCAAACTACCAAATAAATTCATACCCAAGAAATCGAACTCCTCTTCCGAATAACCAAAGTTACCAACAGGTGCCTCCTTCTCAAGGCAATTATGGTCCGTCTCGACCTAGGTTCGAGAAGAAGCCTTCGAGGAACTTCACCGCGCTCGCAGAAAGCCAAACAAATCTGTACGAGCGACTGGCTGCGGCTGGATACATCCACCCTGTAGGGCCCAAACCCGTGGATGTCAATTCAAAATTCTACAGACCTAACCAGAGATGTGTTTATCATTCCAACAGTGTTGGGCATGATAATGAGGATTGTATCAACCTCAAGCATAAAATTCAGGATCTGATTGACCAAGATATAGTCTCTCTCCAACCAGCGGCACCAAATGTCAACACCAACCCGTTGCCAAATCATGGAGGCGGCAACGTGAATATAATAGAGACAGACGACGATTGGTGTGTGACAAAGGTGATAGCTCCAATCATCCCTGACGAGTTGGAAAGGTCTGTGGCTTCATTGACTATCAAAGAGAAAAAAAATTGTTATATTGACACCCGCAAAGGTTGTTGCCTTGGTGCCATCAAAAGCTCTTACAAGCCAAGGTTCGTTATTGAAACTGCTGCTGCTCAAGGCATTACCAGATCCGGAAGATGTTACACTCCTGACGAGCTTGCTCTCGGAGGTCAAAAGAAGGATCAGACTAAAAGGCCAATAAGTGAAGGAGAAGCAGAGGAGTTTTGGAGGAGAATGCAGCCGAAGGATTATTCTATTGTCAAACATTTGGAGAAGACTCCTACCCAGATTTCTATTTGGGCCCTGTTGATGAGTTCTCAATCACATAGGCAAGCTTTGATGAAAGCACTCGATGATACATATGTGCTCGCGGGCACAAGCAGCGATAATGTGGCCGCCATGATCCACCAGGTTATTCAAGGACATCGCATCAGTTTCTGTGACGACGAGTTGCCCTTTGAGGGTAAGTCTCATAACAAGGCGTTGCATATCACTGTTGTTTGTCGTGAAAAGGTTATCAATCCGATCTTAGTGGATGATGGACTGGTCTTAACATTTGCCCATTATCGACGTTGAGGCAGTTGAAGTTTGACTTGGGGAAACTTGAGCAAAATCAAGTCAACATGAGAGCCTTTGAAGGGGTCCAGAGAGATACTTTGGGAGCTGTGAATCTTGTTGTCCAACTGGGCCCGGCAGAATTCAGCGCACAGTTCCAAGTCTTGGACATTGACACCAGCTATAACCTTCTTTTGGGAAGGCCTTTTATTCACATGGCTGGAGCTGTGCCTTCTACCCTTCATCAGATGATGAAACTCGTTTGGGGGAACGAAGAGCTAGTCATTCATGGCGAAGGTGGTCATTCTGGCAGACAGGCGCCGATTATCGATGAAGTGTCTCGAGGTACTGATTTCTACATGGTGGAGCTGGTAAACGCCACCGGTGAAGACTTGGCCCCACAGCCTCTTATGCCTTCTGTGTATAGGATGATTGCTACTGTGATGCTGCAGAATAGTTTTGAACCAGGTTTTGGATTGGGAAGAAATTCCCAAGGAATTATTGAGCCTATTTCGGTCCCCGTCAAAGGAGCTAAGTATGGTTTAGGGTATTTTCCTACGGATGATAATTTGAAGGTGAAGAAGAAGAATGATCAAACATTGACTAAGCCAATCCCTCATCTGTATCAATCATTCCCAGTCCGAGAGTACGCCAAGCCTGACGACGTTGGGGAAGGAATCTGCGGCCTTTTCGAGGAGATCGATGCTGTTATTGAGGAAGAGGTCGAGCTAGATGGTATCCGTGATGCTGAGCCTGGGGAGATGCTGCAGAATTGGACCTCCACGCCGATCCTGATTCCCCAAAATCCTTGGTAGAAGGGCATCGTTTCATGCATATTTAAATCGATGGTAGTCCGGAAGAGGCCCGAAGCCCACCATTTTGCATTTTTCTTAATTGCATGCATTTTTAAATTCCCCGTGATGTTTGAAAAAGGCATGGCCCTTTGCCATAGCCAAAGTTTGCATTATTTCCCATTTTGAATGAAAGCCTCTTTTACTTAAATTTCGTTTATTCACTTATTTGCTATATTTTTTATTTGTCTAACTTGTCTATTTATGGTTTCAGTAATATAAGTTTTAAAACTGCCAATGTCGTGTCATGTCATGAGCTGAACGAACAAAGTGAGGCAGGTGACGACGAGGTTGATGAATACGAAGAGGGAAATGAGGTACCGGAATATGTTGCTAAAGAATTTCTGCAGTTTGAAAATCAGCATAAACTAAATTTAGAGGAAACTGAAACAGTAAATCTGGGAGACCAAGAATGTGTCAAAGAGACCAAAATCAGTGTTCATTTGAATGAAACTCAAAGGAAGGATCTAATTCATTTACTCACCGAGTACGTTGATGTGTTTGTCTGGGAAGTCAGCGACATGTTAGGGCTTAGTACCGATGTTGTGTCTCATAAATTGCCGATTAATCCAGGGTTCGATCCGGTGAATTAAAAAACTCGGAAGTTCAAGCCTGAGTTGAGTTTAAAGATTAAAGAAGAGATCACCAAGCAGATTGAGTCTCGATTGGTAGAAGTGACACAATACCCGACTTGGTTGGCCAATGTTGTTCCGGTCGCCAAGAAAGATGGGAAGATCAGAATTTGTGTCGACTATAGAGATCTCAACAAAGCCAGCCCAAAGGATAATTTTCCGTTGCCAAATATTCACATTTTGATCGATAACTGTGCTAAGCATGAAATGCAGTCATTTGTAGATTGTTACGCAGGTTATCATCAGATTCTGATGGATGAGGAAGATGCAGAAAAGACAGCTTTTATTACACCTTGGGGTGTATATCATTATAGGGTGATGCCATTTGGCCTCAAGAATGCTGGTGCTACCTATATGAGGGCTATGACGACCATATTCATGATATGATTCATAAGGAGATCGAGGTATATGTGGATGACGTCATAATCAAGTCCCGCGAGAGTTCGGACCACTTGATGCATTTGAAGAAGTTCTTTGATCGTTTGCGTCGTTACAATTTAAAATTAAATCCCGCCAAATGCGCTTTTGGAGTTCCAGCCGGAAAGTTGTTGGGATTTATAGTCAGCAGAAGGGGTATTGAGCTCGATCCTTCTAAGATTAAATCAATTCAAGAGTTACCTCCACCGAAGACGAGAAAAGAGGTGATGAGTTTCTTATGGAGGTTGAGCTATATCAGTCGATTCATAGCTCAATCAACCGTGGTGTGTGAGCCTATCTTCAAGCTGTTGAAGAAGGACGCTCCGACAAAGTGGACTCAAGAGTGTCAGACTGCTTTTGATGCTATCAAGAACTATTTGTCAAATCCGCTAGTATTGGTTCCTCCGCGAGAAGGGAGTCTTTTGTTGCTATATTTGTCTGTATCAGATAGTGCATTCGGATGCGTACTCGGTCAACACGACGAGACAGGGAAGAAGGAAAGAGCTATCTATTACATAAGCAAGAAGTTTACTCCATATGAGTCTCGTTACACTCTGTTGGAGAGAACATGATGTGCTTTGACTTGGCTTGCTCAGAAGTTGAGGCATTACTTGTCTTCTTATACCACATATCTCATTTCCAGAATGGACCCGTTGAAGTATATTTTCCAGAAAGCGATGCCGACCGGAAAGTTAGCTAAATGGCAAATGCTGTTGAGTGAGTTTGATATTGTGTATGTGACTCAGAAGGCAATAAAAGCACAAGCCTTGGCTGATCATCTTGCAGAAAATCCTGTTGATGAAGATTATGAACCGCTTAAGACTTATTTCCACGATGAAGAGCTATCGTTTGTGGGTGAAGATATTTCTGAAGCATATCCCGGTTGGAGGTTATTTTTTTATGGAGCGGCAAATCATCAAGGGAAAGGCATCGGAGCGGTCTTAGTGTCAGAATCTGGTCAGCACTATCCTATGGCAGCTAAGCTCCGATTTAATTGCACGAACAACATGGCTGAATACGAAGCTTGTATTCTTGGATTGAAAATGGCCATCGACATGAATGTGTACGAGTTGCTGGTTATTGGAGATTCTGTTTACATCCCCACTCTGTTCAAATAGGGCGAAACATCGCGGCAACTCGAAAAATTATTAATTGATTCAATTTTAATGAATTTTAAAAATAAATGACTTTTAAAAAGAGTCGCCACCTAATTTTGGGAAAACTAGGAAACCAATTAATAAATTAATTTAAAAGATAGTCTACGAAACCAAATTGATTCTAGGTAAGGGGTTCAGATTATTTCAAAGGGAAGGGATTAGGCATCCTTCGAAATCCACAAGTGTGGGTCCCGACTGAATTCATTTTTTTCAAATTGAGGAGATAATAATAATATGCAAGTAATATAAATATGCAATATACACCAGTAATAAAATAAAATAATAACATAAGAAACGGCCTAAGGTTTGCCTAACGTCGATATTTACATAATAATGAATAAAAATATAATTTGAGCTCTTCGAATAGCTTCAATGGAAGCAACTCTGTGTACCTGTAAAGACACTTAGTAAAAGTGTTAGTAATGAATAAATATGAATAAAATTGAATATAAGAAATAATAACTAAAAAATAAAAATCCGTCTTATTAACATTGGAGGCCTTGGAAATCGACGGTAATTTCTTCATCGGCCAATTTAACAATAAACATATATGAACTTAAATTAGATTTCCGTCTTTTAAAATGGAAAGGCCTCTAAACCCGACGGATAGATTTTTCATTGGCCAATTTTAACAAGTAATGTATATGAACTTAAACTAAATTTCCGTCTTTTAAAAAATGGGAAGGCCTCCAAAACCGACGGAAAGATTTTCTCATTGGCCAATTTTAACAAGTAATGTATATAAACTTAAACTAAATTTCCGTCTTTTAGAAAATGGGAAGGCCTCCAAAACCGACGGAAAGATTTTCTCATTGGCCAATTTTAATTCATTCAACCAAGTAAAAATATAAAATCAAAGAATAGCCAAACAAAAGGGAGTAACCTAAAATAATAAGAAATAACCAATAGTGAGAAAGTAATCCAATATCGATAAAATTAGAAACAGAAACTTTAGCAAAACAAACAGAGTAAATATAAATAAAATAAGCCATAATTACAACAATGCTAAGTTAATGCAATAAATTTCTACCAAATAATGAAAAGCTAGTAACTAAATGTAACCTATCAAAACAATCAAAGATAACATAGTGACAATAAAGAGACAACGTAACAACCTAAATGAAATTGAATTAAATTCATATGCAACCAATAAAAAATAATAATATAAAATTAGCCTAACAATCTCAAATATAATAACTATTTAAAAATAATAAAATACCAACCCCATAATTAAATTATAATAACAACCTAACAAAATTATACAAATAATAATGATTAACATATCTGCTGCCCAAGATTAATTAAAGTAGATTAAGAGCAAAGGCTAAAAAATAAAATAACTACATAAAAAAAATCACATAAAAAGAGAAAATAACACAACTAAATAAGCAATCAAGAAGAGATATAGAAACAGCATAACAGAGAACAATATTAACGAAACTGTGTAACCAAAATAAACCAAATAGATAAATAATAATCAAATAAAATGGCCTAAATGAAAATGTATCAGCAATACAAATTAGTTAAATTTAAAAGTATAACACACCATATTGATAGGGAAAAAAAATAGCAAAAGAGGTCACCGGAGAAGACATTTTCCAGTTGGGTCTAGAGATTTTCAATTACTACTTCACCAGAGATTGAGCCACGCCGGAGAGCAAAAGGAGCGGTAGCAACGCAGTGGGCTTTGGCTCGCTCAAACTCATCGAAATTGAGCAGAAACGCCTGAAAATAAAAGAAAATTATGAACAGGGAAGAGCGGAAGGGAAATGATTTATGTAGCTGATTTGTACGGCAGTTTCGACTGAGGTTTTGGTCTGTTGCGTTGCTGGATGGTTTTCTGGTTGAATTTTGTTTGAGACTGATGGATTTGGGGTGGTTTGGCATGAAAAGGGTGGCTGTTTGCTGGTGGGTTTGGGTCAGAGAAGAAAGGGAAAATGGGTTCTGTTTGGGGGTCGAAAATGAAGAAAATGGAGAAAACGAGAAGGCAGGGGTGGTGGGCTGTTGGTTTGGCCGGAAAAAGGGAGAAAAATATAAGGGTTTTTTTTTTTGGGTTGCCGGAACTTCGCCGGATTCTGGGGTGGTGATGACCGGAAAATATTGAAAAGTGACACTCTTGTCCATAAAAAATCTGAAAATTCTCAACCCTCCAATATCCACCCCCTTTAACCTAATGGGCAAAATATTCTATATATAGGGAATTATTAAAAATGGGCCTAAACTAAGGCTGAAAATAGTGGCCCAAAAATTATTTGTTCATAAAATATCCGTATATGCAAATTATCTTCGTATTTGAATAAATTTCTTAGACTGCGTAGAATATCAAAAAATGAATATTAACAATGTAAAGATGCAATTTTAAAATTAACTAATAAGAAATTCTAAATTCTAAAAATAAAGACAGTTATCGATAAACTTATTAAAAAATTATAAAAAAATATATTTTTGAACTATTAAATAAATAAACTTAAAAATCACGAATTTTTTAAAATGTTAGGCCAAAATTGGGTGTCAACAGATTCAGATCTGTTGATTCATCAGGTTCAAGGAGAGTGGACCGTGAAGAACCCAAAAATTATACCGTACGTGCAGTATGTGCAGAAGCTATGCAAGAGATTTCATAAGATAGAATTTAGACATACTCCCAGAATACAGAATGAGTTGGCCGATGCTCTTGCCACCATTGCGTCAATGATCAAACATCCAGATACTGATTATATTGATCCTTTGGATATTGAGTTGAAAGAACATCCAGTCCATTGTTCACATGTTGAAGCAGAACCAGACGGTTTGCCCTGGTATTTCGATATAAAAAAGTATATGAAGTCCGGAAATTATCCTGAAGATACTACATCCAACCAAAAGAAGTCGATACGCCGTATGGCTCTCAATTTCTTTCTAAGTGGAGAAATCCTTTATAGGAGGACTCCAGATTTGGATTTTCTCAGATGTGTCGATGCTGTTGAAGCTGCAAAGCTTATTGAACAGATACATGCCTGAGTCTGTGGTACGCATATGAATGGGCTCACTTTGGCGAGGAAAGTCCTTCGAGCTGGTTATTTCTGGATGACTATGGAAAATGATTGTCACAAGTTTGTGCAGAAATATCATAAATGTCAAGTGCACGGTGATCTGATTCGAGTGTCGCCTCACGGACTTAATGCTATGAGTTCACCTTGGCCATTTGTAGCTTGGGGCATGGATGTCATCGGTCCGATAGAGCCAGGCGCTTCTAATGGACACAAATTTATTTTGGTCGCCATTGATTACTTCACCAAGTGGGTGGAAGCAACTTCTTATAAGTCGGTAACCAAGAAAGTTGTAGCTGATTTTGTTCGCAACAATCTGATATGCAGGTTTGGAGTACCAGAATCCATCATTACTGATAACGGTGCAAATCTCAATAGTCACTTGATGAAAGAGATATGTGAGCAATTTAAGATTACTCACCAAAACTCGACCGCTTATCGTCCTCAAATGAATGGAGCTGTAGAAGCTGCCAATAAGAATATCAAGAAAATTCTGAGGAAAATGGTTGACAATCACAGAGGTTGGCATGAGATGTTGCCATATGCTTTATTGGGTTATCGAACGACTGTTAGAACGTCGACTGGAGCTACTCCATATTTGCTAGTATATGGAACAGAAGTAGTCATACCTGCTGAAGTTGAAATACCGTCTTTGAGAATTATCCAAGAAGCTGAGCTGAGTAATGCTGAATGGGTTAGCAAGAGAATTGATCAGTTAACTTTGATTGACGAAAAGAGAATGGTTGTCGTTTGTCATGGTCAGTTGTATCGAAAGAGAATGATTCGTGCTTTCCACAAGAGAGTCAGAGCCAGAAATTTTGAAATCGGTCAATTGGTACTTAAGCGCATTTTTTCTAATCAAGACGAGTACAAAGGAAAATTCGCACCAAACTGGCAAGGGCCGTACATGGTTCGCAAAGTATTATCTGGAGGTGCTTTGGTTCTGAAGGAGATGGATGGCACCGCATGACCGAAACCGATCAACTCAGATGCTGTCAAAAGATACTACGTGTGAAGCTTCAGTTTGTATTTCTGCCATTTACTTGTAATTGTTCTATTTGCATGTATTTGCTTTGTATAAATTTTATCCCCCTTGTAAATGAACTACGTCTGACCTGAATTCTCAAGAATGAGATACGTAGGCGGCCTATGTCGGCCTCGGTCACCCCGTTTATCCCTTTAATTATTTCTTTATATTTGAACTATGTTCGACCTGAATTCTCAAGAATGAGATACGTAGGTGGCCTATGTCGGCCTCGGTCGGTTTTCTTTGTAAATTTCTTATTATTGTTAACCTTTGAGGGGGAACTACGTTTGACCTGATTCCTGCCTCAACGGGATACGTAGGCGCCACAAGGGTTCGGTCATATCTCCCGTAAGATTTCTATTCCTCTTTACAATAGAAACTGGGACAGAATTTTTGAGAGGGTCTAAAAAATTCTCAAGAAGAAGATTTTTCCTCAGCAAGCCAAGACTGAAAATACTTCAAAATTGCAACTGGGACAGAATTTTTGAGAGGACCTCAAAAAATCCATGATTTACTTACTGACAGTTGAAGATAAGCCATAACTTGTAACTGGGACAGAAATTTTGAGGATGGCCTCAAAATTTCAACATGGGATTATCGATAGTCTAGAGTGATTGTGAATACTCCCCAGCGATTAAACCTCCGAGCACCCAAACTCAAAGAAGTTCGCTAAGCCTGACGTGACATGACATTTGGCAGTGACCCTTTTCAAAATATTACTTCTCGAAAATTTATTTTTCTAAAATTTTTCCTTTTATGTTTCATTTGTTTTGGCATGAAATATTTGTCTTATCTATCAAGAGTTGGGAGATCAGGAAGATCAATCGGACATAGGAGGACAAGGAGCAGACAACTGAAGAATCGACACAGATCAGTCCATTTTAATACTAACGATTTTTCGGTGGATGCAGGCTTATGATATTGCTCAGAAATCAGCAAATTCCTCTGATCGATGAATATGGAGGAGTCGAGGGAGGAGAAATCTCTCCCGAATTAATGGTGTTCCAGTAGACGCAAGAATTATTTTATTGCTTATACCAGGGAATTGGGAAAATGATTTGTTTATTTCAGTCAATTTTCAACAACATGAAGTCTATAAAGAACGTCCAGCTAGATTCGAAGGTGAATCAAGCGAGGAAGAGTTTACGGTTTCCGTAAAGGACGTCATTTGCATCATAATGTCAGATATGATATTATACATTACCCGGAAGGTTTATTTATTTTGTTGTCAATCAAGACGATACACTACCCGGAGGGGTCATTTATATTGTTGCCGATCAAGACAATATACTATCTGGAAGTCATTTTACCGTTATCGTTAATTGAGACGATATGATTATCCAGAAGGCACCCAGAAGATCGCTATGGTGCTCGATTTGAGCATTATCTTCCTTTGGTACCAAGGATGACATCAAGAGTTATTATCCATGCATCGCGAGTCAAATATTCATGCATCGCGGAAGATCATGCATCGCGAGTCAATATTCATGCATCGCGGAAGATCATGCATCGCGAGTCAAATATTCATGCATCGCGGATGATCATGCATCGCGAGTCAATATTCATGCATCGCGGAAGATCATGCATCGCGAGTTAATAATCATGCATCGCGGAAGATCATGCATTGTGAGTTAATATTTATGCATCGCGAGAAGATTTCATGCCTCGCAAGAATATTTCATACCTTGCAGAATTTATGCATCGCGAGAAGATTTCATCCCTCGCAAATTTCGTACATCGCAAGAAGATTTCATACCTTGCGGAATTTATGCATCGCGAGAAGATTTCATCCCTCGCAAAATTTTATGCATCGTGAGAAGATTTCATCCCTCGCAAATTTTATACATCGCAAGAAGATTTCATACCTTGCGGAATTTATGCATCGCGAGAAGATTACATCCCTCGCAAAATTTACGCATCGCGGGAAGATATTCATACCCCGCAAGTGATCATGCACTACCAGAGTAGAAGCCGTGCATTTCAAGAAGAATATTCAATTATTGGCATCAAATACACTCTTTTATTCATGATAAGAGTAAACAACATGAAGAGTACATCGACATCAAGAGAAGCATCAGCACTGCATCATCTTTAATTTATGTTGACATCAGCATGAAGAGTACGTTGACATCAAAAGAAATATCAGCATTGCATCAGCATTTATTTATTTTGACATCAAGTGAAGAGTACCTTGGAGATTACATTGCAAATACAAGACATAAGCTTTATTTGCTTTACGTCAAACCGTTCGAGTTGACGTCAAATGTCGTGGAGAACAATTAAGTGACGGTAAAAAAACACTGTCTCCCATTTAAATTGCTTTTTCAGGCTGACGATTTTATCCCAATCTTTGTTGAGAGCATCCGAAATGGTGAATTCTCCAAAACAAACCACAGGTGCGGACGACATCAAAAGGGATGCAGCACAACGTGGAACTTTTTCTTAGCAGCGAACTGAGACATAGTCCAAAGAGGAGTGTCAAACTCTTAGGACGCGAGCAGAGGAGCGACTTCCACCACAGTCAAACCACACCCCTATCTGAAGGCATGTGGGTTTTTCTTTATTTGTCAGTTTCGGTTTCGCATCCAGAAATTTTGGTGTTTACCGAAAGCAAGTTTCCAATCTGAATGACAATGCACCAAGAGCTTTGGAAATTATGTCCGTGTAAGTTCTTAGTTATGGGTATCAAGTGCACCACATTCATGACTGAGAGATTACACACCTCTTTTTCATACTCGACTTAATTTGTCACTCGTCCAGAGCCAAATGTTATCTAGCATAATAGATTTTCTTTTCAACCGAATCGAGTCAAACTACAAGCAGCCTGATTCCTAAGGCTTAAGGATATGTAGGCGGGCTCGATTGTCGAAAACTCGGCTGTAATTCAACATTCGCTCTTAAATCTTATTCTCGAGCATCTTGGTACCTTCATAATTCGGTACTGAGATGACTTTTGATTTCTTTCATAATCGTGCGTTAAATCAAGCGTGTTGAACTACAAGTGGCCTGAATTCTCATATAGCCTGAGATATGTAGGAAACCCATTTCTGGGGTTCGGCCATAATTCCTAAAGTTCGTACCATTTCCTTTTCTTAAAGATGAAGATGAGGTCGGTCAAAATTGGCTTGGTCAATTTCATATTCCTCAGATTTCTTGCATCAATCCAAGTAAAATGAGGGACAGTTGTTGACACCCAATTTTGACCCGCCTCGATACTAATTAACTAGCGAGCTTCTCGAATTTAAACAATTTGAAATAATTAATTTTATAAATTAAGTTATATATATATATACATAATAATAAAAATAAGATAATAATAAATAAATTTTTAGCTTGTAAATTATTTTAAATAAGATAGTAACTTTTTATATTGTTTTACCTAATTTATATGTCTTACGTAATTATTTGTATAGCTATTTAAATTTTATCAACATTCTAAATTGAAAAATAGCTTTAAGAGTAATACTTGGTTTTATATAAATACTTGGTTAATTAATCTAGCTTATACTTTGAATCTTTAGTTTATTTTTTGAATTAATTATTTTATTTTTGTTAACCTTAAGAAGCTTGTTAATTAATTATATTAATTCGTCTTGTTTTAAAATCTAATTAATTTGGCCAATTGACTAATTGGTAGCGTTATTAACTAGACACCAACTTTGGGCCCTTTTATTTTTTCCAGCAAAGCCATTTTTTTTTCCCAACAATTCCCAAGGAATTCCAGCCCAATCCTTATATCCCTTTTCTCCGATAATTTTTCCCATCAGCCCACTAAATGCAATGCAGCATTCAATTACAATCACAAAAGATAACCCACTAACTATAGTATCAGGAGCCCAAAACTGATTCTCCTTCTTCTTCATGCGTGAGCGGACAACGACAAAAATCCCAGAAATCAATCGCGCGTGATGCGTCATTTTTCCCTCCCCCTCATCTTCTCCGTACGGGAATAATCCAAATGTCTCTATCTTGTGCTTCATCCATCCTTGCTCCTCGAATCGGACGGTTCTCCTCCTCATTCCGTTAGGATTAGCACGAGTCCAGCTGCAGCCTTATCTGCAAGGGAAATTCGAATTTCAATTGGAAAATTGGACTTTTTTTTCTCTCTTTTCCCCCCCAAATCTGAACCCTAATCCCTTGGTATAAATAATCCTTTTCTTTTTGTGTTAGAGGGATAAAAAGAAAAAAGGTTTAGAGGAGAAAAAAAAACTGAAATTTGACCTCTTTTTAGTTTCCCTTGAGGTTGAAGCGTTTTTTTTTTTTTTTTTTGCGTAGGAAATAGGAGAAAATTTCTTTGGTTTATTCAGAGATATAAGGAGTTGATATAGGAAGATACATAGAAAATATCTAAAGATATATAAAATACATCCCAAAAGGAGAGCTACAGAGAGTAAGATAATTTCAGACTTGTTTTCACTCCTTAATCCGCTCGCCGTTCTTCCGAGCTCTCGGGAGTTAGAAGTTGGTGGTGGAAGTCAGTTTCTCGCTCGTCGTCGTCTCATTTCGCTGGCCTGAAAAAGGTAAACTCCCCTCCTCCTATTTCACTCGTTTTGTTGTTGTTTCGTTTGGTGGCCATCTTGTTTCACTCTTGTCTGTCGCTAGTTAGATGAACTCAATCATGTCTTAATATGTGTTTTAAGACAACTCAATGCAGTTTTTATTTTCACTTGATATTGAAGTATGTTTTGGTAAAAGATCTCATCGGTTGTTAGCCTCTTTGCTTATAATAATCTCAGTGTGTTGTCTTATTCAAGTTTTTTCCGTTATTCTCTGTTAATTTTCTCCTTTTGATCGATATTGAATAATAATGTTAGACTTTCAAGTAGTTTGGGCTGCTCTTGATTTATGTTTTTTTTTACATGGATATGAGATCTCTTACGTGCATAAAAATGTTGTGGTTCATTCGCCTGTCAGTTAACTATTTAGTGGCCCTCTTGTTTCACTCTTTTCTGTTGCTAGTTAGATGAGCTCAATCATGTATTAATATGTGTTTTAAGATATCTCAATGCAGTTTTATTTTCACTTCCTATTGAAGTATGGTTTGGTGACAGGTCCGATCGTTTGTTAGCCTCTTTGCCTATAATGTTCTCATCATTTTGGCTTACTCATGTGCTTTCCGTTGTTCTCTGTTAATTTATATTTAATATCACATGGTTCACTTACAATGAAACAGTGGATTAGTTGATCAGTTTTAGTCATGAATCTTCCCTTCAATAATTCTGCATATTACTTGGCTGCTTTGAATGTCTCAATGCCATCTCTGATGTCTTCGTTCACTAGAGTCTCAACCTCATATGTTGCTTGTTAATCTTGACATCTTCGGTAAGTCTGCAACTAATTCCCTGTATATCCATATTATCTTCATCTTTAAAGTCCTAAGTTATCTGATTTCGGTATTTCAATTCCTAAAGTACTCTATTTGTTGTTATGTATTTTCCCTGTATGCATGTTTAGCTCGGGTTTGTTTCTTTGGTTATATTTTAAAATAATAATAACGAAAAAAAATAATTTTGGCAGCATGTCTGTGTATTGTTTTAGGCCATATTGCTTAACTGGGTATGAGATCTTCGGATAATTTGAACTTCTTAATTCTCAAGAAATAGCTACGATTTTATATCTATCGATTTTATTGGTTTGATATCTCTCATCACCGATCTTTTCTAAGTATCAAGTTATGTTTATTTTTTGGTTTTTCCTTCTTGTTACAGTGCTGATGTATGCATGGTTTTAAGCATTTAGTTAGGATTTCTATGATCTGATTCTATGATGATATTTAGGAAATGTTTATTATGTGTATCCACAAGTTGTGTTACCCTGTTAAGTTATGATACATAAGTGTATTTAGAAGTTACAACATGCTGATTCCATTTTATTTGACATTTTGTTTAATTGTATTATTATTTTTTATTTTTTATTGGGGTGACTACTTACATTCCCATCTTTTTTCTTTTATGTAAATCCGTTCGAGTTCCATCATGAACTCACGCTCCTATTGAATTATTGGAGAGTCGTAAAGACTCATAATTCCTATTTTTGAGTCAACCCATAAAGATGATGAACGGATCTTGGAGTCAAAAATTGAAGCAAGTCGGAAGAGTTGAAGAGATTGGGACAATTAACCCAATTGTTTTTTATCGTATTGTATTTATTTTGGGCATAAGCCTTTGTCGCTTGTATTTATTTTTGTATTTATTATTTATTTAGACTAGGACAGGTACGAAAGAAAATGGGTCAAAAACCCAAAAAGTCAAACGGGTCAAAAATCCGAAACAGGTGGGTCCAAAATTCCGGTCAAGGCGAACATAACCCGAATTTGGACCCAAATCTCTCTCCCTATCTCTTTATATGCTTTTAATTATTTATCTGCTTTATTTGTCGTTGATTTTAAAGTTAGAAATTTCGAATCCCCGCAAAATGCCTTAAATGTTTTATCGACCTAAAACCAATAATTTTGCAAATAACTCACTTAGATAATAAAATAATATTTTAACTCTTTAATTTAAGTATTTTTCTTGAAAATTAAAGTTAAGCGATTTTTCCAGCCAAATATAAAGTTAGTTGTCGGATAGCCGTATTAAGCGGATATTTTAGGTGCCTAACACCTTCCTAAGATATAAATAGGAATCCCCGAACCCTTTTAAAGTTTTCAAAAGATTTTCCTGTTAAGTCTTTTGAAAACAGAAGTTTTCTTGATTTTTCTTAAAAATTAAGTGGCGACTCTAAAAAAGTCGAAATTCTTAGAAAATTACTTTTTCGATTAAAACATCTTTCATAAAGCTTTATAATCACAAGAGTGAAAATAATTGAAAAGAAAAGAGAGAGAAAGATTCTAAGTGTAGGCTTACAAGTAGGGGAAGCGTCAAGGATAGTCTCTTATTTGCATATCAGACAGGAACAAGTTACTGAAAGATTGTACTACTCAAAGACTCAAATTCAAGTGCTCTAAAGAAAACACTTGAAACCCAAGGGGACTGGACCAGGCACCACATTGATAATCCGAACCAGTATAAATTATCTGTGTTATTTGTTGTGTTATTTATTTTCTGCAAATTATCTCTTATATATGAATCGGCTAATCTGCGGGTGAGTCGACTAACTGATACTGGGAGTCGACTAAAGCTTAAAATTAAAATTCACCCCCCCCCCCTCTTGAATATTAATACTCTCACACATTTTCAAATGCATTTAAATAAATACATTCTCCTCAAATATAGAGTTAAAATGTCTTGGGCCTTTATCCATCTTACAGCTCTTCGCATAAGGCACCTTACTAGGGATGACATTGCGGTGGGTGCGGCTTAATTCGTAGAAAATTCAATGCATCCCGCTCCAAATAAGTATTTATTTAGAAAAGGAAACATTTTTTATAGTATGCATTAAAATTATAAAGTGAGTTTAATTGTATTAATTAAAATTTTAAAACTTATATCCCATTTTTTAAATTTAATTCACTCATATCAAATGAGTTCCATATGTCTACTGAGGGCATATTGTATATAACCATATTTATGAATAGGAGAATATGAGTAATAAATTTTCAAAAACAAAATCGGATCTTCGCGAAGAGTTCAGATTTGTGCAATAAAAATGAAATACCCGAAACCTTGCATTAAGATTTTAAAATATTTGTTAGAACCCACCTACGTAGAAGCTCACTCGCCCCATTATCATTCCTACACCTAACTAACATTTGATCAATACGAAAGATAGTTTAATATCATTTTTAGCAAACGGTTATAACCAATTGTTGAAGCTTGTTCTAATGATTACAAAGACTCTTATACAACCTAGCTGAAAGCCCTATCTAACAAAGTGGCTACTAGCTCAAGTGCTGGTGAAAATCTCACTTTTTAGCGGTAGGAGGGCTTTTCAACTAAGCCGGAGATATAAGCCGACGGTCCAGGTACAAGAGAAGACTTTACAATCCACTTACTCGGAACTTGTTCTTTTCTATCCATACCGCTTTTCTTCATAGCAACAAAGTAGAACGAGATATTTGTTCAAGCGGAGGTATACTACTTTTCTGATCAAATCAACCCACACTACTCAACCGCCCACCTGTGTGTCTGAGTCAGTGCTGGCAGTCACCTTCATTGAGTTAGGTTAGTGTGTTTTACATGCTTTTCTCGAAACTCATATTGAAGCTCGTCGGTCAAGAAGTTGCATTCCGCTAATCTAACTTTGTTCGAATATTGTTGTAAGTTGTAATTTGTAACTTGAAACTTGAATACTTGATGTAAACAATATAAAATATAAATAAATTGAATTATAATATTACTAGATTTTTCAAAAAGAAAAATTTTAAAAAAAATGTCCCACGAGACTGGCCGGTTCAGCCGGGACGGTATCAGGTCGACCGAAATAGAATTGTGAACCATCCCATCCCTCGTCCCCTATCGCCCTAGCCGCCCAACCGGTTCACCACACGGGATCAGGTTTGGCGTGACGAGTCTAGAGTCGGAATCGGATCGAGTCGAGCTCTCCTGGTCCCTTTGCCAGACCTACCTTGACCCAATAATATCCTTGTTTGGCTTGATTGGTGTAAATTTCAGCTCTTCCACAGTATCTTGGGTTAGCAGTTCCTTGAACCTTTTTATTAAGACTGTGACTTGTAGTAATGTTGTTCAAATTGTTATGTTGCCCCTTCTTTGTCCTAATGCTTGCTTCGTCCATGTTAAGAACGGTTTTAGCTTATGTTGGTAACTCCTGGAAATTATTAAAGTGAATCAATTGTGGACCTGCAAAATTAGAAGCTATGTTAGATATTAAAATATCAGGTAGCTTCTACCCTAGGGGCGGACCCACATTGGGTCCAGGGTGTTCACCCGAACACTCTCGGCAAAAAAATACATGATATATATAAGGTAAATTTTCTTAATTTTTATAGATGTATATATTTTAAACCCCCTCAATAACAATTAAAATTAGATGGCTCAATGGTAAGATCCCTGAATATTAAGCTGCATGCCCCAGGTTCGAATCCCATTAACAACATTTTTATTTTTCGAACATCCTGAACGAAAATCCTGGGTCCGCCACTGTTCTACCCTTCTCTATATGTATGCACCACATTCACTTCTCTATTCTCCAAATCCCTCTTCATATCCCTTATATCCCCTGAAATGATCCATGACTAAACAACATATCGATAGTACTCCCTCCGTCTATTTTTATTTTTTATGTTGCATTTTTCGAAAGTTAAGTTGATTAATTTTTATAGTTAAACTAGATTATATTAATTCGATATTTTAAACAAACAATTTAGATATTTAAAAACTATATGAAAAGTACTATAAATTGTAAATTTTTGCATATCAATATGATGAAAAAATACATCTTAATATATTAGTCAAAGTTCTTACAGTTTGACTCTAGAAATAGAAATCATGACAATTAAAAGTAGACGGAGATGATAACATTATATATTTCTATTATATAGAAGAGTGAAGGGGAGGACGACCAAGGGCAAAAATATAATTTCACGCTAACAAATATCTATTAAGAAATATAATTAATAATTCTAGAAACATCTTTCTATATATGAAGTGAACAATGATCAAGAGCAAAAAATGTAATTTCAGGCTAACAAAAATCTATCAAAAATGATAACAAAAAAATTAAATAGTTCTAGAACATCTTAAGTTATTGTTATTACCATTAACTTATTTTGTTATTACTTCACTTTCTTTTCTTTTGTGAGTTATTGTGATATCTATTTTATTATTATTCTATTTTACTATTACTTTAATTTAATTTAATTTAATTCTTAATATTTTTTTCTATTCATTATGGTTATAAAAATGCCTACTTTTGTATAAAATTTAAAATTAATTATTTTCATCTTTATTTTGGCTCTAATTAGTATACTTGAAAAAATAAATAAGTGTGATAAAATTAATAATATATATTAGATTGAAATTAAAGAAAAGGATGTTAAAAAGTAACTTTACGAATAAAAATGAATAGGATGATATATTTGTATTAAAGACAACTAAGAATAACAATGTAATTTCTTTATAACAAAAATCTATGAAGAATAAATAATTTTAGAAACATCTTTCTGTATATAAAGTGATGTGAATGATGATCAAAGGTAAAAATATAATTTCATGCAAGTAAAAATCTCCACAAATGATAACAATAAAGATTAAATAATTCTAGAAACATCTTTAGTTATTATTATTAGTATTACCTCATTTTTGTTATTTCTTTATTTTTTATGAGTTATTGTGATATATATTTATTATATAAAAGTAAATAAATAATGATTACGCTTAGCTCTTAATAATTATATATCAAGTATAATATTAGGTGGAATCAATCAAAATTAAAATTAAAATTTATATGTATGTTAAATTTTGTGTATTGAAATATTTTTTAATTTTGTGATCTTAAATATGCTATATAAAAAAATTAAAACTCAGAAGTTATTTTTTTTTTAAATAAAAAAAAAAAAGTTCATATAAATCGAAAAGGAGGGATTCATATATTAAGAATGAAATATATATGTGTTATTATTAAAATGAGCTTTCATATATATATATATTTTTTTAAAATTGTTTGACTTCCTTCTATTAATTTGTGCATATATGTGGAGTTTTAAAGATTTGAACATTTTAATATAGAAATATAATGATTTTAAAACTTTAATTCTTCGTTTTAATTTCTAATTAGTTACATATTTGAAAAATACATTAGAAAAAAAAAGAAGCTAAAAATGCAATATAACAATTTAAGATACTTTTAGAAAAATATAGTTTAAAAACATAATGAAATTTGGTAGACTCCCTTATTTTTATCGAAAAACAATATTGCATATATTGCTTGAAAATAATGTAAGAACTAAAAAGTACTATTAATCACAGTAAAACGACAACTAAAAATATGTGAGAATCATATAAGAATTTTCGTTGACTTTCCTAAAATCACTTGTATCACATAAAATAAAACAGATGTAGTAACATATATTATTCAAAAATGACACAAAAGGTACATAAATTAATAATTTAAAATATTTAAAAAAAAACACATATAAAAAATTTAGTTCATTTTTTCAAATTTTATTTGTGTCATATAAATTGGAAGGGAAAAAACTAACATACGTTGGGTCTGCGCTAGCGCGGGAACCTGATATCTAGTATATATATAAAAGAGAACATTAGGCCCACCTACGTGGCGCCACCACAAACAAGGATTCCCCTTTAAATTTATTTATTACCAAAACTAGTATTCCCCTTCATGAAAAGTTGTGACTTTTATGAAAAATTATGACTTTATGAAAAATTGTGACTTTTATGAAAAGTTGCGACCTTTAGGAATAGTTGCGACTTTTATGAAGAGTTGTGACTTTTATGAAAGATGTGACTTTTATGAAAAGTTGTGTTTTTATGTAAGGTTGTGACCTTTACGAAGGGTTGTAACTTTTCTAAAGAGTTGTGACCTACACTTTGTCTAATATAAATAGAGGGATTTTCTGCCACTATTATTTGTAGGTTTTTTTTGTTATAGGGTAGTCCAATTCAAATACATTAATTATACTTCTTATGCAGTTTGTTTCATTCCTTAAAGTTTTCTTCCTCTTACTTCAAGGAGATTAATCTTTACTATAAGTCATATTTATTTACGTAACTATGACAAATTTTGTTTACTATTTTTGTGATCTTTTTTAAATTCTGTTAAAAATTTCAGCAAGGATGATTGAAAATCGATCTTCTCATTCTTTCCTTCTTACATGTTTCTTCATATAAACAAAGAAAAATGGTTTTAATCGCAATGTGACATTACTACTCTTGCACCTCTCAGTCCACAACTCATAAAACTGTTGAAATGGTTTGATTCATTATATTTAGTTCTTTAACAACAAAACTTTTATTTCTGCCACTATTATTTGTAGGGTTTCTTCGCTATGGGGGAGTTGAATTTAAATACATTAATTAATCTTTTTATGAAGTGTTTTTCATTCCTCAAAGTTTTCTTCCTCATATCTAATGAAGCTTAATCTTTTACATTAAGTCATAGTAATTCATGTATTTATTTTATTTTTTCTACTTTTTTTTTTTAACTCAATTAAAAATTTCAGTGAGGATGATTGAAAAATTATCTTCTATTTTGTCTCTTTCTATAGTTTTATTTGTATACTTTTTGAAAAAATTTCTTGTGGATTGTGCTAGAACAGAACAATAAATATGTGATAACTAAAACGCAACCAATGTTGATGTTTGTTAAAAGAACCAAACTGATTGCTCTCTTCTTTGCCACAATTAGTATATTATTTTGATTGCTCATTCTTAGGTACAAACATTTTATATGACATTGCACCCTTCCTAGAATATTAGTATAGAGACGATTAGTTCACTTCTTTTATCGCAAGTTAACTAATTTGTCATATTTCTTCGTCTCTTCTTTTTAGGCATAATAACAGATCAAGTTTTCTTGGAACTAACAAATGTCCAAAATACACTAAACCAAAATTATTTTTTATCTGCAATGAATATGCACAGTAACGAGGGGTTTTAGAGCCTTTACCTACATTAATTAATTGTCATTAGATTTAATGTTGCTATGGACTTTTTCTAAGGACATTTATAATTGTATTTAAAGATCATTTTTGTCGTAGTGATAACTCTTTCTTTCGATAAAGTTTTTTCTTATTTTTTTGATAAAGTAGTAATAACTCTTTCGTTTGGCTTCTTTCAATTAAATTTGTGAACTGTAAACTTGGATACTGACAGACCATCTTTTTGAAAAATATGTTAAGCAACATGCTTTCTCTTCTTGATTGTTAGGAAAGTAAGATTGTATTCATTATTATTTGTGGATATTTGTGAGTTCAGACACTCAGAAAATTATGCTTTCAGATTTTAATATGTTATATTTAAAAATTTTGATTTAGAATATCCAGTTATGAATGATGTCGCCTGCTTGGTTAATAATTACATTAATTCTTTGTAACTGCATATTATAACCATAACAATAACTATGGTTCAATTCCAAATAAGTTGGGTTGGTGATATGAAACCTAAGCAATAGTAATGACTATTCTGAGACTATGAGGAAAACATTTATGATACAAACAGTTTTAGGGTCATAAGAAAGGAGCTGAAGGTCCTCCATTCGAATTAGTTAATTATGTTCTTGTATGGACGTGATGTTCCACTTTACTTGAGAGTTATTGTTCAAAGCTTTTTGATCTCTTCTTTAACGTCTGATGTTGTTCTTTATAAGTTCTTAGAATTTAGAAAATTTCATTACTTCTGACCAACTATTTCCATGGAGATTTCTTAGACTTCTTTCTTATACGTAAAATATCTCTATGACTCATAATTTTTGTATTAAAAAAAATATAATTCTTCTAAGATTTTGGATTGTCAAGATCATTTTATCTTAAGTCAATCCAAAATCTTAAAAGAACTATATTTTTTTAATACAAAAATTATGAGTCATAGAGATATTTTAAGTATAAGAAAGAAGTCTAAGAAATCTCCATGGAAATAGTTGGTCAGAAGTAATGAAATTTTCTAAATTCTAAGAACTTATAAAGAACAACATCAGATGTTAAAGAAGAGATCAAAAAGCTTTGAACAATAATACTCTCAAGTAAAGTGGAACATCACGTCCATATAAAAACATAATTAACTAATTCAAATGGAGGACCTTCAGCTCCTTTCTTATGACCCTGAAATTGTTAGTATCATAAATGTTTTCCTCATCGTCTCAGAATAGTCATTACATTGCTTAGGTTTCATATAACCAACCCAACTTATTTGGAATTAAACCATAGTTATTGTTATGGTTATATTATGCAGTTACACAGAATTAATGTAATTATTAACCAAGCAGGCGACATCATTCATAGCACGATAGTCTAAATCAAATTTTTTAAATATAACATATTAAAATCTCAAAGCATAATTTTCTGAGTGCTTGAACTCACAAATATCCACAAATAATAATGAATACAATCTTACTTTCCTAACAATCAAGAAGAGAAAGCATATTGCTAAACATATTTTTTTTTAAAATGGTCTGTCATTATCCAAGTTTACAGTTCACAAATTTAATTGAGAGAAGCCAAAAGAAAGAGTTATTACTACTTTATCAAAAAAAAAAATTATCGAAAGAAAGAGTTATCACTACGGCAAAAATGATCTTTAAAGACAATTATAAATGTCCCTATAAAAAGTCCATAGCAACATTAAATCTAGACAATAAATTAATGTAGGTAAAGGCTCTAGCACCCTTCGTTACTGTGCATATTCATTGCAGATAAAAAATATTTTTGTTTTAGTGTATTTTGGACATTTGTTAGTTCCAAGAAAACTTGATCTTTTATTATGTCTAAAGAGAAGAGACGAAGAAATATGACAAATTAGTTAACTTGCGATAAAAGAAGTGAACTAATCGTCTCTATACTAATATTCTAGGAAGGGTGCAATGTCATATAAAATGTTTGTACCTAAGAATGAGCAATCAAAATAATATACTAATTGTGGCAAAGAAGAGAGCAATCAGTTTGGTTCTTTTAACAAACATCAACATTGGTTGCGTTTTAGTTATCACATATTTATTGTTCTGTTCTAGCACAATCCACAAGAAATTTTCTCAAAAAGTATACAAATAAAACTATTGAAAGAGACAAAATAGAAGATAATTCTTCAATCATCCTCACTGAAATTTTTAATTGAGTTAAAAAAAAAGACACCAAAGTAGAAAAAATAAAATAAATACATGAATTACTATGACTTAATGTAAAAGATTAAGCTTCATTAGATATGAGAAAGAAAACTTTGAGGAATGAAAAAAACTTCATAAAAAAATTAATTAATGTATATAAATTCAACTCCCCCATAGCGAAGAAACTCTACAAATAATAGTGGCAGAAATAAAAGTTTTGTTATTAAAGAACTAAATATAATGAATCAAACCATTTCAGCAGTTTTGTGAGTTGTGGACTGAGAGGTGCAAGAGTAGTAATGTACATTGCGATTAAAACCATTTTTCTTTGTTTATATGAAGAAACATGTAGGAAGGTAAGAAACAGAAGATCGATTTTCAATCATCCTTGCTGAAACTTTTAACAGAGTTTAAAAAAGATCACAAAAATAGTAAAAAAATTTTGTCATAGTTACATAAATAAATATGACTTATAGTAAAGATTAATCTCCTTGAAGTAAGAGGAAGAAAACTTTAAGGAATGAAACAAACTGCATAAGAAGTATAATTAATGTATTTGAATTGGACTACCCTATAACGAAAAAAACCTACAAACAATAGTGGCAGAAAATTCCTCTATTTATATTAGACAAGTGTAGGTCACAACCCTTCGTAAAGGTCACAACCTTACATAAAAAAACAACTTTTCATAAAAGTCACATCGTTCATAAAAGTCACAACTCATCATAAAAGTCGCAACTCTTCCTAAAGGTCGCAACTTTTCATAAAAGTCACAATTTTTCATAAAGTCACAACTTTTCATGAAAGGGGAAGACTAGTTTTGGTAATAGATAAATTTAAAGGGGAATCCTTTTTTTGTGGTGGCGCCACGTAGGTTCTCTTTTATATATATACTAGATATCAGGTGTCCGCGCTAGCGCACACCCAACGTATGTTAGTTTTTTTTCTTCCAATTTATATGACACAAATGAAATTTGAAAAAATGAACTAAATTTTTTATATGTGTTTTTTTAAAAATATTTTAAATTATTAATTTATGTAACTTTTGTGTCATTTTCGAATAATATATGTTACTACATCTGTTTTATTTTATGTGATACAAGTGATTTAGGAAAGTCAACGAAATTTCTTATATGATTCTCACATATTTTTAGTTGTCACTTTACTGTGATTCATAGTACTTTTTAGTTCTTACATTATTTTCAAACAATATATGCAATAGTTTTTTTCGATAAAAATAAGGGAGTCAACCAAATTTCATTATGTTTTTAAACTATGTTTTCTAAAAGTATCCTAAATTGTTACATTGCATTTTTAAGCTTCTTTTTTTTTCTCATGTAATTTTCAAATATGTAACAAATTAGAAATTAAAACCAAGAATTAAAGTTTTCAAATCATTATATTTCTATATTAAAATGTTCAAATCTTTAAAACTCCACATATATGCACAAATTAATAGAAGGAAGTCAAGCGATTTTTAAAAAATATATATATATGAAAGCTCATTTTAATAATAACACATTTATATTTCATTTTTAATATATGAATCCCTCCTTTTCGATTTATATGAACTTATTTTTTTTATTTTATTTCAAAAAGAAAATAACTTCTGAGTTTTAATTTTTTTTATATAGCATATTTAATATCACAAAATTAAAAAATATTTCAATACACAAAATTTAACATACATATAAATTTTAATTTTAATTTTGATTGATTCCACCTAATATTATACTTGATATATAATTATTAAGAGCTAAGCGTAATCATTATTTATTTACTTTCATATAATAAATAGATATCACAATAACTCATAAAAAAATAAAAAAATAACAAAAAATGAGGTAATACTAATAATAATAACTAAAGATGTTTCTAGAATTATTTAATTTTTATTGTTATCATTTGTGGTAGATTTTTACTTGCATGAAATTACATTTTTACCTTTGATCATCATTCACTTCACTTCATATATAGAAAGATGTTTCTAGAATTATTTATTCTTGATAGATTTTTGTTATGAAGAAATTACATTGTTATTCTTAGTTGTCTTTAATACAAATATATCATCCTATTCATTTTTATTCGTAAAGTTACTTTTTAACATTTTTTTCTTTAATTTCAATCTAATATACATTATTAATTTATCACACTTATTTATTTTCAAGTATACTAATTAGAGACAAAATAAAGATGAAAATAATTAATTCATGATAAATTTTTATACAAAAGTAGGCATTTTTATAAGCATAATGAATAGAAAAAAAATATTAAGAATTAAATTAAATTAAAGTAAAGTAAAGTAATAGTAAAATAGAATAATAATAAAATAAATATCACAATAACTCACAAAAGAAAAAGAAGTGAAGTAATAACAAAATAAGTTAATGGTAATACCAATAACTTAAGATGTTTCTAGAACTATTTAATTTTTTTGTTATCATTCTTGATAGATTTTTGTTAGTCTGAAATTACATTTTTGCCCTTGATCATTGTTCACTTCATATATAGAAAGATGTTTCTAGAATTATTAATTATATTTCTTAATAGATTTTTTTTAGCGTGAAATTATATTTTTGCCCTTGGTCGTCCTCCCACTTTACTCTTCTATATAATAGAAACTAGGTCAAGGACTAAGAACTACAACAATTAACCCATAAACAATCATAATTTGTCATTAATAATCAAAGGAAATCATCATCAAATACCCATGTTTTTGACATCTTTTGAAATCAATTTTGAAGAGCCTCTTGGGGAAAGAGATCCCAAGAGTGAAGAGATTCCATACCTTAACAATATTTGAAGATTGATGGAAGAAATCTTGAGTCTTGAGCCCTAATGATCCTTGAAGCTTGGTCTTCAATGGAGTTTTTTGAATAGAGAGAGAAAGTAGAGAGAAGTTGGAGAGAATTTGTGTTTGGTAATTGTGGGGTGTTATGTTAGTTTAATGAGGTTTAGTTCTTATATATTCCCTCAACTAACTTAATAACTTAACTCAAATTTGGACAGTGAAACAGACCCCCAAACCACGAACCCCCGACCTACGCCCCGTAGTCCCATCGACGACCCCGTACTGCAGGTTGTCGTCTGGGACAGAGGCTGGTATTTTGGACCATCATGGCCAATTGAATAAGTGTCAACCTACGAGGCCATCGATGGAGCATCGATCAAATGATGGTTGGTCGCTTGGCTCGTGGTTGCACACTGTCAATTGACAACTTTTGGGTCCAAATGGAAGGGTCCTCCTCAAGGACCTTTAGGGTGGTCCTTGGGGAGTCGTACCTGGACGTTTCGACCCTAAACACACTCTTCTATATATTTAACACCTTTTTACCAATTTTCATTAAATTCTGTCTTTTACATGCCAAGGCACACTAGTGCACATTTCACAATTCACCGGACGTCATGGTCATTTCTTAACGTTTTGACTCTAACATTTCATACTTAGTCTAAATACATTATTTTTGGCATATAAACAGTGTTTCAAGTGTTGGTTCTTCATGTGAGGTTCTAGATTAGGTCATGGACTTTCGGAGTGTTACAATGAAATTACTTTGAAAATTCAGACTTACTAACGTGAGAGCTTCTAGCTCATCTTCAATATCCACTTGGTGCTAAGCATAAATTCCCACAGAATAGTCTTACTAGACTTCATTACTCATGAAAAGGTGACCTTAGACAACCAATTCAAGCTATTTTCATTAAGATAGCTCCTAGTCTTTGATTCAATTAGGTGAGAAAGTCTTTCAACCTAAAAATTCTTTCTATGTGAGAAAATCTTTCACATAATGCTAGTATGTGTTTTAGGAGAATATCCTTAAACAACACAACATCATCATAATTGGTACTCTATTCTCAAAGCACCCTTAAAACATTTTCATAGATTTCATTAAAAATGCATAAGTCTATAATTTACCACTTGAGGTCAAAACCCGCATTCAATCATAAACTCTTAGAAAACATAGGTTAGATATGGATTTCATCATAAATACATGTAGAGCTTGCAATACATGCTTAATTTCATAAAACTCTTCCTCAAAGATCAAAATACCACATCATATGATTGACAACTTGAAAACATGGAGTATGGGTTCATGGGGAAATCATCATAAAATCATCATGTATCATCAATTCATGCATAAGAAATCATAATTCAATAATTCAAATCAATAATAAAGAAAAACCATGATAATTGAAGAAAACCCTAACTCAATTGGGGAATTCTGCCTTTAGAAATAGAGAAATTTGGAAATGCATGGATGAAAACTTTTATACCTTGAGCCCAAAAGCTAGCCTTCAAAGGAGGAATTAGAACCTTAGCTTGAAACCCTAGGTGAATCCTTCTTCTTCTTCTTCTTCTTCTTCTTCTTCTTCTTCTTCTTCTTCTTCTTCAAGTTTCTAGAGAGAGAATGTTTCGGGAGAGTTGGTTTTATTTTGGGAATTTGGAAGAATGAAATAAATGGGCCAATTTGGGGGGTTTAAAAGGCTTATATATGGATACAAAACATAGGCAAAATGACGTAGTATAGGAATTAATTAATTAGGAAAAGGCCCAGCTGCCCCTTAAAATAACTGTCAAGTGACCATCCAAGGACCCAATGGATGGACCGTGGTCCAACCTACGGTCCATCCTAGTGCACCGTGGTTGGTCATTAGAAACTACTTTTCCGACTCTCGAACCATGGGACCTGATCAAGCACTGTGGTCTGACCAACGCTCCGTTGGCTCAGGTTGTGGTCTCAAGCATTATGGGACTGTTTTGGGCATCCATCCATGGACCACACCTACGGTCCGTTGTCCATTCCACGGGTCGTGGGTGGCCGACGTGGTTGTCACCTGCAACATTTGGAAACTACTATTTGACCTATTTTTAATATGAGGTATTACAAATGTATACCACCAAGAGTCTCAAACATGATGATCTCACATCCAGGAACAATTATCAGCAGGACACTTCAGGTAATAACTGTTTCAGAAATAAGAAAAGATACATTAAAAACTTATATATCAAATTTACTCAAAAATAAATACACATTAAAACAATCAAATAAATCTTTACCAAGATGAACTAGAACGAGATACACGAAAATTGAATTTTTCGACTACTCCAAGATGTTGCATCACCTTCATAAGTATTTCTTTATTCTTGTAAATCTAATTCTCAGCTACAAATAAGTTAGAATGGTCACTTATTACATCATTTCCTTCATCAGTATTTTCCTCGACATCTCCATATAAATTCACTCCTATCAAGCGGATGAAATTGTTCGAGTATAAATCAGTGTTAGTTTGTGTTCTACTAACTTCGGACTGTCTCCTATCCAAAACAACTACAGAATCTTGATTATCCATTTCAAAAAAATTCAAAGTTATGCACAATGGATATTTCGTAAAGAAATCTAAATTAGCTTTCTTTTGATATAAAAATACTCTCACACCTAACAGGTGGACACCTATCACTAACTATATATTTTATGTCTGTATTGTTTATATTAACATCTATCATAAGCTACGATGTTATCGCACTTACTAGACCACTGTAAAGACTAGACACATCATATATGATCCCCCTCTATCTGAAAATCGACATATTTTTCTTTTTCATTACAACAAAATAACAATTAGTATAACATAATACAAATTAATTACAAATTTACTAAATAATGTCAACTTTTCATTCTAAAAACATACAAAATAAATTTCATACTAATATACTATTTCACATTTCATATTCAATAAATACACATTTCATACAACAAAATTCCAAAGAAAGATACACATTTCATCATCAAATAGTGATTATTTTTTAGCACAAATATCATCCAAACAGTGCTATACAAAACAGAGTTTATACAAATAAAATAATGTTTCACATTTCATACTCAATTAATACACATTGCATATAACAATCATCACTTTTACAAAATTTATTCGCTTTTCATACCAAATAATGCATTACTCACACAAACATATCAACAAATGACAAAACTTATATAATTTTAAAAAAATCAAATAGTACAGCAACTTACAACACTTTTCATATATTTCTTCAAAATTATAAATAATTTTTGTTACACATTATTGAACACACTATCATGTCAATTTCATTAGACTTTTACTACCAAATTCACTCCACATTATACATTTAATTTATATTTTCAAAAAACAAATATTACTTACTTTTTCAAATTTTAAATAAAGATAAACGTATATAGAATCCATTCATATATTACAACACTTTCTCACTTTAATATGATTTTGCCAGTTAACAAACTTACCAAAGCGTATTCTGAATAAAAATTATCAAAAATAATTTTGATCAATCATTAAACAATAAATAAATATCAACATGAAGGATCCCATGTTCCACCATGTTTAATTAATATTGATACATAATTGTCTATCACAACAAAATCAAAATTTGTTTCCAAAAAAAAAAACTTAAATTGCTCCACACTGAGATGACTTTTTGCAGAATTTTGAAGAGAGAGAAACGTATTTTAAAAAAAAGAGAATAAAATCAGAATTTTAAATTGATTTTAACTGATTTGAGCGATTTAAGAACACTAAATAATCTTAATTATTTTGAGTTCCTTAATTTGTGCTAATTATTAATTATCTATTATCAATTTAAATTAAATTAACCCCCATATATTTCTGTTTTTAAACTTTTTTTTTCCTTTTTATTTTTAAACTTTTTCTTTCAATTATTGAAAAACAACCTTTCTTCTTTATAATATGTTATAACATGAAATATTTAAGGTTATATCCTAAAAGTCTAACCTCATGCTATAACTTGAAAATAATACTATAAAAAATGTCATATTTAAAATTTTCACTTTATTTCTCTTGCGATTTGTTTAAGAAAGGGTCAAAGGACCAAGTCCTTCAACTTCCAATTCATTGATCCATTAGCTCAAACTTTGGCCCAAAAGCCTCAACACAGCTAACCATTGATCTGAAAACCCGGCCCATTGTCATCTTAAAGCACCCATACCTTTTCCGTTCTCCTTCATTTTCATCATCAGACGCACAACTCCAGCAACATTTACCCAGAAAAGAACTAACCCAATTCCCAAATCTGCGCTCAAATTTCCTCTTTTCTATCTCAAATTCGTACAGCAAAAGCGTGCTTGGCACGAGACCAAAGACACGCGGAGCTTCAGGAGGCAGCCATGGTGTGGTCATGTCCAATTTCTTTATCTCGTTTGAATTTCGTTTCAAATTCGTACGATTCCAGCTCACTGGAGCCTGAGCCTCTAAGAAATTTTCAAAAATTGGCTTCTCCCACATCGAAAGTATTCTCAGAATTTGGAGATTTTGGGTGCTATAAAAAGCCCCTCTCCTCACGGTTGAAAGGTTTTTTTTTAATCGGGTTGTTTCAATAGTTTTAATCTTTGTGGCTTTTGTGGCTGTTCGAACAGAAAGAGGTGGTGAAATCGTCTTCACAACTCGTTGTCCCGGTTTACTACACAGCACCAGGTAATTTTGCCTTCTATGTTTCTTTGTATTTTCGCATTTGTTTTCCCTGCAATCTGGTAGCTAAGTTTGTATAGATTCAACATTTTAGGTTGATTAGTTAGTTAGTAGTTTTTGCCTTCATTATTAAAAGAAGACATGTGAGATAATTATGCCTTCCTCTCTGTTAATTTATTTTCAGCATTTTGCTATCGTCTTAGAATAAGTTTAATCAGTGTTGAATGGCACTAGAATTATGTTTTTGTGTTCAAGCATTCCTAGCTGTTAGGTTGTAGTCTGTAACTTGCATTTCATTTTGATTTGGAAAGCTTTCAAAAGTACTTAGTTTCTCTTGATTATCTCACCAATCTAAGTTGTAACAAAATTTTAAATTTGGAGTTGTATTTTCCCATTCATTATCAGAGAAAACCTTCATCTCTACATCTAATCTCTTTACATATGTAAAAATGTCGTGATCAGTTTCTTTGTAGCCAACTATGCGATCCAATGTGGGCTTGAAATGTGTTTATTTTGGTTATAGCATGACTATTTAAGTTCAAGTTTGCGAATTTGCTTCAAGCTGTCTTATTTCCAATTGTTTTCCGCTCCTAGTTGTTGCATGTCTCCCTGTTTTCGAGTTTCCTACCTTGATTTCCATGTGATAGATATAGGAAATATGTTGAAGTTTGGTTCCCTCTCTTTGGTTGTTCTGGCCTTCGACATTATTTAGTCAACTTAAATCACATTGGTTCCATCATCTAGATTCTCTTTGTTATCTCTGATTTAATGTGAAATGCTTGTTAAAATTTCCGATTCAACACGACTTGAATATTTTTCTTGTAGTTAAAAGTTATTCTTGATTAAGCCGAAACTTTTGTCCTTTCTTTCGTTTGTTAAACAACCTGTTTGTTTTCCCTGATTTAATGTGAATATAGAATAAACATATCCATTTTATTTCTATTTTTTTTTTTGTATTTGTGTTCAACTTCCAGTATGCTCACCTGTAATCTGAATTTACTGTTTCTTGCATGAATCTGCCTCAATATTGTTTGAGTTATAGATTTGTTTTGTGATTAGGAGATAAGTTTTATTTCATCACTTTCTAATTAATGGTGAGTTGATATTTGTCAAGTTTTTAGATCATTGCTATTTAGCATGGTTTGATTTTCCTATTGTTTCAAGGTGATTAGAATCTTTGCTCCGCTTACATAACATGTTTTTCTTCAATGTTTCTGTCTAGACTTCTATTTGATTAAACTAAGAGTCTAGTCGTTTCCTAGCGTAAATTAAATTTCCAGATTTTAAGTCATATCTTGATTTAGTATTAACTCATACTTTGTACATGCACCTATGAATTTGAAGTTTGATATTTGGAGTCATGTTGATCTTGTAGTAGCCATTATAAGTTTCTCATCACTACATAATTCAGTGTAGATGTGGAGATTTATGCCTTGAGTCTCTAATTTATTTATTTTTCTCCTGCCAGTTATGTCACTTAGAAGTTAAATCGGTGTTTTAATAGAATTTAGCTTTGCCTTTGTGTATATGTGCATTTGTTACATGAACATTTGACATG
Organism: Solanum sitiens; assembly: GCA_016801875.1. Taxonomy (NCBI): domain Eukaryota; kingdom Viridiplantae; phylum Streptophyta; class Magnoliopsida; order Solanales; family Solanaceae; genus Solanum; species Solanum sitiens. The sequence continues at coordinate 265,363 of JABWTJ010000658.1, read as the reverse complement.
CAGCTTTTGATCTAATTCTTTAATTGTCATTTTTAACACTCCATGTGTTTAAATATCGAACAAATGTGTGACAGTTTCCTAAATTTTTAATCTATTTTATTCCTTTTGCCATATGGTACCGAAAGTGTTGACTGTTGTTTAAATAGCTTTTATGAGGTGACTAGTTATTAAGAAGTGACTATTTGATTACCATCTCTTTATTCACCATGAGATTCTCATTGGTTTTATGTTATAATTTTATTTGTCTTATGATTAGTTCTAGTTTGTTAAGGCAGTAGCTCTTTGGTAATAATGGGTTTGTTGTTTAAACTTTGGTGAATGATAAATTGTCGAATTGATTATCCTTGAACTTTATCTCTTAGTTTATTAAAGAATTTGTTCATTTACTTATCTTTATTTCCTTTTCTTTTTCTTACGCATGAACTCTCTCCAAATGAGTCCAATGGACTCCCCTCTCTTGCATATCTCTCTTCTTGAGACAACCTCCTTCGGAGTCATGAAAGGGAAGTCATGTTATTGGGTTAAAATCCCAAGAAAGTAGCAGCAACAGAGGCTCAAAAGAACTGAAATGAGAAACAAAATTTGGGTTAAAACCCGTAATTAGAAGCGGCTGCAGTAGCCTTGTAAAGCCTGAAAATTAATAATTTTGGACTCGCAAAAGTCCACTAAGTGCAACATATTTGCAGCAGCCTCAAAGGGCTAGAAGAGTAGCATTTCTTAGACTTACAAAGCAAACAGAAAGCATTTGGGTCAAAAGGCCTAAAATCAAAGCGGCAAAAGGCATTATTTTCAGCCCCGAAGTGACCATTTATGGGCTGAAAGTTCTTAGTTATCTTATTATTGTTTATGTTTATTTACTTTGTTATTTTTGGGGCTGTTGATTTTTCATTTAATTAACTTAGATGAATCCTTTGGAGGTTTTCGAATGGCTCCTCTGTTTCGTTATTTGTTTACTTTAAGTTTTCGAAACTCATTTTCAAGTTTGGACAATTTAACCTTATTAGAATAATTTGAGAACCTTTCATGTTCTTTCGTAGTTATTGAAAAGCTTTGAATCCATTTTTATAAATTTTAACTAACTATTAGTTCAAATTTTTAAATAGGATAAAATTGTCAAGTTCCTCAAAATAAAAAAGTTGTCTTTTAAAATAACTCAAGACTTTGTATAAATGACTTAAGGATTTTTTATATCCTTTCATAGTTGCTAAACAAGGTTCTTTGATCCATGTTGGCGAGTTTGAATTAATTTTATAAATCAAAACTTGACTGTAGATAAAAGTTTCAAGGTTGGATTATTTTTGAGATTTTTACTAGTATCAAAAAGATTTTTATCTTAGTTTCAAACAAGGATTTTATAAGTAATTCTTTTATTTTATAAAATTAGCCAAACTTTCAAATTCGTCGATCAACCGCATGTTAGCGGATTCTCTAAGATGCTTAAACCCTTCCTTAGAGAATTATTTGAACCCTTAATTGACTCTGGTTTTATTTAAAATATTTTCTTACAAAAACTCCTTTTTAAATGATTTCTTGATTTTCCTAAAAAAAAAACAAGTAGGCACTCTAAAATTGTCATTTTTTCCAAAAAATTAACAAAATTTGTCAAAGTTGCAAAATCGGCTTCGAAACTGTTAGTTTTCCAAATCGGGTCACAAACAAGCATATAGGACGACATACCATACACCGACTCGAGCAACCCATACTCACTTGCTTTTTGAGTTGAAGCAGTCCTACCACTTGAGTGTCAAATACCTTTCTTGAGAGTTGATTCATGAAGGACTCATTGAAGAAAAAAAGTGATCGACTACGTCTAGCCAAGTTAGAAGCACTTGATGAAAAGATGCTTGGAGCTCAACAAAATATTGAATGTCATCAAGCTCGCCTATCTCGTGTTTTTAATAAGAAGGTTCTACTGAGGTTCTTCCAAAGTATAGATCAAGTCCCAATAGTAAGAAAACCCATTATTACTTTACTCAAGTGTGATTCACCTCAAAGTGAGACTGGCCATATGTTGTACAAGAAGCGTATTCAAATGGTGCTTACAAGCTTGTTGATGCGGATGACATAAGGAATGGTCCTATAAATGCAAAATTCATGAAGATGTACCACCCATGAAGTAAGATGATTCTCCTAAAGGTACTAGCTTGAACTTGTAACGACTTGAGAGTACCCCGTAGTTGTCACGCGGTGTATTCGACCTCGAAGAGGTCTTATACAAGCCCTTAGCATACATTCATCACATAGGCATAAAATAGTGCGAAATTTAAAACCTTTTTAAAGAAATTCATAAGACTCGAGAGTCCACACATTTTTAAAAGAAGTCTTTATAAGCAACAAAATTCTAGTCTAATAATGCCAACATTGACCCAAACTTAAGAAATATCGAACTTAGGGACACAACCCTTTACATTGAAAGAAAGATACAAAACTTATACAAATGTCTTAACAAAAGAGAAACTAGAATAAAGAGTCTTTGTCCTCGACATATGAGGACATAGCCAAATCTCTTGAGAGAATTTATAAGTCCCAAGTTTTAACTTCTAGAGATCACCTTACTTGCCCACACCTACACTTTGTAGAAAATAGAGGAAAATATGGAATTAGTATAATTAAGCACTAAGTATGATGAACATGCAAAAATCATAGAAAAAGGACATTTACTTGATATAAGTGATTTTCATGCTATTTTGATAAACCTTCATAAATCAAGTGTAAGAACATAATCCAAGTCAACATCAACATTCAAGGTAAATACCACATAATCCACAAGATACAACCATATTCATTAAGTAACCCATTTTATCATTTAGACCATCTACCTAAGATTTTCCTAAGACCCACCTAAGTAATTCATGAAGAGGCCGCCCATACAACCCCTTGATACACACCTAAGTGTTCCTCAAGACTACCCAAGGTAAGGATATTTCCTTTTCAACACAACTCAACAAGTCAACATTCATTACTAGATATACTAAGGAAGGCATTCATGCATTTAAGAGACTTCATATAATGGTCTTGGAAGACCTAGGGAACTCACTCTAGTACCTTCAAAGCCTACTCGTGCCATGTATAAATAGCATCCCATACTACTACCTACACGTTGTAGTTACTATCCAATAGCTAAAGTACACATCCCACATGATGGGAATAGACATAACCGACATAGACCACACTAGCTAGGTATGAAATCCGGAGTCTACCCTACTCCGTGGAGGGTGTTCTACTTGCCAAGGGTAGAACTAGGACACATACCATGTAGGCACATGGTTTAGGGGATATCAAAAGACTTCTTTGTACTCTAGTCTCATACTCAAGTAGAGCTACTATCGTAAGCATATCCACTCGGTACTTTACCTTAGTTCCCATTGAGTAATTCATTCACATAAGGATATTAGAGAGGGTACCATCACTAAGCCTACCGACTCATAATACCATTACCAAGAAGGGCATCACAAGGATCTACTGATCAAGGTTCATTAGGATAGCTTATTGTTTTTATGAGGCTGATCTTGAGCCGCATTCAAGTGCGAATACCATAGAAAGGGCACCATGTTAGGTCTAGCCGATTCAATTCATTCTTTCATTCATGCACTCAACAAAAGGATGCCTAAGCCTACCAAGTCAAGAGATCACAATCATCATATCTTTCATGTATCAAGTAGGGACAACTAGGTCTACCTAATCATTACACCATGTCAACATATAAAGACTCTTCATAGTCTATCATCATCACATGTAAACATTTAGAGGAAACATGATTTCATTCACAATATCATATAACCCCATACAACATCACATTCATATCTCATGAAAACTTAACATTATGCCTTTACATGTGCCTCATCGTGCTAATACTCACACACATCATATAATGCCTTCAAGGTAAAAACTAGAATAATAAATAAGAAATAAACACCTCCACCATAAGTGGATCATACCACACAAGAGTTATTCAACTATCAATTGCACATTAATAAGGGGATTAGGTCAACTTACCCTCTTCCCAAGCCATAGCCAACACTACTCATTATCCACCAATTCATCAACAACAAGTATAGATAACAATAAGAACTAACAATAACATCTAATTTAAGCATAATTCCATTAATACAAACTCATAAACACAAGACCCACTTTATAAGTCAAATTAGGATTTTAGGGGAATCATGGGTTATTCAATGAATTCCATAAGAGATCATCTTACAACCTTAAATAAATATTAATTTATCAATACAATAGCTTTGAAAACAATTAGACAATGAACCCATGCTTAGAGTAGAAATTGAGATTTTTGTTCTTAGAATCCCTTTTGAAAATCCTTTGATTGGACTCCTTGAAAGAAAGGTTGATCAAGAATCAAGAGTCACCATACCTTAAAGATGAATTCCCCACGAAATTGAAGAATAAAGCAATGGAAATCTTCAATCCCAGCTCCAACTTGACCTTAAGCTACCATGGTGTTCTTGAGAGAACCTTTTTGAAAGAGGGATTTTGATTTTGAAGAATGAAGTCTAATTCTAGGTTTAAGTGTTTTAACTAACTTAAACTACCCTAAAATACATAAAATAACCGTCCTAGTATTTAATTGTCCAAGGATGGAATTTACCAAACCACCCTTGGCTTGGCCGACTTAATGACAACAACACAGGCAGTGACTCACGACCTACCACCTACGGACCATAGGTGGGTTGAAGAGCGTGTTTTGCAATCGTAAAAAGGTTCATAGAGGGATATTGGGGAGGCTTTGGTGAGGAGACTAAGTCTCAACTCATGAAGCCAATCCACGCCCCGTCAGTCCATTGACGGCCCGTCAATAGGGGTCGTGGATGGTTGTTGTTATGATAACTTTTTGGCCAATATTTGAGTCCTCCTCAAGGACCCTTAGGGTGGTCCTTGGGGATTCGTACCCAAACTTTTACCCATAAATACGTACATCTAGGTAGTAAGGTCAATTTTAAGAGTTTTAGACTCCTAACAACACATCAATCAAACGACAATACACTAGGACACACTAGCACACAAAAGACTAGTTTTTATACGTCTTGGTCGTCTCTTGACGTTTCACTTCTAAAACCACCAAACTAACTTCTAAAGTCATTTTAAATAATTTTAAACCAGTTTACCAACTCATGAAACACATGTAGAGCTCTAGTTCATCCTATTAAATTTTAGGGTCATTACAAAACTACATGTCACTCCTGGATTGCAAATGTATAAATTGTGCACGACACCCAACAAAAAATACTCCCCACAACTACGTTGTGACTTGATACTCTTTACTGAGGTACATAGGTGCTTAGAACCATATTTTATGTTCAGTTGCATGAGTGTCAAAAACTCACATGTTTCTACATGATATGTCACATAGAAATTAAAGTTATGAGTAATCTTTCATCAAACTTCAGACTTGCACCAAACGGTGGTGACTCGATAAGAGAAAACCTCTATGAATATGAGTTGTTTCAAAACTTGAAATCTTAAAAATTCTCCAAGTCTGCAAGTTGAATTCTTTCAAATTCTTCAAGTCTTCAAGTATGTAAGTTAAAGCCTTCAAATTCTTCAAGTTTGCAAGTTGATGTCTTCAAATTCTTCTAATCTGCAAGTTGAAGTCTTCAAATGAATCAAATTTACAAGTTGAAGTCTTTCAAATTCTTAAAGTTTGTAAGTTGAAGTCTCAAATCAATCAAATTTGCAAGTTGAAAATTTGAAAAATCTTCAAATCTCAAAGATGGAGTCTCAAATTAATCGAGTTTGCCAGTGAATTCTTCAAATTCTTCAGCAAGATGGAGTCTCGAATCAATCAAGTATGCAAGTTGAAGTCTTCAAAATTTTCAAGTTTGATAGTTGAAGTCTTCAAGTCTTGACCTTCAAATACCTTTTCTTAGGGAAGGAATGAGTATCCATCCCTTTTCCACCATAAGAACATCATAAAATTACCTTTCTTATGATAGGAAAGAGTATCTATCCCTTTCCACCATAAGAATACCATAAAATTACCTTTCTCATGGTAGAGATGATTATCCATCCCTTTCCACCATAAGAATACCATAAAATTACATTTCTCATGGAAGAGATGGGTATCCATTCCTTTCCACCATAAGATTACCTAAAATTACCTTTCTTAAGGCAGTTATGTATATCCATCTTCTTTACGCCATAAGATTACCTCTAAATTACCTTTCTTAAGGCGAGGGTGGATATTCATCCTCTTTATGTCATAAATTTACCTCTAAATTACTTTTTTTAAGGTGGAGATGCGTATTCATCCTCAGTACGCCATAAAATTACCTCTAAATTATCTTTCTTAAGGCGGGGATGCGTATCCATCATTTTTATGCCATAAGATTACCTCTAAATTATCTTTCTTAAGGCGAAAATATGTATCCATCATCTTTACGCCATATGATTACTCTAAGTCCTTATTTGTTTATACTTAATTAAGGTCTGAATCAGAATTATTCAGACTTCAACCCATTAAGTGCATTTGTTTTGATTCAGATCTAACCACTTAATTCCTCTGAAACCCTCTAACCGAGTGAGACCTAGTATAGAGTCTGAATGTTAGTGCTCTTCATTTTCTTTGATATTAAATTATAATTTCTTTAATATTAAATTCTTGCCACTCTCATTTTACTTATATCTTGGTTGCTAACTCTTTCTTCTTCCAAATCACTACACCACCAATATTGGCCAAAAGAATATAATATAACTGAATCTATTGACGAAATATCAAATCGATGAGTTGAGGATATTAACTATTAATCATTCCATGGAAACAATAATGAACAAGATCTAGAAGAGCTTGAAATTTTTCTTAAAATGCATCGATAATTGCTTCGCTAGATGCTACCATACGTGCACAAAGCTTGTGGGTTCTTCGATAGCGTAAATAGGTAGACATGTGAATTTTGGGAGTTTGAAAAAAGAAGTTGTATAAAAATTGAATTTGTTTTCTTCTTTCTCTTCTTTGGAATATGAGTTTTGGAACTAAAATTAATTTTAATGGAGATTTGAAAGCTCAATTTGTTGATAAATGTGGAATGCTACAACAACGGAAAATGTTGTTTTCATAGTGTAATGTGCCAAAGAGAATATGAGAAACTTGAAAGTTGATTTGATTTTTTTAAAAATTATTTTTATTACTCAAAATAATATAAATCATGTACATTCAAATATTGAAGAACAAACGATCTTAATTATTCAGTGTTCAGATCTAGAGACAACATTTTAATCATTCAGATGTGTATTCAGATTCAGACTCTTAATCTTAATGAAAACAAATGAGGGCTAAATCACTTCTCTTAAGGCGGGGATGCGTATCCATCCTCTTTACGCCATAAGATTACCTCTAAATTACTTTATCCATCTTATTTACTCCATAGGAATACCTCTAATTTACCTTTTTTTATGTTGGGATGCGTATCAATCCTCTTTTCACCATAATATTACCTCTAACTTACCTTTCTTAAGGCGGGGATGCATATCCATCCAATTTACGTCATAAGATTACCTCCAAATTACCTTTCTTAAGGTAGAGATGCACATTCATCCTTTTACGCTATAAGATTATCTTTCTTTAGTAACTTGGGTTTTTCGTGTCCTAACAGAATCAACTTGGAACTATTTGAGTTCAAGTTCGTTATTGAATTCAAAAAGTTAATGGGTAATTTCAATTCAAAAAGTTAATGGGTCATTTATATGATAGCCTATAACCAATTTCTTACCTTAAATGGTATCGATGGACAATTTTGAGATGACCCTCGTGAATAAATAAATAAAAAATGAGGCTCGACTTTATTAATATTTCATGTCAAGTCATTAAAAGATAAAATATCTTGACAGGACTTGAAGTAGGGAGCATTAGTAATCATTTAAAGTTTATTAAATACAAATTTATAAAATGATTTGGATTATATTAAAATCATGCACATATTAGTCCAAATTAATAATATAAATTAATATAATTAGATTAATTGATTAAGTGTAATAAATATAGATTTAATTAAAGTTCAAATTAATTGATTTGTGCTACAATAGATGAGCCTAATTTGCTAAGTACAATATCATCTCATCTTAGAAATTCATTTTGGTGTCACGTGTGTCATGACCCGCATGTACACCCTAGAAGTTAGGGCATTCTTAGGTCTGACCTCTCGGAGGTGTTGTACAAGCCCTTAGACATCATTCATTGCATACATGTATGAAAAATAGTGTGGAATTAAAACTTTTCACATGAATAACATCGTAAAACATCTTTCATATAAAACGATAGGAAATACTAAGTCTCAACATACGCCATCCTTAGACTCAAGAATAATTGGGAAACGGCCCATACAATCGAAATATAGAAACTTAGTCTATTATAATACTTTGAATGAAAACACTAAAGATAGTAATGTCATCGAATCAAGTGAGGACATACCCCAACTTTGCTTGAAAGAGTTCTAGTTTCCAAGCTTTGCTTCAAGACGCCTCTCACCTTTCACCTAAAACTTTAGATATAGACAAAATGCATGGAATTAGTACAATGCATGTACTAAGTATGACATAATGCATGAAATCATGAGAAACAGACATTTATGAGAAACATGCTCTTTTTGATTAAAATATCATATTAAAAGTATAAGAATCAAATTTAAACACCAAACATCACATTTAGAACACATTCCAAGTCATATCCAATTTATAGCAAATCACTGTATAGTAACTTCACAGTGAACTAAATGACATACAAGCCTCTCATCCAAGGTTATCCTAAGACTCACTTAAGTGGGACAAGATGAGACCGCTCATACACCCTCTTCAAGCACACCTAAATGATCCTTAAGACTACCTAAGGCAAGATTATAACCTTCAACTCCCCACCTAAGGTTACCCTAAGATTCACTTGAGTGGAACATGAAGAGACCGCCCATACACCCTCTTCAAGTCTACCTAAGCAACCCTCAAAGCTTCCCTAGATAGGTATACCTTCATTCAACCTTCATTAACTTAAGTCATAATCATCATTAAGTCAATTAGAGTTCATTTAAGCATTTATAGGACTTCATATAATGGTCTTGGAAAAGACCTAGGGAACTCACACATTAATATCTTCAAAGTCTAATCGTGCAATGTCTAGATAGCGTCTCATACCACTACCTAAACTTCGTAGAACTTCTCCAACACTAGTAGGTGTCCCTTATGATGAGAATAGACAATAACCGACATAGATCATACTAGTTAGGCATGGAATCCAGAGTCACGAACCTACTCTGATGAAGGGTGTTCTACTTGCCAATAGTAGAACGAACCCACATGGTTAAGGAATATCAAGGGTTTCTTTGTACTCAAACCTCCTTCTTAGCTAGAGCTACTACCCAAGCATACTCTCTCGGTGCTAGCCTTTGTTTTCATAGAGTATTTCAGTAAATGAGTGTACGAAGAGGTCCCATATCTTGTTCATAACCAAATATGTAACACTCCGAAAGTCTAAGACATGTTCTAGAGCCTAACATGAAGTCAAAATGTTTAGACACTGTTTTAAGGTCATAAATAGGAATCAAAACGTCAAGAAACGTCCAAGACGTCCAGAAACTAGTTCAATGAGGTGCTAGCGTGTCTTAGCCTATTTGACTATGTTTGAGGAGTCGGAAAATGATGAACTTTGGTGGAAGGGTGTCTAACATGTATTAGAGTTAGTTCATAGTCAAAACGTTCGGGTACGACTCCCCAAGGACCAACCAAGGGCCCTTGAGGAGGACCCTTGTGTTTGGTCTGAGGTAGTGTTCACAAACGGTTGCCACAGACGGTTTGTGGTCCAATCGACGGGGTGTCGATTGCATCCGTCGATGGACACGCAGAATATTTGGCCAAGGATGAGATTTGACAAATCTCTGAACTAAACAACGGACCAACATGACGGTTGGTCCCTTGGTCCGTCGATGGACAAACGGGGTGTGGACTGCTTCCGTCGATGGTCACTTAGCCAAATATTTGGAGGCCTGTTTTGATAAGCCTCAGAACAAAACGATGGACCAACAGGATGGTTGGTCCTTGGTCCGTAGATTGGCACACGAGGCGTCGATCAGGGTGTCGTTTGTGAGGGCACTGATTTGCTGCTCGTTTTAAGTTAGGATGAGTTAATTAAATAGGTGGTTAGTTAATTAGTTAGGGGTTTAGGGAATCCTAATTAAGTGGGTTAATGACCTATATAAAGACCCTAAGCTAATTAAACTAACCTAAGCTCTCATAATTTCCAAACCCAAATTCTTTTCCTTCTCTCTTCTTTCTCTCTCCCAAGTTGAAGAACACCATAGAAGACAATGTCAAGGTGGGTTCTGGGGCTGAAAAGCCAAAGTTTCTCCATCAATATTCATCAAACATTAAGGTATGGGATTCCTTTCACCTTTGGGACTTCTTTCCCCAAAGGGCTCCTTCATATTGATTTCAAAAGATGGGTTTTCATGTGGGTCTTTTCCAATCTCAAAATTGATCTTTCAAACTAATTTGTTTATGGATTATTTTGATGTTATTGATTAGAATATGATTAATTATGACTATATTACACTATTTATTAATGGATTGGTCTAGTTTGTAGAAGATGACCTTTTCCCCTTAACCCGGGGTTGTGATCATGAATTGAATTGTGTAGTGTTGGTTCAATTGACTTGGTTATTGGTTGAATTACTATCCTATGATGTTATTGTATCAATTTATGAATAAAATGAGATTAATTTTACTCCTATCATGCTATTTCTTGAGTAATTGATCTAAGTTGTGATGTAGATTATGAATTTGACTTAAGTCTTTAATCTTAAGATATGAACTAGTGATGGATTATTGTATAGTTTTAAATTGACTTCATTATTATGTTGGTTATCATTTTGTGATGACATTACACCCATTTTTGGGTTGAGAGTGAGGGTTGATGATAAGACCTTGATGTTGGCTTATGAAGGAGACTTGGTAAGTCTTGTGATCTCAACTCTTTACTTCAATTGTGGTTATTGTGTTTAAGTGATGATGTTGTATTGAAGTGTACCTTATATTAGGATTGATAGGGTTGTTATGATGTTGAATTTAAATGTCTTGACTATGGTTTGTGAAGTGTTGACTAAGATGTAAATGTTATAAGGATGGTGATGACTTACCAATGTGTCTTATCATGAATGATTATGTAAATGTGCTAACTTCACATGAATGAATTGTTATGAAAGAAAAGTACTCATGTGATTCTTATTGAGCTATGATGATGATGATTATATAAGGGATAGACCCTATGACCTAAACTAAGCTATTATTGTTAATAAAGGCTTAAAGACATTTCAAAACGGGACTCTAGCTTAGCACCGAGTGAACTAGAGTGAGGAGTGTCCCTTTCCACATAGGGAAGGTAGGATCACTAATGTACTCTTGAGATTGGAGACTATAATGCATGTAGCATAAAGAGGGTCCCAATTATGTCTCCTAGTTCTTGAACTATGTTACCCCCATAGTAATACTAGCTAGTGGATCCACGTAGTTGCTATGTTAAATGTTATGGTACAACCTTGGCAAGTAGTCTGCCTTCTTTCGATGTAGGGTTTTATGACAACGGATTCCACATTAGCTCATGTGGTCTATGTCGGTTAAGGCAAGATGTTACCAAAAGGTAAAATGAAGTAATGAATGAACTCTAACTAGGATGACTTAAATGGTTTAGCTTAGTCTAGGTAGGGGTATGGGACTCTACCTATACATTTCACTAGTTAGCCTTGAAGGGAGTCTTAGGATGTTGTTCTTATGTATGTATATGCTTATAAATGTAAATGACGATAATGTGATGATCTTACATGTAAATGACACTATGTGATGTTGGTTACTCTTATGAACATGTATTTGGTTTTTTTTACTAAAGTATGATGTTATGTGCTCTTAATGATGTGTATGTGGAGTTGGACATTGGTTATGGTTTTTGTTAGGTTTACTTGATTAAGTAAGGTTTGGGGCTTTGCTTAGTTATTGCACAAGTGAACTCAATGAGGGTCATGAGTAATGGTCTTGCTTTGTTATAATATGATGAACTCTTATTCATGCTTATGATGTTATGACTTGATGATAGGGTTGTATTTTATTATGGGTTCAAGTATGTTGATATGCATGTGACTTGATTAGACTTAGGATGGTTTAGTCTTGTATAGTACATGGTACTGACTTGATAAATATACATTAATGACTTGTATTGGTTCTTGGATGTGCATAAGACTTTCCAAATGTTAAAATAGCATGTTTAATGAAATGTCCCCTTTTAGCATGATTTGATACTAAATGTGCATATGGTCTCATACTTAGTACATGTGATGTGCTAACCCCATTTTCTCCCTTTTCCCCAACATTTTAGGTTTCGATCGTTGAAGGGCTTTTGAGACGACTTTGAAGAAGACTTGGAATTTCTCAATCATCCAAGTTGGGTAGGTCCTCACTTTCCGAGGGCAATGCCAATATCAAACTTATGAAGTTGTTTTAGTTTTTAAGACTTCTATGTTCTTTCCTTTTCATTTGAGTACTAAGGATTGTATAGACTATATGTGGCTTTGTTACGTTGATGTATGGGATGAGACCAATTGATATACTCTTGTTAGATGGTTATGAGATGAGACTATCTTTTAAGACTATGCTAAGTATCTTATATATCTATGTGCAATAAAAGTAGAAGACTTTGTAATCTTCTTATACGAAGGGTCTATGTATACTCGATATGAATATATATATATTATGTGTATACGAGAGGTCTATGTAAACCTCATGACAGATAGAAAAAGTTTTAAATTATTTTAACCTATGAATGTAATGATGTAAACTAAGAGGCGAGTCTTAGTCCTCTTCGAGGATGACGACGCCGGTTACGTCTAGGGGGTGCTCCCCAGATGTGACAAACTTGGTATCAGAGCATGAGGTTGAATATCTTTAGAGTCGTTGTCTCTCTCAACCACGTCTATGTAGATTCTTACTCATAAATGTGAAGCGCGCCACACTTATGAATAGGAAACTATATGATGCTTAAGAAACTCTCACTTTCTTGGAAATCCAATGTTGTGCCTCGAGAGTCTTGTACTCTATGTGCCTTTATCATCTAATTCTTTCATCGTGATTATATGCAATGAATACTCGAAGGAACGCGGCACGAAGGCTTGAGGAAGAGATTACCAATGCGGGAGTTCTTCCCCGTGGTAATCAAGTCCCTCCTCTTGAAGAAGTTTCTAATGATGACCAAGCTCCGGTCAATCGTCCACCTATGACGGATGGTGACATAAGGGATACCTTTCTCCAAATGGCCCAAGCCTTACTACTCAAGCACAAGCCATGACGGCTCAAGATAATCGGGAGGTGGTACCCCGAGCTAACCAACATGTTGGCACCATCACCTCCCGTTTGAGAGATTTCATTAGAATGAACCTTCTACTTTCTATGGGTCCAAAGTTGAGGAAGACCCCCAAGAGTTCATTGATGAAGTCTACAAGATTCTCTATGCTATGGGGTTGACTACTAGTGAGAAAGCCGAGTTATCCACTTACCAACTCAAAGATGTGGCCCAAACTTAGTATGTCCAATGGACAGATAATAGGCCTTTAAGGGGTGGACCGGTGACATGGGAGATCTTTAATAAGGCTTTTCTTGATCGGTTCTGTAACACTCCGAAAAGTCAAGACCTAATATAGAGCCTAACATGAGTGTCTAAGGGTTTAGATACTGTCTTAAGACCTAAAATAATGTATATAAGTCATCCAAGAAGTTTTAGAGCCAAGACGTCAAAGAACGTCCATGATGTTCGGAAACTAGCTTAATTGAACTAGTTGACGTCGCTATGTTTGGGGATGGTTTCGGAGGGTCAAATGAAGTCCAAAACTTGTAAAAAGACTTTGTATAGGTAGGGTGTAGTAGAGAGGGTCTAAACGTCCAATAACGACGCCCCAAGGACCACCCGAAGGGTCAAGAAGGAGGACCAACATGGGTAGGCAGGCTGCCAAAGCAGCCTACGAAGGGTCAAGAATCAGTGGGCTGCTGCGTGACGCGCAGCCCACACGGACTTCACTGGTCCAAATTTAAGTTCTTGAAAAAAAAGTGTGTTGGCCCCGCGACGCGGAGCCACTTCCCAAATCCGGTAAAATCGTATTTTTGACATTTTGACTTCACTAAGAGACCATTTTAAGTGAGGGGTGTTTTGTGTAATTTAGGGGGTGATTATATATAGTCTAAGGGTCATTTTAAGTCATTTTTCACTCATCCAAACCCAATTCCCAAAATAAAATCCAAAAGCTCTCACCTCTCTCTATTTTCTCTCTCCCCAATTCCTCCATTAAAGAAGGAAGAAAGCTTGAAGAAGAAGGTCAATTTCTATAGGATTTCACTTTAATTTCGTGGATTAATCTTCATTAAGGTATGGGTTCTTCACTCTTGGGATTCGTTTCCCCAAGAGGTCCTCTCAAAGTTGATTTTCAAATTACCAATTCCATGGGGTTTTCCAATTCTAATGGGTTTTCTCCTAAACTTCAAAAATTGATGATGAATTGTGATTTCCTATGACTAATTGAGTATAGATTGTTGATTAATTAATGTTAATTGATGCAATTTCATGTTGATCATGTTCCTTTCCCCAATTCTCCAAATCTTGGATCTTGGTCATGAATTGATGAGAATTGAATCATGAATTGATTATTAGACTTGTTTTATCTATTCTAATTCATCTATGGATTGACAAGGTTAATGTATTGTTGGGATTGGATCAAATTCATGATGAACCCTAATTCCCCTAATCCCTAGGTTATGAATTGATGTTGATTGGGATAGTGATGATGCAATTGACCTAGTTCTTGTATTAATTACTATTGATTCATGCTACTACACCTATTATTGGATGTAATTGGTTGGTTGATGGTAAGACCATAATTATGGATTTTGAAGGAGATTTGGGAAGTCTTCATGATCCTAACCTTTACTTCATGTATGATGGCTTGTGATTGGTGATGTAGTTCAATTGAAGTATACCTTGTGATTAGCCTACATAGGTGTTGTGATTAGCCTACATAGGTGTTGGTATAATCTCACATATGAGGGTTGCTATGAAAGGATATTCTCATGCAATACCTATTGAGCTAAATGACTATGATTATACAAGGGATAGACCCTATGACCTAAACTAAGTCATGATTAATAAAGAAAGACATTTCAAAAGGGACTTAGCTTAGCACCGAGTGAACTTAACAATGGGAGGTGTTGACTTCCCATAGAGCGAGATTCACCCTATAGTTCCATATGAGGTGTTGACTCCCTTATGAGGGACACTCACCCAATGGATTCCCATGAGAGGAGGCTCCAATTGCCAAATGGCATGTAGAGAGATCATATCTATCTCTTAGTTCTTGAACTATGTTGCCACCATAGGAAGACTAGCTAGTGGATCCACCTAGAAAGCTATGTTTATGTTTGGCTCTACTTTGGCCGGTAGACCACCTTCCATCGGTGTAAGGTTTTACTACACCGGATTCCACACTTAGCTCTTATGGTCTATGTCGTTTAAGACAAATTTTCCTGAAAGTAAAATGAAGTATTGATGTGAACTCTAGATAGGGTGACTTGAGAGGTTGGCTTAGTCTAGGTAGGGGTATGGGACTCTACCTAGGCATTGACTAGTTGGCTTTAAGAGAAGTCCTAGAAGGATGTTCTTATGATATAATGATCTTATAAAGTAAATGTTATGCTTATGTTGACTTTACATGTGATGATCCTATATGATGTTAGTTTCATTGATGAACATGCTATTGGTCTATATTGCTAAATATGATGATGGTTATTATGTATTCTATGTTATGTTAAGTTAGGCATTATTTGTGATCCTTTGTTTGGTTTACTTGATTGAGTAAGGTTATGGGGTTTTGCTTGGTCATTGCACTTGTAGGCTAAATGGTGGGTTATGAGTAAGGGTCTTTCTTATATTATGATGTTATGAACTCTTGTATATGTTGACTTGACTATTACTTGTTGATGTTGGTCTTGTGTCGTACATGGGTTTGACTTATGGATTATGTGATTATTGGCTTATATGGGTTCTTAATTATGCATAAGGCTTTTCAAAGTACTTTAGAATGGTTTTGATCAAAATGTCCTCTTTAGCATGATTTCACTTGTTTATGTGCATATACCCATACTTAGTACAAGTGTGTACTAACCCATGTTTGATGTTTACTAAAAATGTAGGATCCGGCCGTTGATATTAGAGAAGGCTTTGAAGACTACTTGGATTCTTATCTTCCAAGTTCGGTAGGTCTTCACTTTCCGAGGATGATGCCATTATCTACCTATTGGATGTTGTTTAGTCTTAAAAGACACTTTGTTCATTCTCTTTCATTTGGTACTATAATTGTAAAGCCTATATGTGGCTATAATTGTTGATGTAATGGGCTATGCCCAAATTGTGATACTCTTATCTATATGGTTTAATATGAGACAATGTTATAGACTTCTTATGAGACTATCTTATACTATGTATGTGCAATAAAAGTAGAAGACTATGTAATCTTCTTATACGAATGGTCTAAGTATACTCGATAAATTTATATTATGTGTAAGCGAGAGGTCTAAGTAAACCTCAATGTAGAATTAATCAAAAAAAAAGTTTGAAATTTTCCACATTTTTAACCTATGAATGTAATGATGTAAGCTAAGAGGCTAGTCTTAGTCCTCAAAGAGGACGACGACGCCGGTTACGTTTAGGGGTGCTCCCCGCAGGTTCTTTCCTATAGATAAGAGGGAAGCCAAAGTGCAAGAATTCATCAACCTTCGTCAAGGAGGTATGAGTGTACTCGACTACTCTTTGAAATTTACTAAATTGTCAAAGTATGCTCCTTCTTTGGTTTCCGATCCTAGGGATGAAATGAGCCGCTTTGTGACGGGGGTGTCGGATGACTTGAAGGAAGAATGTCATTCGGCTATGCTACATGACAATATGAATATTTCTCATTGGTTCATGCTCAAAAAGTGGAAGATACAAGGGCTAAGAGAAAGAGTAGGGATGCTCAAAGGTCAAGGTCTGTTGATGGTGGTTCTTCAAAGGGTAGGCTTGATATCCAAGACAAGCCTAGGTTGAAGAAGAGGTTCTCTAATCAAGTCCCTTCTAAGTTCCCTAAGGCTCGTGATGATAGGGTGTCTAACCCTAAGCCTCAAAAGGGAAGGAGCACTAGTTCGCCAACTAAGAAGCCAACTTGTGGAACGTGTGGCAAGAAGCACTATGGTGATTGCCTTAAAAGGACAGAAAATTATTTTGGTTGTGGCAAGAGTGGCCACAAGGTTAGGGATTTCCCTAATGTGAAGGGTCAAGACAAGGGTAGTGGTCAAGCTCAAGCAAGTGGTTTTAATGATGCTCCGAAGAAGAACCACTTTTATGCTCTCCTCTCTAGAGGTGAGCAAGAGACTTCTCCCGATGTGGTGACCAGTATGTTGAAAGTCTTTTCTATTGATGTATATGCTTTACGTGATCCCGGTGCTACCTTGTCATTTGTTACTCCTCTAGTAGCTAAAAAGTTTTACCCGATATCTTGAATGAACCTTTTATGGTGTCTACCCCGGTGGGTGAGTCGGTGGTTGCAAAAAAGGTATATAGAAACTGTCCTATAATGTTGCCCAATAGAGTTACTCATGTTGAACTAGTAGAACTTGATATGTATGATTTTGATGTTTTTTTGGGTATTGATTGGTTGCATGCTTGCATTGCCTCTATAGATTGTAGAACAAGGGTGGTGAAGTTTAACTTTCCTAATGAGCCCATTTTAGAGTGGGAGGGGGGAAATGCTATTCCTAGAGGTCGTATTATTTCTTGTTTGAAAGTTTGTAGGATATCTCTAAAGGGTGTTGTTATGACCCGAGGGTATACCCTAGAAGTTATGGTATTCTCGAATCTTAACACGGCGTCGTCGACCTCTCAGAGGTCTAAGACAAGCCTCTTAACGTACCTTCATTGCATACTCATAAAAATAGCGGAAAATTTAAAACTTTTCATAGCACATCATATGCTAGAACATTACTTATATATATATATATATATATATATATATATATAATATCATAATACATAATTAGACTCTAATTGTCTCTTTGCCATCTTAAGACACAACTCATAGAATCGAATAGGGACACGACCCTTAACAACATAAAATATATCTAAGCTATTACATTAACTTTAAGAACATCTTGACTTAGGCAACCCTTGAATCATAAGGGCTCCTTTACTTGAACTTGGAGATCTATCCAAGCTCTTCACCTAGGAAACATCCACTAGCCATCACCACCTACACTTTGTGTAAAAAGATGAAGAAGAATGGTATTAGTACAAGAATGCACTAAGTATGACAACCATGCAAAAACATGCATTTAAAGAGGACATTTCATTTGAAATCATGCAACATGTCTTTTTAGTAAACTTCATGAACATAAGCATATATAAGCTCAATATAGTTCACATACATCATATAGACATGGATAACACTCATAATAGCACATAAAGACATTTATCATACTTTGAAACATATTCAATACATATCATACATTACCTCTCTTTTATTTTACTTCTTTTCTTAACTAACCCTCATGTGTACCTAGTGCAATGCATCACCTTGAGGTCACCTTACAATAGTATTTCAAAAAATATGCTTCATAAACACAACCACATATATACATAAGTCATAAGCACATCAAAGACATAAACTTCACATAAGTACCATCACCTAAAACAACTCCTAAGTCACACTAGTGCAATGTGTAGGTAGCATCCCATACTACTACTTCCACCAAGTGTACCTAAGAAGTCACCCTAGACTAGGCATAACATACTCAACAAGTCATAACATATTCAACAAGTCATAAAATATTCACTTACAACTAGACATAAGGCCACATACTTCATATCATCATATAAGGACTCATCATACTTCATAACATCATAGGAAGACTCATCATACTTCATACACTTTAGTCATAGACTTACTTAGTTCATATAATAAGTAAACTACCCTCACAATCCCTTCGTAAGCTTACTTGTGCAATGTACACATGGAGTCCCATACCCCCACATATACTAAGTAAACCCATTTAGAAGCCATAAGTGTAATTCACATGATAGTCATATTTCATATCTTAAACATAAAAAGGTCACTTAACATGCATTCATACAAGTCATATACAACATAAGTTTTTACTTCATAAGGGTCTCCAATCCTATCCTTTCTTAACGTCATCTAGTGCAATGTATAGGTAGGGTCCATAGTCCTCCCATACCAAGTACACTTCTTTAGGAATTTAGATTAGGGTTCATATTCTTATCTTAGTTAATTATTAACCTTCGGGAGACATAGCCATAATCGACATAGACCATGTGAGCTACATGGAATCCGCTGTTCTACTCCCACACCGAAAAGAGAGCGTTAACACTTGCCTAAGGTGCAAGCATTCGTACATAGCTTATCTAGGTGAATCCACTAAGCTAGAGTCCTATGTGGGCACATAGTTAAGGGACAAGGAGATTTCTTCTAGAAACCTTGACTACTAATCGTGAAGGTTTCCATCTCATGACACAACATATACTTTGGAATCAACACTACTAATCGTGAAGAAACCCATGTGGGAAGCCGTACTTACTAACGTAAGACCTCCATCTCATTTACATGCCCTTTCGGTGCTAAGCAACAACTCCCTTTACACCATTAAGCCTTTAGATAACATTAGTTTATAAAGAATAGGCCTTAGGGACTTACTCCCTCATATATCATATAGCTCAGAGGTATCTAGGATGATAATTCTATATTCATCATAGAACCTACATTATGTGAGAATGTCCTTTCACATAATCATATCATATTCATACATGCATGTGTGTGTGTACATATATGTGAGATCTACCTTCACATAAACACCTTTAGGCACACATGTTCATAACTTCATAAATCATATACTTTACATGCATAGAAATAGGTAATGATGCATAGGAGAACTATCCTTTCCTTAATCATCATAAATCTATCCTACTCATTGATATGCATGAAGTGTGTGTACATTGGTCAACATAATCACATAATGGCTATCATATAGTATTGAGGAAGCCACCCTCTAAAGACCACGACACATGTACAACATTCTTCAAGTCTCAAGTCATACACATATATAGAGTATCGAGGACTATAAACTACACACATTCACATTACATCATAGGAGGCAAGTACATATTCAACAATAGAATATAAGACTCCTAACATACTTTGATCACATATTTATATAGGGTTCATGTAAATATGGGTCATGCTACAGAGATATTCATTATCATTAGCCATATAGACAATACCTAACCTAACATGATCATCACACATACACATATAACACCATCTCCACACCTAGGTTAAATAAGTAGTGTAGAAGACTATACACATAACATCACCTAACATCAATTCACTTAGACATGATATTAGAATCAAGGCTAAATCCTTCAACTTCCTAACATGGAAATCATCATATCAATTCATATTGCATCTAATGCCTTCTAGGCCATGAACATAACACATAAATATGTACAAGAATGTAAACACCGCCACCAAAGGTGGACCATACCAATCAACACGATTCAATGTACATTCTAAGCTAATTAGAAGAAATAATCAACTTACCAAATCTCCAAGCTAATGATCATATTTGATCATTCCTCCACAATTTATATTCAATTTATATAGAAAGTAACAGTAATAAGCAATTCAATACAATCTAATCACAATTCTATAAACATCAAGTCAGTATCACAAGACCCACATTATAGGCTAATTTGAGAAATTAGGAGGATCATGGGTTCTTCATAAAATTGGATAGAAATTCATCATAAAATCATTAGATAAACATATATTCATCATTAGAATGCTTTTGAAATCATTTTGAGAATGAACCCATGGCTAGATCCAAAATAGGATTTTTGACTTAGAATTCATGTTTAGAAAACCTTTGAAAGGACTCCATAGATGAATGGTTATCTATGGATGAAGGATCACCATACCTTATACATTAAAAAGCCCATGAAAATCTGAGAATAAAGTCCAAGAATCCAACTCCATAGCTTGTTCTTGAGCTTGGTCTTCAATGGAGGTTTGGGGGGGTTTGGAAGAGAAGAGAACTTTGAGAATTTGATTTCTTAATGGGTATCGGGGTTTTGTCTTGGGAAAGGGTTTAAAAGGTCCTAAAATCAGTTAATAAAACGTCCCCCAAGTTACCAAAACACCCCCATACAAATTGGGGCTCTTAGACATGTCAAAATTGACTTAAAACGACGCAATCGGATCTGGGAGTGGGTTGTGCGTCGCGGAGAAGCCTCCCCATTCTGCCCCAAATAAAATTTGAGGCAGTGAGGTGTGTGCCAGGCACGCGTCACGAGGTCAAGGTCCAATTCTTGGACCTGCTCGCTGCCTTGGGCAGCCTCTTGTCCAAGGTTTGGGGTCCCTTCGGGTGGTCCCTGGGGAGTCGTACCCAAATGTTTTGACCCTTAACATGTTTATTAGAGTACTAGGGTCAACTACACTGGTTCTCAACTCCAAACAACACATAAAATCAAGCCAAACATACAAGGACTCACTAGCACGTCTAAAAGGCTAACCTTCGAACCTCTTGGACGTTCTTGAACGTTTGACCTCCAAACTTTATGAAACTTAACACACTTCTTATAAACATCATTATAACTCATATAATGACCTCAAGAGACCATGCCACACACATAAGCACATAAAAACACCTAACGCCCTTTGGTGACTAGTCGTCGAACGTCTTAGTCGTCCCTTGACGTTTGACTTCCAAATCACCTCAAATCAAGTTTACAAACTATAAAACACATTATTAGCATTTTATTAACCTTTTTAGGCACATGTGAGGCTCTATCTACTTTAGTTCATTTTGAGGGCATGTCAGGTGTTTATACCGTATAGTTCGAGTCCAAGATTTAGACTCCGAAATTCCTCCCATTGATTTGATCCCCGTAGTGAGGGAATTTACGGAGGTCTTATTGTTCTTCTATTCCTCCTGAACGGAAAATTAATTTTGGTATCGATTTGCTACCGGATACAAATCCCATTTCAACCCCTCCTTATCGGATGGCTCCGGCCAAACTGAAAGAGTTGAAGGCTCAACTCAAGGACTTATTAGACAAGGGCTTTATTCAGCCTAGTATTTCTCCATGGGGTGATCCGGTATTGTTTGTGAAGAAGAAGGATGGGTCCCTTAGAATGTGTATCAATTACCGTCAACTCAACAAAGTCACAATCAAGAACAAGTATCCTCTCCCCTCAGATTGATGATGTATTTGATAAACTCCAAGGTGCGAGTTACTTTTCCAAGATTGACTTGAGATCAGGATATCACCAACTTAGGGTGAGAGGTAAAGATATTCCCAAGACGGCATTTCGAACAAAATATGGTCACTATGAGTTCCTAGTAATGTCCTTTGGTCTCACTAATGCTCCGGCGGCGTTTATGGACCTAATGAATAGGGTGTTTCGAAGTTACATAGATTCATTTATCATTGTCTTCATTGACGACATCTTGGTATATTCGAAAAATAAGGGTGAACACATGGATCATTTGAGGGTGGCGTTGCAACTGCTTAAAGAGCACCAATTGTTTGCCAAGTATAGCAAATGCGAGTTTTGGTTGAGGTCGGTAGCGTTTCTTGGTCATATTATCTCTAGTGAGGGTGTAGAGGTTAATCCAAGAAGACAAAAGCGGTGAAAAATTAGCCTAGGCCTTTGGATCATACGGATATTAGGACTTTCTTAGGCCTAGCCGGTTATTATAGAAGGTTTGTCGAAGGGTTTGCGTCTCTTGCTTCTCCCTTGACAACCTTGACTCAAAATAATGTGAAATTTGAGTGGTCGGAGGCATGTGAAAAGAGCTTCCAAATGTTAAAGGAGGCTTACTTCCGCTCCGGTATTGACCCTACCGGAGGGTACTAAAGGTTTTGTGGTTTATTGTGATGCATCCCGAGTTGGGTTGGGGTGTGTTCTTATGCAACATGGCAAAGTTATAGCTTATGCTTCTAGGCAACTCAAAGTTCATGAGAAGAATTATCCGACTCATGACCTTGAGTTAGCGGGCGTGGTATTTGCCTTGAAAATATGGAGGCATTATCTCTATGGGGTTCATGTTGATGTGTATAGGGACCATAAAAGTCTTCAATATGTATTCACTCAAAAGGAGTTGAATATCCGGCAACGGAGATGGTTAGAGTTGTTGAAAGACTATGACATAAGTGTTCTCTATCACCCCGGCAAGGCTAATGTGGTAGCAGATGCTCTAAGTCGGTTGTCCATGGAAGTGTGTCCCATGTGGAAGAATCCAAGATAAACCTAGTGAAAGATGTTCATAGGTTGGCTCATTTAGGGGTTCGAATTTAAAGTTCTCCAAATGGTGGTATATCATAACTCCGAGTTGTCTTTGGTGGTTGAGGTGAAGTCTAAGCAACACCTTAATCCACTATTGATGGAGTTGAAAGAATCGGTTCTTGGTAAGATAAAAGAGTCATTCTCCCAAGGGGGGATGGTGTTCTTAGGTATCAAGGAAGATTGTGTGTGCCTAATGTGGATGATTTTAAGCTCATGGAGCCCGTTACTCTATTCATCCGGGTTCTACAAAGATGTATCATGACCTTAGGGAAGTGTTTTGGTGGGATGGCCTAAAATGGGATATTTCAGAGTTTGTTGCTAAGTGTCCAAATTGCCAACAAGTGAAGGCCGATCACCAAAAGTCGAGTGGTCTACTACAAGAAATCCATATTCCTACTTGGAAGTGGGAAGATGTTAACATGGATTTCTTAGTAGGTTTGCCTCGAACTAGAAAGCAATCTGACTCTATATGGGTGGTAGTGGATAGAATGACCAAATCCTCTCACTTTATTCCCGTCAAGTCTACTTATTTAGTGGAAGATTATGCAAGAATCTATATTGACAAGATAGTGAGTCTTCATGGGGTTCATTTGTCCATCATATCGGATAGAGTCGCTCAATTTATATCTAGATTTTGGAGATCTTTCAAAGAGGTTTGGGTACTCAAGTGAAGTTAAGCACCGCTTTTCATCCCGAAACGGATGGGCAAGCGTAGCGAACTATTCAAACTCTTAAAGATATGCTTAGAGCTTGTATCATTGACTTTAAAGGAAATTGGGATAAGAATTTGCCTTTGGTGGAGTTCTCATATAATAATAGTTTTCATTCATCCATCTCTATGGCTCTTTATGAAGCTTTGTATAGTAGGAGGTGTAGGTCTCCTATTGGGTGGTTTGAAGTTGGTGAGTCTTCGCTTCTTGGTCTCGATTTGATTTATAAGACTTTGGAGAAAGTTTGTATCATAAAGAACCGGTTTTAAACAGCCTATAGTCGGCAAAAGTCTTATGCCGATCATAAGAGAAGAGATTTAGAGTTTGAAGAAGGTGATAATGTGTATTTGAAAATTTCTCCTATGAAACGGGTGGTTAGATTTGGAAAGAAAGGGAAGTTGAGTCCTCGTTACGTGGGTCCCTATAAGATCTTGCAAAGGGTTGGTAAGGTTGCTTATGAATTAAAACTTCCTAGTGAACTATCTTCGGTTCATCCGGTTTTTCATGTTTCTATGCTTAAAAAGTGTATCGGTGATCCCGAGTCTATTCTTTCTATTGAGGGTCTTGGTGTGCAAGAGGACCTATCTTATGAGGAGGTTCCGGTATCCTTGATCGTCAAGTGAAGAGGTTGAGGAACAAATAGGTAGCCTCCGTAAAAGTGTTATGGAGAAACCACCTAGTTGAGGGAGCAACATGGGAGGCTGAGGCCGACATGAAGTCCCTTTATCCTCATTTCTTTCCTAATGAAGGTTAGTTGTTTTTACTTATAATAAAAATAATGACTAAATTTGAAGTTGCTTTGATTTTTGGTGAAGTTTTGCAAAAAGGTGCATTGTTGGTGTCATTACAATAACATTACAGTGAAATGTGCCTATTTAACTTGAACATTGTCAATTTTGCTCTTTGGCTTGTTTTGAGTTATGTTGTGTATTTTGATATGGTGAGTCTTTATGAAATGATATGGAGCATGTTGGTAAGTTTAGTTTTGGCATAATTGACTCATATATGGTATGTGGAGCTCATGATGTTGTAAGAAGGGAATTCCTCATAATGTGATTTTGAGCCTTATATGTGGTAATTGAAGTTTTGAATTGCTATGTGTGAAAATACCATGATTGATGTTGTAACTCATGTTGTTATGTATTGTTGATTGGTTGGGCTGCTAGTCTTGAGTCTGTTCCTTCCTTTCAAAGGATTTTAGTGTCATTCTGGGACGAATGTTCCTAAAGGGGGGAGAGGATAATGTAACACTCCGAAAGTCTAAGACATGTTCTAGATCATAACATGAGTGTAAAAAGGTTTAGACATTGTTTTAAGGTCATAAATAGTGTACATAAGTCATTTAGGAAGTTTAGGAATCAAAACATCAAGGAACGTCCAAGACGTCCGAAAACTAGTTCAATGAGGTGCTAGCGTGCCTTAGCCTATTTGACTAAGTTTTAGGAGTCAAAAAATGATGAACTTTGGTGTAAGGGTGTCTAACATGTATTAGAGTTAGTTCATAGTCGAAACGTCCGAGTACGACTCCCCAAGGACCAACCAAGGACCCTTGAGGAAGATCCTTGTGTTTGGGGTTGAAGGCTGCCTAAGGCAGTGTTCACAGACTGCTGCCACAGACGGTTCGTGGTCCAATTGATGTGGCATCGATTGCCTCTGTCAATGGACACTTAGAATATTTTGCCAAGGATGAGATTTGACAAATCTCTGAACTAAACGACGGACCAACAGAACGGTTTGTCCCTTGTTCCTTCGATGGACAAACGGGGCGTGGACCGCTTCCGTCGATGGTCACTTAGCCAAATATTTGGAGGCCTGTTTTGACAAGTCTCCGACCAAAACGACGGACCAACAAGACGGTTGGTCCTTGGTCCGTTGATTGACACACGAGGCGTCGATCGGGGTGTCGTTTGTGAGGGCACTAATTTGCTGCTTGTTTTAAGTTTGGATGAGTTAATTAAATAGGTGGTTATTTAATTAGTTAGGGGTTTAGGGAAGCCTAATTAAATGGTTTAATGACCTATATAAATACCTTAATCTAATTAAACTAACCTAAGCTCTCCTAATTCCCAAACCCAAATTCTCCTCCTTCTCTCTTCTTTCTCTTGCCCAAGTTGAAGAACACCATAGAAATATTCAAGGTGGGTTTTAGGGCCGCAAAGACCAAAGTTTCTCCATCAATCTTCATCAAACATTAAGGTATGGGATTCCTTTCACCTTTGGGACTTTTTTCCCCAAAGGGTTCCTTCAAATTGATTTCATGTGAGTCTTTTCCAATCTCAAAATTGATCTTTCAAACTGATTTGTTTATGGATTCTTTTGATGTTATTGATTAGACTATGATGAATTATGACTATACTACACTATTTATTGATGGATTGGTCTAGTTTATAGAAGATGACATTTTCCCCTTAACCCTAGGTTGTGATCTTGAGTTGAATTGTGTAGTGTTGGTTCAATTGACATGGTTATTGATTGAATTACTATCATATGATGTTATTGTATCAATTTATGAATATATTGAGATGAATTTTACTCCTATCATGCTATTTCTTGAGCAATTGATATAGGTTGTAAAGTAGATTACGAATTTGACCTAAGTCTTTAATCTTAAGCTATGAACTAGTGATGGATTGTTGTATAGTGTTCAATTGACTTCATTATTATGTTGGTTATCATTGTGTGATGACATTACACCCATTTTTGGGTTGAGACTGAGGGTTGATGGTAAGACCTTGATGTTGGCTTATGAAGGAGACTTGGTAAGTCTTGATCTCAACTCTTTACTTCAATTGTGGTTACTTGTGATTAAGTGATGATGTTGTATATACCTTATATTAGATTGATAGGTTTGGTATGATGTTGAATTGAAATATCTTGACTATGGTTTGTGAGGTGTTGACTAAGATGTAAATATTATAAGGATGGTGATGACTTACCAATATGCCTTATCATGAATGATTATGTAAATGTGCTAACCTCACATGTATGAATTGTAATGAAAGGAAAGTACTAATGCGATTCTTATTGAGCTATGATGATGATGATTATATAAGGAATATACCCTATGACCTAAACTAAGCTATGATTGTTAATAAAGGCTTAAAGACATTTCAAAATGGGACTCTAGCTTAGCACCGAGTGAACTAGAGTGAGGAGTGTCCCTTCCCACATAGGGAAGGTAGGATCACTAATGTACTCTTGATATTGGACACTATAATGCATGTAGCATAAAGAGGGTCCCAATTATGTCTCCTAGTTCTTGAACTATGTTGCCCCCCAAAGGAATACTAGCTAGTGGATCCATGTAGTTGCTATGTTCATGTTATGGTACTACCTTGGCAAGTAGTCCGCCTTTTTTCGGTGTAGGGTTTCATGACACCAGATTCCACATTAGCTCATGTGGTCTATGTCGGTTAAGGCAAGATGTTCCCAAAAGGTAAAATGAAGTAATGAATGAACTCTAACTAGGATGACCTAAAGGGTTTAGCTTAGTCTAGGTAGGGGTATGGGATTCTATCTATACACTGCACTAGTTAGCCTTGAAGGGAGTCTTAGGAGGTTGTTCTTATGTATGTATATGCTTATAAATGTAAATGACAATAATGTGATGAATATACATGTAAATGACACTATGTGATGTTGGTTACTCTTATGAACATGTATTTGGTCTCTATTACTAAAGTATGATGTTATGTACTCTTAATGATGTGTATTGGAGTTGGACATTGGTTATGGTTCTTGTTAGGTTTACTTGATTAAGTAAGGTTATGAGGCTTTGCTTAGTTATTGCACAAGTGAACTCAATGAGGGTCATGAGTAATGGACTTGCTTTGTTATAATGTGATGAACTCTTATTCATGCTTATGATGTTATGACTTGATGATAGGGTTGTATTTTATTATGGGTTCAAGTATGTTGATATGCATGTGACTTGATTAGACTTAGGATGGTTTAGTCTTGTATAGTACATGGTACTGACTTGATGAATATACATTAATTACTTGTATTGGTTCTTGGATGTGCATACGACATTCCAAATGTTAAAATAGCATGTTTTAATAAAATGTCCCCTTTTAGCATGATTTGATATTAAATGTGCATATGGTCTCATACTTAGTACATGTGATGTGCTAACCCCGTTTTCTCCCTTTTCCCCAATATTTTAGGTTCCGGTCGTTGAAAGGCTTTTGAGACGACTTTGAAGAAGTCTTGGAATTTCTCAATCATCCAAGTTAGGTAGGTCCTCACTTTCCGAGGGCAATGCCAATATCAAGCTTATGAATTTGTTTTAGTTTTTAAGACTTCTATGTTCTTTCCTTTTCATTTGAGTACTAAGGATTGTATAGATTATATGTGGCTTTGTTACATTGATGTATGGGATATGCCCAATTGATATACTCTCGTTAGATGGTTATGAGATGAGACACTTTTTTAAGGCTATGTTAAGTATCTTATATATCTATGTGCAATAAAAGTAGAAGACTATGTAATCTTTTTATACGAAGGGTCTATGTATACTCGATATGAATATATATATATATATATATATATATATATATATATATATTATATGTATGCGAGAGGTCTATGTAAACCTCATGATAGATAGAAAAAGTTTTAAATTTTCTGCATTTTAACCTATGAATGTAATGATGTAAACTAAGAGGCTAGTCTTAGTCCTCTCCGAGGACGACGACGCCGGTTATGTCTAAGGGGTGCTCCCCGGATGTGACAAAATCATAACACACCCTACCAAAGAGGGTCCCCTAAGGTTGCCTACAATGGCGAAGAGGATAGCTCAATGACTCTCCTAAGGATGATTTCATGTCATTCCACCCAACCATCCTTAAGTCCACCATTCACATAAGAAGGATACCATTACGACTTTCAACTTCAAAGATATCTTAACCTTCCTTCTTACAAGGTTCCACATAATGACCTTCTTTTCTATCTTTAAGATCATAATTCATTTATTCATATACATTCATGTCAAAGTTGTTTTAGCCTACTAAGTCAAGGTTTCATATTCACATTCTTCACATATCAAGTAAGGGACAAGAGTCTACCAAAACAAGACACACTTCATTATCATCTTAACACATATACAATATCATTCAAGTAACATATAGGGTCAACTAGGCATACTCACAAGTCACCCTACACACTACTATAGAACATCAATATAATCCATCATAATACTTATATAACCAATTAAGAAGGTCCACACTTCAATAACAAGCATTCACACATGTGGCTTCCCTATAGCCTATTATGATCACTTATATTCAACTAAGAGAATCCATACTTCACTTAATATATACACATAAATCATATAAGCCTTCACAATGATCACATAGCCAAGTCATAACATGATAATAACATAATACATAAAGTAATGCTGACGAGGCCACATTGTTTCACAATTCATAAAATAATGCCGATGAGGCCACAAAATTCACAAGTATAGTACATAAGCACCGCCACCATAAGTGGACCATAACAATCATCATCATAGTTTAATACCTATACTACATAATATAGAGAGAGTTAGGGCAGCATACCACCAATCCAATCTCACATCTTTAATCCATAGCCAAATCACCCAACACAATACTCAAGGGCCCTTACCAATGACCATGACCACCAATTCAATCCAATAATCATAATATACAATGAATCCAAGGTAATTCAATATGAATTTATCAACCTAAGACAGCCTACTCAAGATTCTAACATGATTCTTCCATAATTCAATAGCCCAAAGTAAACTACACAAGAAATCAATCGTATAAGAGACATGATCAATTTACCCATAATATAGTCAAAACTAGTAGTTCATGATTTGCATGGGGTCATGGAGATTTTAGTTAAAACCATCAAAGTAACATCAATTCAATCAATATATAATGATTCAAAACGTTTTATGCAAGAACTCATGGCTAGATCACAAGTTAGAAGTTCATCTTTTGAGAAAGCTTTAGAAAATCACTTTGAAGATTGACTCCTTTAAGAAAAGAGATTCAAGTATGAAGGGCATACCTTAATTGATGCTTAACCACGAACATTGAGAAGAATTGATGGAGAAATCAAGCATCAAGCTCCAATCTCCCTTCAAGCTCCAATGGTGTTCTAGAGAGTTCTTTAGGGGTTTTGATTTTGAAATAATGAATTCATCTAAGTGTTTTAGACTTATAAAACTATTTGTAATACCTAAAATAACCTTAAGAAACCGTACAACTAATTTTTGGAAGAGTGAAAACCCCAAAGTGCCCTTAGGCTAACCGAGACACCTGCAAAATTTGTGCAGGTGCCAATCGACGGAGGGACTGACGGTCTGCAGACCAGGCGACGACCCGTACTAATGCCTCGTCGTCTTGGTTAGAGACCTAAAATTGGGGGCTTAAGCTCCCCACTCTAAGTGTGGACCTACGCCCCAGTCAACGGGGCGTCACTCCACATACGAGGCGTCGACTGCCCTCCGTAGGTGAGACTGTTTTGGACAGTCTTGGCTCACACGTTGGGTCCTCCTCAAGGACCCCTTGGTTGGTTCTTGAGGAGTTTTTACCGGACGTTTCCAACCTAAATATGCTCGTACACATGTTAAGGACCCATCACATCAATTTCATCCAAAACGAACACGTAAAACTTGACGAAACATACTAAGGCACACAAGCACGTTTCAAGGCAAACCTTTCTAATGTCATGGACATTCTTGGACGTTTGACCTCCAAACTTCATGAAACTTTACACACTCCCTATAAAGATCATTATAACCCTTTTTAGGAATTTAGAATCTCATGAAACACGTGTTAGACTCTAGTTTCACCTATGTCATTTTAGAGGTGTTACAACGTGGCAAATGGTGTGGCATGTCAAGTCAAATAAAGAAGTCAATAGAATCATGATATGTGCCAAAATGACAAGCCCACTGCATAAAGTACATATGTCATGTTACTTAAATCTAATTGGTTAAAGAGAAAACTTCACAACTCCTCTATTCTAAAACTATATAAATATGGGTTCTCATAATTTAGTAAAGAGAGGGAAAATTCTAACAAGAAGCCAAAGAGAGTTTGTAGATCAAAAACCACAGATTCATCTACAACTTACTAGTTACAAGTTCACGAATTCAAGCATTCAAGTTCAAGAACATTAAGATTAAAACTACTACATTAATGAATAAGCTCGAAGCCCTTTTATTCAATTAAAAGTAAAGATCAAGATAAAGTTTAAGTTCAAGTCCATCAACAATTCAGGAATAAGCTCCAAAGCCCTTGAATTCAAGATTAAGTTCAAGATGAAGATCATTAAGTTCAAGTCCATATTAAGTTCATTAAATCCACAATCAAGACTATAAGATTCAAGATCAAACTCGAAACCCTTGAATCCAAGATCAAATTCAAGTTTAAGATTCAATATCAAGCTCAAGAAACCTTGAATCTATATCTCAAAGGTCAAATAAGAGGAATAGTAAAGAATGTACCACTCATATTCTGAAATCATAAATACGATTGTGCATTATTTTTTGTCTTGATAATTGTTTTCTTGACTTGACACTTGGCTTACCCACATTGTAAATATATAGTTTAAAAAATATATATAGTTTAGGGAGGGTTGTGCATCACAATGATCGATTAGAAACCTGTATTATCAGTTGGATTTATCAGTATGATTATACCAAAATAATAACAAAACTATTAAGATACATTTTAAATTAATTTTCGCTTTATCAATATTTGACCTTTACCGGTTCAACTTATGATTTACAATCAATAAGAAAATACTCATAGAGCAAACATACAATTTTCCTTATAATTTGGCGCGACAGGACAATAATGTAATAATACATAATGCTCATAAATAAAAAACAGATAAGGTTCATGTGACCACAATATGTGTTTAAAAAATATATAGTTTAGGGAGGGTTGTGCGTTACTTTGTTCGATTCAGTTTTCTGTATATCAGTTGGATTTATCGGTATAAATACAACTAAATATTAACCAAACTAATAAGACACATTTTAAACTAATTT
Source organism: Solanum sitiens (assembly GCA_016801875.1). NCBI lineage: Eukaryota > Viridiplantae > Streptophyta > Magnoliopsida > Solanales > Solanaceae > Solanum > Solanum sitiens. The sequence goes on along the minus strand of JABWTJ010000658.1, from coordinate 233,207 downwards.
TTGCTTTATCAATATTTGACCCTTACCGGTTTGACTAACAATTTACAATCAAAAAGAAAATACGCATAAAGCAAACATAACATTTTCCCTATAATTTGGCGCGACATGACAATAATGTAACTTTACATAATGTTCATATAATAAAAAAACAATACAAGCATATAGTGCTAACACAAATAAAAGAATGGACAATGATCTGAATGGAAAGGTAAAGGGAAATAAAGTAATTAGAGAGGTACCGATATTAATATTAATATTTAATATTATGTCTTAACGAGTTTGTTGACACCCAATTTTGACCCTCCCCGGTAGGAATTAATTCATGAGCTTCTTAAATTCTCAAACAAATTAAAATAATTAGTTTTTATAAATTTAGGAAAAAATATAAAGTTTGCATTATTAGGAATAATTTTTGCCGTTTCTTAAAGTTTTTAGATAATATATATATTTACATAATTATGTATATAATTAGTATATTTTATGATTATTAAAAAAAAAACCATCTTAAAAATATTTTAAATTTAGTGAGTAGTCTTTTAAATTAGTTTAAATCATGGTTATATTTTTGAATCACTAAGTTTACGATTAAATAATTATTTTATTTTTTGTTAAGATTAAGAAGCTCGTTAATTAATTAATATTAATTTGTCTTATTTAAGGTTTAGCCAAATTATTAATGTAACACAATTTGGCTATTTCTTAAATTTGATTCATTTTAGACTTTCAACTTAACTCAACTTTGAGAAAAATTGGGCCAAAATCCAATTCAATTGTCAGTAACCCATTTCATATCTCCAGCCGACCAAACTTAAATTACCCCCTCCAGCCCATTCAATTTTTTTTAAATAGGCCCAATTCAATTTCTTCAGCCAAGAAATCCTTTTTTTTTTTTTAACTTTCAGCCAAGTCCAATGCAATTCCAGTCCATTCCTCCAAATTACTGCAGCCCAATACATTTCCCCATCCGGATTTTGGGGATTTAGTTTGAATTTTGGGGGATTTAGTTTGAATTTTAGGGATTTAGTTTGAATTTTGGAGGATTTAGTTTGAATTTTGGGGGATTTAGTTTGAATTTTGGGGGATTTAGTTTGAATTTTGGGGATTTAGTTTGAATTTTGGAGGATTTAGTTTGAATTTTGGGGGATTTAGTTTGAATTTGGGGAATGGAGGGATTCTCATTTTTGCCCCCATGTTCCTATCCGTTTTTTTTTTTCCAAAAGGGACTTTAATCTTCCCCTATATATATATATACATCCTATCTTACACTAAAAAGAGGGGAGGAAAAAGAAAGAAGAGAGGTCGGCTTTAGATAAGAAAACATTAAAAAATATTGAGAGAATATTGTTAAGTAGAGATTTTCTTAAGAACAGATTTTTTAGAGGTGGAAATTTTGGAGATAATATATATATATATATATATATACCTACTTATACTCATAGCAATCTAATCAAGCAATTTCTCAATTTTCGTTAGAAACTAGAGTTCTATTTCGGGATCCTTTGTTACGGCTTATGTTTGCGTATTGTGTGGATCAGTTCTTCGCATACCTCTGCTCGTACTATCCCGGAATCGCTGCACTCAAAAAGGTAAATATCACTTCTTCTTGCATCATTTCTTTCTCAAGATGTAGATCTTTATTTATTTATTTTTTATTTATTTTCTGAGTTATATATTCGAGCTTAACTCGGATCTCTTCAAATATTTTTTGTGTACTCATAATTATGTTGTGTTTAAGATGTGCCTTATTTCATCACTTCATGGCTAATTCATTTCTATTTTATTGCATGTGAAACTCTCCTCGAGTCCTCACGGACTTTAATCCATCTCGTTGCGGTTTCTCATCGAGCCATAAAGGCTCAAAACATCCTTCTCGAGTCGTAGATCCATCTCAAACTGGCGTACAGGTCGAAACACAGAAAATGAGTTGCTGGAAATTAATTTACAGGTGTTGAAGATGATGTATACCTGCTGTATACATATTGTATACACTAATATACAGGCCAGAAGACGTATAGGAGGCCACATTTGAAATCTGGGTTGATAGCAGTCCAGATATACCACTGAAATGGAACCTGTAACTTTCAAAAGTTGAAAAAAGCAGGCTGATATACAACCTGTATACACGGGTATGCAGAGGCGTGATACTATAAAAATAGATGTAAAAAATGCGAATAACAGGTTTAAAATGGTACAGGTACAAATACGCAGAAAGAATATAGGAAATACAGGGTGAATAGCGAGAAATGTGTATTCAAACAAATGCAGGGCTCAAAAAGTTCAAAGCGGATTGAATATACATTATATACAACAATATACATCATTTGTATACCTTGACTCTTTTTTTTTCTTTTCAGGAAATGGGCTAAGGCCCTTTTCAGCAAAAGTTTTTAATAGGCCCAAAGGCCAATTTGTTTTGCAGGATTTGAATTGTTGAAAAGGGCCCAAACTTAAATAGTTAATATAGGACAGGTGGGCCGAAGCCCAAATTTGAATGAATTTGGGCAATCAAGCCCAAGTTCAAATTTTTTTTTCTTCTCCTCTTTATTTATTATTTGTTTGAATTAACTAATTTTTGGTAGAAATTTAATAATCTCCTAAAGGGCAGCCATTTTCACTATTTTAAAATTTACTATTTTATTTACTTATTTTTATTTACTTTTATCACCACTTAGTTTCCCTTAAGTTAATTTCCTTTAAATGTCTTCCTTTAGAAATAATAAGGAATAAAAAATGGAATGAATATATCAAAATGAATTCTTTACTAAGTTAAAATTTTAAGATATTTTTTTAGGTCATTTTAGTCAAATTGCCGGTCAACCGCTAGTTAGCGGGCATTTCGAGGGCCTAACACCTTCTCGGAATGTACATTGAACTTCGAACCCTTTTCAATTGATTTTTATCTGTTTTTAAATCTTTTGAAAAATAAATTGTAAGTTTTCTTGATTTTATCAAAAATCAAGTGGCGACTCTGTAATTTAGAAAGTCAATTTATCTTAAATAATAAGATTAATTGATTTTCCGAAACTTAGTCAAATTCTTTCCATTTTTAAAATAATAGCATTTTTAAAATAAAACAGAAATGGCGACTCTGCTGGGGATTAATTAAGTTCTAACCAAAATGATTTGACTATGTGGACTAATTGTATTATTAAATTGCTTATATGTGATTAATTTGTTTAAATTATAAACTGGCATTGCATATCATGACATATTTCCGATATATATTATATAGTATATTAAAGGATGGTTTGCGGAACCGTAGCTGAACTTTTTTATACTCACCCTTTTTCGGAATTAGCGGCAATAATGGTTGTTGCGAGTTCCAGCCTAAGTTGTCCGCTTGGGTTCCCAGTCATTCAAAGCCCACTCTTAGTCATCTAGTGTAGAGCGAAGCCGAAATCTTATATTAAGCATGACACAAGACTCGATGCACATTTGTATAAGCATTATATCCATTGTTTGTATGCTATGTGATATATTACAGTTTTTCTTTAATTAAAACAGTATTTATTTATTTTATTCATTATTTGTGTGATATTTTGCATTATCCATTATGTACAAGAACTAACTCTTACATTTTGAGTTATTCTTCTTCACAGCGAAAAATTGATTTATGTCCGAATTCAGAAATCATTATTTGTCCGAAGTCGCAAGAGACAAGAGGATTAGCGAAATGCGAGTCCTTGTATTTCACAAGATATTAAGTCAAAACGATAAATCAGGGGAGTATTTGACTATGAGGTCGCATCCATTTATTTTTATTATTATTTTGCATGATGTTCCTGCTCTCACATATTTCTCATATTTTTGTAGGAATACCGTCCCCGACATCAGTCGGGGATGGTCATAATAATGTCTGGATCTCGTGAAAATTGGGAAGAGACAAAGGTCCAAGAAAACATCCAAAAAGAGTACAACAAATCATTACTGTAGAAATTCGTAGGTTACATTCAACAGACAGTATAAATATTGACGATTAAGAGGCTATAAAATATATTGGTGCGGAAAAAAAAAAAAAAAAAAAAAAACTTCATGACTACAAATTTTAGTGGCGCTAGACCTAGGAATTTGTTTGAGTTGTTTAAATCTTTAAATTATTATATGCCTTATCTACACGAACTACGCGAACCTGATTCTCATTTCGGTGAGATACGTAGGCAACCCTTCTTGGGTTCGGTATTATTTTTCCAAAAGTAAAAAAAAAAAAGGGTAAAAAATAAATAAGATAGTTTGTACATATTTTCCAAGTCATATCTGCACGAACTACGCGAACCTGATTCTCATTTTGGTGAGATACGTAGGCAACCCTTCTTGGGTTCGGTATTATTTTTCCAAAAGTAAAAAAAAAAAAGGTAAAAAATAAAATAAAAATTGTTTGTTAATATTTTCAAAGTTATATCTACACGAACTACGCGAACCTGATTCTCATTTCGGTGAGATACGTAGGCAACCCTTCTTGGGTTCGGTATTATTTTTCCAAAAGTAAAAAAAAAAAAAAAGGGTAAAAAATAAATAAGATAGTTTGTACATATTTTCCAAGTCATATCTGCATGAACTACGCACACCTGATTCTCATCTTAATGAGATACGTAGGCAGCCCTTCTCAAGTTCCGTAATCATTCTTTCAAAAAAAAAAAAAATTTACTTGTACATACTGTAAGAGTCATGTCTTCAGCTCGGTCGGGACCTATGTAGTTAAGAGCATGTAAATATATTCGATATGATGGAAAAAATTGACTTTGTGGTAAACTATAGATTCTCGTGGTACCTCTTATCTGTACTTTTGTGATGCTTGAAAATTCTCTTGCATGCAATCAAGATAAGAATAAAACTAACCTTATGTTTCATGTGCATTGTGTGGTGAGCTTTTGATCAAAGTTCAATTGTGTTACACTGTTGATCTAGAACTTGACCTGAATGTTTTTCGAGGCGAAATCCTGAGTAATGTTTGGTTTGAGAAAGGATTGTAGGCTTTTTTTTGACCCGATTGTGCCTTTCAAAGCCTACCAAATTACATTAATCCCTAGTTTTCCCACTTTGAGCCTGAAACCTTTCTTTGGACAACCACATCTTAACCACTACCCTTTTAAGTGCTTACAAACACTATCCTCTCTTGGCCCAACCTTCTTGAGTGCACCAAGAATGTGCAAATTATAAGAGACGATCCATGTTTGAAATTTCCGAAAGCAAAGATATCGAGTTTTCCCAAAATCAAGGAAGCAAAGACTTCTAGAGGAAAAGAGAGAAAGGAAGAAAGAAACAAAAAAAAAAGGGGGGGGGGAAATATACCCTTACACGGTCAATGAAAGGTGAGAAGGAAAATACTTCAGAAAAAAAAAATTATAATAAAGAAGTGAATAAAAGAAAAGCTCCAAGAAATAAGGACCCAAACAAAGGAAGAAAAAAGAAGAAGAAGGGAAAAGAGTCAAAAATGAGAATTCAATGAAGTTGAAAGGGGAGAGAACAATGAAAAGGATTTAACGCCAAAGGCGTATTAATCATTAAAGAGCACAAATGTGTGACGCTCAAGGAGGAATTAAGTCACTTTTATCCCAAATAAATATCCTACCCATCCCTAAGCCTACGTTACAAGCCAATGACAAGCCCTACATGATCTCATTCCAAATGTTCTCACATTAGTGGAGATTTACATAAGGGTCAAGCATATGGTATCACAGTTGTATGCATTGAACATTCTTGTGAGTGTGAGTGCACTTTGGAAAATGTCCTAAAATCACATGTTTCAAATACGTGTGAAATAGGATAAGTCTTTTTTGTAAGGGCACTTGAAACATGAGGATTGATACAATTCAAAACCTTTGTTTGAAGCAAGATGAACAGATCATGTTGATCCTTAAGTATATTGGAGGTACCACTTGAAACTGTAGGAATTACCTTAAATTCAATCGGAAAAAAAAAAGGAATGAGAGATTTACCTGCAATCTTAACTGTTGGTACCAATTGTAGTGAAGGTTTGACTGTCTCATCATATTCTTTATTTTTCAAAAAGAAAAGAAAAAGTGAGCAAACACTCATTCTTTAATATTTCAAAACCTTTTTAAGAATCTTTCAATTTTTTTTTTTAAAAAAAAAAATGCCTTTTGAATTGTTCATTGTAAAAAGTGTCATCGGGTTAATCTTGTATGTGTGAGAGTCCTATTTCACTGCATGAATTGTTCGTCCAAAAGGTGACATGTTTTTTTTATATCTCTAGGCTTTGGATATCACATGCAATATTATTTTCCTATTTCATCATGTTCATATTGTACATTTTCTACTGATGATCTTCTTTCAGATTCTTTGCAGTATTCATCATCTACAAGTTTGGAACTACATTTGACCTGATTCCTGCCTCAACAGGATATGTAGGCGCCACAACGGCTCGGTCATATACCCAGTATGATTATTATTTCTCCTTACAATAAAAACTGGGATAGAATTTTTGAAAATATCTCAAAAATTCTCAATAGAGGTGTTATCGTCAACAAGTCAAAATTGAAGATCGTTTTTTGAGATTTGCCAAAATTATAACTGGGACAGAATTTTGAGGAAGACCTCAAAATTCTGACAAGTACTGCGAGAAGCTTGATAGCAACTACAAAAATCATGCATTGAGAGTCAATATTTATGCATTGCAAAAAATCATGCATCGCGAGTCAATATTCATGCATTGCGAAAGATCATGCATCGCGAATTAATATTCATGCATTGCGAGTTAATTCATGCATCGAGAGTTAATATTCATGCATTGCGAAATTCATGCATAGCGAGAAGATTTCATACCTCGCAGAAATTCATGCATCGCGAGAAGATTTCATTCCTCGCAGAAATTCATGCATAGCGAGAAGATTTCATACCTCGCAGGAATTCATGCATCGAGAGTTAATATTCATGCATCGAGAGTTAATATTCATGCATTGCGAAATTCATGCATAGCGAGAAGATTTCATACCTCGCAGAAATTCATGCATCGCGAGAAGATTTCATTCCTCGCAGAAATTCATGCATAGCGAGAAGATTTCATACCTCGCAGGAATTCATGCATCGAGAGTTAATATTCATGCATCGAGAGTTAATATTCATGCATTGCGAAATTCATGCATAGCGAGAAGATTTCATACCTCGCAGAAATTCATGCATCGCGAGAAGATTTCATTCCTCGCAGAAATTCATGCATAGCGAGAAGATTTCATACCTCGCAGGAATTCATGCATCGAGAGTTAATATTAATGCATTGCGAAATTCATTCATAGCGAGAAGATTTCATACCTCGCAGAAATTCATGCATCGCGAGAAGATTTCATTCCTCGCAGAAATTCATGCATAGCGAGAAGATTTCATACCTCGCAGGAATTCACGCATCGCGGGAAGATATTCATGCCCCGTAGAAGATCATGCATCGCAGAAAATCATGCATCGAGAGTCAATATTCATGCATAGCAAAAGATCATGCATCGCGAGTCAATATTCATGCATTGCGGAAGATCATGCATCGCGAGTCAATATCCATGCATTGCGGAAGATCATGCATCGCGAGTTAATATTCATGCATCGCGAGAAGATTTCATTCCTCGCAAAAGTTTACATATCGCAAGAAGATTTCATACCTTGCGGAATTTATGCATTGCGGGAAGATATTCATGCCCCGCAGAAGATCATGCATCGCGAGAAGATTTTATTCCTCGCAAAAGTTTACATATCGCAAGAAGATTTCATACCTTGCGGAATTTATGCATCGCGAGAGGATTTCATCCCTCGCAAAAGTTTATATATCGCCAAGAAGATATTTGCATTTAAGACGCATCTATTCGGAGGTGAAGGATGTGCACCATATCTTTTCAACGTTCAAGTCGGTGGAAACTTGCGTTGAAAGATGTTTGCATATTAAGACGCATCTATTCGGAGGTGAAGGATGTGCACCATATCTTCTCAACGTTCAAGTCGGTGGAAACTTGCGTTGAAAGATATTTGCATTTAAGACGCATCTATTCGGAGGTGAAGGATGTGCACCATATCTTTTCAAGGTTTAAGTCGGTGGAAACTTGCGTTGAAAGATGTTTACATTTTGTCCTACCGATGGATAATCTTTTCATTTGTCCTACCGATGGACATACATTCAAAATCCTACCGATGGATAATCTTTTCATTCGTCCTACCGATGGACATGCATTCAAAATCCTACCGATGGATAATCTTTTCATTTGTCCTATCGATGGACATGCATTCAAAATCCTATCGATGGATCATCATTTTTTTCATTCGTCCTACCAATGGACATGCATTCCAAATCCTACAGATTGATCATCATCTTCATTCGTCCTACCAAGGGACCTGTATTTATCTCCATTTATCGTATCATAAGAGATGCTACCCTTTTTCTTTAAGTTTTGTCTATATTAATGAGTTTTATCTTTGTCGAGAGCATTCAAAAGGATGAATTCTCCAAAAACAAACCACAGGTGCGGACGACATAAAAAAGGATGCAGCACAACGTGGAACTTTTTCTTAGCAGCGAACTGGATATAGTCCAAAGAGGAGTGTCAAACTCTTAGGACACGAGCAAAGGAGCGACTTCCACCACAATCAAACCACACCCCCATCAGAAGGCATGTGGGTTTTTTCTTTAGGTTTTGTCAGTTTCGGTCTCGCATCCGAAAATTTGGGTCTACCGGAAGCAAGTTTCCAATCTGAGTGACAATGCGCCGAGAGCTTTGGGAATTATGTCCATGTGAGTTCTTAATTATGGATGTGAAGTGCACCACATTCATGACTAAGAGGTTACAAGCCTCCTTTTCATGCTCGTTTAATTTTGTCACTTGTCCATAACCAAAGGTTATCTAACATAATAGATTCCCTTTTCAATCGATTGAGTCGAACTACAAACAGCCTGATTCCTATGGTTTAAGGATATGTAGGCGGGCTCGATATTGAAAACTCGGCTGTATTCCAACATTCGCTCTCGAATTTTATTCTCGAACATTTTGTTACCTTCATAATTCGGTATCGAGATGACTTTGGAATTCTTTCAAAATCGTGCGTTAAATCTAGCATATCGAACTACATGTGGCCTGAATTCTCATATAGCCTTAGATATGTAGGAAACCCATTTTCAGGGCTCGGTCATGATTCCTAAAGTCCGTACAAAATTCCTTGCCTAAAAGATGGATGTGTGGTCGATCAAAATTGGCTTGGTCAATTTCATTTTCCACGAATTTCTTGCATCAATCCAAGTAAAATGAGGGACAGTTGTTGACACCCAATTTTGACCCTCCCCGGTAGGAATTAATTCATGAGCTTCTTAAATTCTCAAACAAATTAAAATAATTAGTTTTATAAATTTAGGAAAAAATATAAAGTTTGCATTATTAGGAATAATTTTTGCCGTTTCTTAAAGTTTTTAGATAATATATATATTTACATAATTATGTATATAATTAGTATATTTTATGATTATTAAAAAAAAAACCATCTTAAAAATATTTTAAATTTAGTGAGTAGTCTTTTAAATTAGTTTAAATCATGGTTATATTTTTGAATCACTAAGTTTACGATTAAATAATTATTTTATTTTTTGTTAAGATTAAGAAGCTCGTTAATTAATTAATATTTGTCTTATTTAAGGTTTAGCCAAATTATTAATGTAACACAATTTGGCTATTTCTTAAATTTGATTCATTTTAGACTTTCAACTTAACTCAACTTTGAGAAAAATTGGGCCAAAATCCAATTCAATTGTCAGTAGCCCATTTCATATCTCCAGCCGACCAAACTTAAATTACCCCCTCCAGCCCATTCAATTTTTTTTAAATAGGCCCAATTCAATTTCTTCAGCCAAGAAATCCTTTTTTTTTTTAACTTTCAGCCAAGCCCAATGCAGTTCCAGTCCATTCCTCCAAATTACTGCAGCCCAATACATTTCCCCATCCGGATTTTGGGGATTTAGTTTGAATTTTGGGGGATTTAGTTTGAATTTTGGGGATTTAGTTTGAATTTTGGAGTATTTAGTTTGAATTTTGGGGGATTTAGTTTGAATTTTGGGGGATTTAGTTTGAATTTTGGGGATTTAGTTTGAATTTTGGAGGATTTAGTTTGAATTTTGGGGGATTTAGTTTGAATTTGGGGAATGGAGGGATTCTCATTTTTGCCCCCATGTTCCTATCCATTTTTTTTTCTCCAAAAGGGACTTTAATCTTCCCCTATATATATATACATCCTATCTTTCACTAAAAAGAGGGGAGGAAAAAGAAAGAAGAGAGGTCGGCTTTAGATAAGAAAACATTAAAAAATATTGAGAGAATATTGTTAAGTAGAGATTTTCTTAAGAACAGATTTTTTAGAGGTGGAAATTTTGGAGATAATATATATATATATATATATATATATATATATATACCTACTTATACTCATAGCAATCTAATCAAGCAATTTCTCAATTTTCGTTAGAAACTAGAGTTCTATTTCGGGATCCTTTGTTACGGCTTATGTTTGCGTATTGTGTGTATCAGTTCTTCGCATACCTCTGCTCGTACTATCCCGGAATCGCTGCACTCAAAAAGGTAAATATCACTTCTTCTTGCATCATTTCTTTCTCAAGATGTAGATCTTTATTTATTTATTTTTTATTTATTTTCTGAGTTATATATTCGAGCTTAACTCGGATCTCTTCAAATATTTTTTGTGTACTCATAATTATGTTGTGTTTAAGATGTGCCTTATTTCATCACTTCATGGCTAATTCATTTCTATTTTATTGCATGTGAAACTCTCCTCGAGTCCTCACGGACTTTAATCCATCTCGTTGCGGTTTCTCATCGAGCCATAAAGGCTCAAAACATCCTTCTCGAGTCGTAGATCCATCTCAAACTGGCGTACAGGTCGAAACACAGAAAATGAGTTGCTGGAAATTAATTTACAGGTGTTGAAGATGATGTATACCTGCTGTATACATATTGTATACACTAATATACAGGCCAGAAGACGTATAGGAGGCCACATTCGAAATCTGGGTTGATAGCAGTCTAGATATACCACTGAAATGGAACCTGTAACTTTCAAAAGTTGAAAAAAGCAGGCTGATATACAACCTGTATTCACGGGTATGCAGAGGCGTGATACTATAAAAATAGATGTAAAAAATGCGAATAACAGGTTTAAAATGGTACAGGTACAAATACGCAGAAAGAATATGGGAAATACAGGGTGAATAGCGAGAAATGTGTATTCAAACAAATGCAGGGCTCAAAAAGTTCAAAGCGGATTGAATATACATTATATACAACAATATACATCATTTGTATACCTTGACTCTTTTTTTTTCTTTTCAGGAAATGGGCTAAGGCCCTTTTCAGCAAAAGTTTTTAATAGGCCCAAAGGCCAATTTGTTTTGCAGGATTTGAATTGTTGAAAAGGGCCCAAACTTAAATAGTTAATATAGGACAGGTGGGCCGAAGCCCAAATTTGAATGAATTTGGGCAATCAAGCCCAAGTTCAAATTTTTTTTTCTTCTCCTCTTTATTTATTATTTGTTTGAATTAACTAATTTTTGATAGAAATTTGATAATCTCCTAAAGGGCAGCCATTTTCACTATTTTAAAATTTACTATTTTATTTACTTATTTTTATTTACCTTTATCACCACTTAGTTTCCCTTAAGTTAATTTCCTTTAAATGTCTTTCCTTAGAAATAATAAGGAATAAAAAATGGAATGAATATATCAAAATGAATTCTTTACTAAGTTAAAATTTTAAGATATTTTTTTAGGTCATTTTAGTCAAATCGCCGGTCAACCGCGAGTTAGCGGGCATTTCGAGGGCCTAACACCTTTTCGGAATGTACATTGAACTTCGAACCCTTTTTAATTGATTTTTATCTGTTTTTAAATCTTTTGAAAAATAAATTGTAAGTTTTCTTGATTTTATCAAAAATCAAGTGGCGACTCTGTAATTTAGAAAGTCAATTTATCTTAAATAATAAGATTAATTGATTTTCCGAAACTTAGTCAAATTCTTTCCATTTTTAAAATAATAGCATTTTTAAAATAAAACAGTTATCGATTGAATGAATAATTCAAAATTAAAAAATTAAAACCAAATCGATAATTGGATATATTTTTTTGATACAATGATTAATAATCTGTTAACCCAATAATCCTACGAACAATAAATAAATAACTTTTTCTCGACCTAATTAATTGATTGGTTCTATTTTTTTCATCCCGAAATTCATGATTATTTTTAAAAATATTGTTCACATTCCATATTTTTTTATTTTAACGAAAAAAGAGAGAGAAAAATTGCATGATATTCCAAAATTGTCCATGGTGAAGAGGTAAAATTACAAGAAAAAGCATATTCTCTTGTGCCGAAGCACTACATATTGAGAGAGAGGCCTCCACTCCGAAACCCTAAACCTCTTTAATCGCATCTACTGAAAAGTGCATCGTTTTGCCTCTCCGCCGAAACACAACACAGTTGGTGAAGGGTGAACAAGTTTCAACTGTTGTGTGGCCATGGCTCTGGTTAGTTGCTTCGGTCTTGTTTTTTTGTTATCATACATCAAAAGATAGATCTGAGATTTCAATATGATGATGAAATGTTGGTTCCTGAATCTAATTTTATGTTTGTGGATTTTTATATTTTTCTTGATCTACTACTGTGCTTTATTTTGACAAGTTCATCTGCTTCTATTGTATTGTATTGTATTGTCGTTGAGATCTACGGGGAGTTGCTGACTATTCCATATGCGTATACCTATTGGTCTTCTCTGAAAGCATGAAAATCACAGTCTGATGAACACTGTTTGGAAGTAGGGAAAGAAATAGAGTTCGATGGGAGAAAACATCATTTTTATGTTATTATAACGGAGAATTGAGGTTTTGTAAGCCTGATTAGAGAAAACTCTGTTCCAATAGATAATTAAAAAATGGTACTTTATGCTCCAAACTGTGTACGTCGATTTAATTGTCTTCGTTATGTTTGTTGCAGATTTTGCATTCAACAAATAACAACAAAAATGCCTCAAAGGCACTCATTGCGGCTGAGTACACAGGTGTTAAGGTTGATCTTGCAAAGGACTTCCAGATGGGTGTGTCAAACAAGACACCTGAGTTTCTTGAGATGAATCCCATTGGAAAGGTATGTTATTCTTCTGAATAGTATAGATTGATTTTTTATTTACTTGACAAGATTTTGCTAATCTAGATGTAATTTTATCTTTATAGGTTCCTGTGCTCCAAACACCTGATGGACCTGTTTTTGAGAGCAATGCCATTGCGCGCTATGGTCAGTACATGTCTTTTTTTTTTACTTCTGATCTTGTAACAAGAGATAGTTCTGACATTGACCTTTACTAATTCACTTAGTTACCAAAACAAAGCCCAACAATCCTCTTTTTGGCTCTTCATTGATTGAATATGTAAGTATTTCAAGTTGATTTGGTTTCTTAGTTTTCATTCATTTAGTAGTTACATTTTCATTTGTGAAATTCTTATTCCTCTATTTATGTCTGCGGTAGGCTCAAATTGAACAATGGAATGATTTTTCTGCCACTGAAGTTGATGCAAACATTGCACGATGGCTGTACCCACGCCTTGGCTATGGTGTATACATCCCTCAAGTATGTATCCTACTATGTATTGTTAATTTTTTTCCTGAGCCATTTAAATCAACTGAATTTCTTCTTGTTTTGCAAAAAGGCTGAGGAAGGTGCAGTAGCTGCATTAAAGAGAGCGCTTGGTGCTTTGAACACCCATCTTGCATCTAACACATACTTGGTTGGACATTGTATCACATTGGCCGACATCATTATGGTCTGCAACTTGAGCATTGGTTTTAGGATGATATTGACCAAGAGCTTTACCAAGGAATTCCCACATGTAGAGAGATATTTCTGGACTGTTGTTAATCAGCCTAATTTCTGCAAGATATTAGGCGAGGTGAAACAAGCTGAATCTATCCCAGCTGTGCAATCCAAGCCTGCACAACCTGAAAAACCCAAGGCTAAGGAGGAGCCAAAGAAAGAGGTTAAGAAGGAAGAACCAAGTCCTGTAGAGGAGGAAGCAGCACCCAAGCCTAAGGCAAAGAATCCTCTTGATCTCTTGCCTCCAAGTACGATGATTCTGGATGACTGGAAGAGGCTTTACTCCAACACCAAGACCAACTTCCGTGAGGTTGCCGTTAAAGGTATTATTTTTTTCTGTTGTGTTACCTATCTTTCTTATTATAATTTGAGAGATTTCTTAGCTTACTTTGACGTCAGATTTCTTAGCTTACTTTGACGTCAGGAGTCCTTAAAAGATCCTTATTTGAAGTGATATCTAGAAGGCATCCAGGGATCTGCTCTTTCTCTAGAAAGAATCACTAATCTGCACAGAAGATTTTATATTCCACCTGTTTTTTTGTTTTGCATATAAAGACATGTGTGGGAGGGGAGTTCTGTATGTACATATGGCTTCTGCATTGCCCTTCTACTCAATATTTTGATACTGATGTTACCATTTTCTGATTTTTTTTTTTTGGGGGGGGGGGGGGAGTGTGTGTGTTTATAAGCCCATTTATTTAGCTGGAATTTTCTACTTTAGTAAAACACTTGAGCTGGTTCCTTGTCAGAATCTTACCTTGTAGCATTTTTGTTCTGCAGGTTTCTGGGACATGTATGACCCCGAAGGATATTCTCTCTGGTTTTGTGATTACAAGTACAATGATGAGAACACAGTTTCGTTTGTAACCTTGAACAAGGTTGGTGGTTTTCTGCAGAGGATGGAGCTGGTACGAAAGTATGCTTTTGGTAAGATGTTGATTGTTGGTTCTGAGGCCCCATTCAAGGTGCAGGGCTTGTGGCTTTTCCGTGGAAAGGAAATTCCCAAGTTTGTTATGGAGGAAGTGTATGACATGGAACTCTATGAATGGAAGGAAGTTGACATCAATGATGAGGCCCAGAAGGAGCGAGTTAGCCAAATGATTGAAGATCACGAGCCTTTTGAGGGACAGGCTTTGTTGGATGCCAAGTGCTTCAAGTAAAAAACAACATTGTATTGGAGATTGAGCAATGTTACGTTTTGACTGAGGCTGTAGTTTACTCTGGTTTTGTCCTCCCAAATTTACTTAGATTCTTGTTTTAAACACTATCTTGTCTTAAGAGAAACTATTATCTTTGCAGTGTGTTTTTTAAGTTATTGATTTCATATAGTTGATGGGATATCTGTGGTTGAATTTTGTTATCCTTTTCAAGTAAAGCAGTTTTGACAGTCGGGTGAAATCACCCTTTCTAGCATTTGTAAGTTCTATGTAGGCTGATGAGCTTTTGCTTGATTTTTGTTGAAATAGTATCTTGTTTGCTATTGAAGATTTACCATAACAAGTAATCCTGCTGAATTTTTATAAAATGTTTGAGCAGTCTCTTGGTCTATTGAAAAGTTTTGACATGATGTGTTTGGGGTGCAGGTCCAAAGTGTCCAAAATATTAAACTTTGTTATTACTTGTAAGATTGCAGAACAGTATCGATGTGAAGACGTCAAGCTATCTTTGACGTTTTGAGGTTTTGGTCACGCAGGAAAGGTTGAGCTGAGCCTGTTAGTCTTGACTCTTGTCACTTGGTTGTTGTTACGGAAAGAAGTGGTATTTGTGTTTGTACGCTTGCTAGGAGTCCGGAATTTATTTTACCATAAAAGAGATAAAAGTGACAAATAAGCCATAATTGTTTTTAATGTAAAATACAACTTCTTCCTACATTTCATAAAAACATATAACCTTCTCTTATCCTATATAAGAAGAATTAACTCTACCGAAAACTTCCCCGACAAATCTAATTGACCTCACATTAAATAAAAAATTGAATTCTCCAAAGATTGTAACTTCTTTATATAATAAACACCAGTAAAAAAGGAAGCTCAAAATTAATTAATATTTTCAACTATCTAACTGAGATTTGATTTTAAAAAGAATCATATATTTATATAAAAGAGAACCCTAGGTCAGCCTAAAATAAGAATTTTCTTTTAAATTTATTTATTTTCAAAACTATCCTTTTGAAAACATGTGACTTTTATGAAAAGTTGCGCATCAAAAGTTGTGACTTTTATTAAGAGTTGTGACTTTAATGAAGAGTTGCAACTTCTTTCAAAAGTTGCGACTTCTTTCAAAAGTTGCGACTTTAATGAAGAGTTGCAACTTTATTGAAAAATTGCGACTTTTATGAAAGGTTGTGAACTTTTCGAAGGGTTGCGACTTTTCAAATAGTTATAACCTTTCTGATAAGGTAAATAATCATCTGTTCACACTACCTTTTGTTGTCAATAAATATAAGGATTTCCTCTCATTTTAAAACAACAAAAATTCTGATCTTCTTCTACTTCCCCAAAATTAAATATTTGTGTGTTTTGCTCCTGTTGAATGACTTACTGACCACTGCTTTTGTATCAATAAGTCGGTGAATAAAATCGTTCCATCATGAGAGGATGTAATTCTTCAAACCTCTGATATTTGGAGGAGTTTAGTTTTCTTAAGGGGATATTGTGCATTCAGTGGACTCAATATTTTCTTTCTATGTTATTTTATTTTTACATATCCTGGAATATTTTTTTACACTAATTAATTTATGCATATGATATTAATTACTTTGTTTGAGTACATGTTTTAAACTCTGTTTTATGTTTCTGCAAAGTTATTGTCTCTAATTATATTGAACATATACACATATAGTACGTATATTCATTGTGCAAAAAATATTATTGTACTCAATTCCAAGAGTTTATGTTTTGATATTCTATATTAAATTAAATAACTTAAAATTACTATATAGAATCTTACATATTATCTATTTTTACATAGATATGAAATTTCTCACTTATCAATTGAAGAAATTCATTATGCAAGTTCAAAAGTTATAATTGTTTTCATGTTCAAGCATAATTTTATTTTTTTGAATATGTTAACAATTTTTTGAATTTTCTCCTAAGATATATATCACAATTGTATAATCTATGCAACTTAAATATTTCTTTTTATCACGAAATGTCTTTGTATATATATTCTTATTTTCTTCTTTATTTTCCTTTTAATGTTGATTAAAGAACCAATGATTTATTATTTCGTGAATAATTCATTTATTAGAGATTTTTGGTTATGTGATATTAGTAAAAAGATATTTGCAAGTTCAATATAATTATAATTATGACTGTGTAAAGCGCGGACAAATTACCTAGTTCTAATATAACGAGGGTGATAAGGACCAGTGTGTTCCAAGTCATCTAGCTTTTCAAACATTTTGTCAGACTATTTAGTAGTTTTTATCATATAAATTATAACATTTCAAGAATTCGATTTTTCAATATGGGGTCAATTGGATTGTCGGGTTGGAACTAGTGAATGGTTAAAAAATTGATTTGAGGAAGAAGGTGAAAGGAAAATGAAAAGCTTTGGTGATTTTTTTTTTTATAAAGTGTAACAAAAACATCCACTTATAAGAGTGTAAAAGAAATTTATATTTTATAAAGTGTAAAAAAAGTTCTATTTTATTAAGAATGAGAAAAAGATCTGTTTTATAATAAAACTAGGAAACTTGTCTGCGCTTCGCGCGGTATAACATTTATAAATTAAATTGAAATAAAGAGATAAATTTTATTTGATTATAGTTAAGACTTGTTTTTCCTCTTAAATAATTATTTGTTTACAAACAGTTACCTATCGTTAATATACTGGACATTATCTTTTCTCTTATCTTCTTCAATAGTTTTTTAATACAATAAATAAATAGAAGAAATGATATAAAAAAAAAGAAGAAATTAATAAATAAAAATACTGACCATTAAAAGGTATCACTGTTATGAAATATTATAGTGTGAATGTCCAATATACCAAGAAGTTACTCTCTTCCATTATTTCCATTACTTTCCTCCATTATGAATATAACCATAACCTCTAATTTTATAACCATTATTCTTGTAACCTTTCACTTCTATAACCTCCTCCAATATATTTATGTTAATTTCATGTTTATGACTAACCTTTTGTATGCATCCATGTTACACTATAAATAGAGGCATAAGGATTCATATTGTATACACTTGAAGATTTGGTGAATACTTGTAAGAAAAAAAGTTATATATATTATATTGTTCCTCTTGTCTTCATCTTCATATTGTTCATTTGTTCTTAAGTTTTACAACACGGTATTAGCACGATTGTTCTATTATTGAAGGTTGAAGCAAAGTACATATAAAGAAGGTATAAACATTTGCGTTTATTTTTCTCTCGGAAACAAGATAAATTACTATATAATCTATTTTATATTTTACTTTTGATTATGCATCATTAGTTTTCTTACCATCTCAAAATCATATGAGTCCATCAAGTTGCTTTTACTTTGAGCAAAATTTTAATTTGATCTCTTATATATTTAAAAAGTAAAATTAGTTTTATAAGTAAATAATTTATAAAGAAATTGTTCTTATGATCTTGTTTTATTAAAAGATAAGTTATTGAGTTATGTGGCATATACATATTGATTGGATTATCATTATTGGTTACTTTTGTACCTCTTTATTTTTCTTTATCTAAACATTTACTTGTTGAGTTATTAATATATTATTTGTACTAAAAAAGTTTGGTTTGTGATTATTTTAAAATGGTTAGTAAATTATGTTAAATCTTCGTAAAAATATTGAGAAGGAATGTTAAAAGGTTTTAATTCATTTTAACTTGGGACTTTTACATGATTCCAACATGTTGTTCTAATTAATTGATTTTGTTCATTCTTCTAAGGCGGAATGACCTGAGAGACCCTTATACTTGACACCATTTGTAACTTGAACCCTTGTACTTATGACTTTGTTAGCTAAACCTTTAAACCACAAAATACAATATTTTAAATTCTTCTAATCATTGACTGAGCTTACGTGATATTAAAATGACTAAGTTGAAAAAGTGCACGACTACACGCGTTGAAAGCAAGTAAATGCAATATTTTATTTTAAAAAAAATTCAAAATTATATATAAAAAAATAATAAATTTAAAATAATAAAAATCTCAAATTCTTCTTCTTCTTCTTCTCTAACACAGCCCCGCCCCACCCCACCCCACCGCACCGCCCAAACCCACCCCTATCCCTACCATTCACTCTTCTTCTTCTTTTCCTCCTCCTCCTCCTCCTCCTCTTCTTCTTCAACAATCGTCCTCATTCATCACTCCGTCTTCTGTTTCATCTCTCACTCTATGCTACTTTCTTCTCCTTTTTTGACGGGCATCCATCATCAACATCATGTAAATAATTAACAAAGTTTTTGCTAGAAAATATACTCCTTCGTCATTTTTATAATCTTAACTTTTCAAGATAAATTGCTTGAATTTTCAACTTGAAGTTTATTGATCTCTTTACCAAATCAAAATAAATAAAATCCTTCTTTAGAGTATAACAATTACAATTTATTACACTACAGTGGATGATAAATTTTTGTGATTGAAAAAGATTATGGGTGCAAAGAAGTAAAAATAGTGGAAGCATACGATGATTTTTTCATTTTGGGATAGGGGTGGGGGTGGGAAAGAAAAAGGTGAGGTGAGGAATTAGAGACACGATTACTTTACAATGAGAGAGAATATTGTATTTTTTTAATATTATTTATTTTTAATATTTGATTTCTGATGTGTCCTTGAAAAAATTAATAATTATGATAAGTGTTATTAAAAAATGACATGGAATTTCATGTGTAAAACAAGTGTACTATACGCACACTCATCATGTGAGAAAGATGTTTAAAATATTGTATTTCAGTGAGTTCAAGGGCTTAGTTGACAAAATGATAAGTATAAGAGTCCAACTTACAGATGGAGCCAAGTACAAGAGTCTCTCAGGTCATTCCGTCCTTTTTTTATGTTTTAAGTCAAATTGAGATTATATTTATGACTTTCGATATTTAGTTTTTAGTAATACTTCGTTTATTAAGACATTGGTTGAGCGTAAGACGTTGAATTTAAGTTTTACCGCACCAAATGTGTAAGACATTGAGTTAAAGTCTCGGTGCGTCATGATAATAACACGTCGGGTCCCATTGTTTTTTGGCCTAGGCTTCTTTAAATGGATAAGACATTGGGTTTAAGTCCTAATGCACCATAGTGATAATATGATGATGACTAAGGAAAAATGATAAACTTTTGGTGAAAAGTCTTGAAATTCACCCTATTGATTTGCTCCATTTTCTTGTTTAAATGTGGTAGCATTGTAAAATACGTCTGAAAGATGACAAGTGATTTTATGTATGAATATGAGCGTGATAAAATGGTAATGGTCATCATATTGATAACTAAAAGGAAGAACAATATGGATTTTTAAGATGATCCTTCAAAATGTGAAGGTATTTTTTATCCATTAAAGTGATATGAAAAGTGGCCACATTGTTGTTGGTGCAACCCAATATGAATAGTTTTGTAAATCCTACATCAAAATAAAGGAATACAAAGTGATAGTACATTTGATACATTTGACCTCTTAAAGTGATGTTGAGGTGAGTCACATAAATTTGATAAATTCGAAAGCATTACAATGAGTTTCTAATAAAAATTTATGGAGCATGTTCAAATGGTTATGGTTCATTTCTTAAAGAAAATGTGACTTGTGTTCTTATGGATAAGAACATGTTCATGTTTTGTTGGATAAATTTCACATCTCACCTCTACGAGATGTTTGAGAGATTGAAAAAAAAATATTTTGACATAAATGACCATTTAGTCTATACTTTAAGTACTACACAAATATTGTCGTATGTTAAATTATGAACAACTGAAGGACAAAACAAAGAAATAATTCTTTCCTATAAAAGTTGTGTCTATGACCAAAATAAGTATTGTTGTGTGGCAACACAAATTTATCATTGGTTGTCAAGATATAAGCCTTGCATGTGATAATTTTAGCCATGACAATAATACTAATAATGGTAATTATAATTTTCTCCTTGAAGGAGATAATCATCATAAAGATGACGTTGTGAAATTTGTGGTAATACACAAAATTAATTGAGAATTTTGAATGAGCTAATTTTTTACTATCAAGAGGAAGGAAGTTGTTCATAATATTGGGTTGTAGTAACTCTCAAAAGAAATTTTTTAAGTTTCGGAAGAATTTAAAAGAAAAAAATTATATATTGAGACTACAAGTTATGAGAATATTTAATATCTTCAAATTACTACAATGAAAGTATAAGCTTACCCATTTTTCTCATTGTTTGTTGTATACAAATATGGGCATGATGATGAAACCACATGCAAAAGTAAACTAGAATAAATATTAGTTGGTATAATCGGTTGGTCATTCTGATTCAGATGTGATGCAAAAGAAATTGAGGATTCATGTAACTATATGTTTGAAGAAATAAAAGATCCTTCAAGAATTTCTTGTGTTGCTTATTTGTACCAGCTAAGGTTGAGATTGTATCCCCTGAAATTATTTGGCACATATAAAAAGGTGAATATAGGTCCGTTCACCTGCCATGTGGACCGCTTACTATTATGATTTAATAGATGCATCTATGGTATGGTCAGATGTGCATTTGTATTAACTTACAAATTGATTTTTGTAAGATTGTTTGCTCAAATTATTAAATTAAGAGTACAATTCCAAACTATAAAATTATGTTGATAATACTGGTCGGTTTAACAGAAATTGATTGCCTCCAATTATAGCTAGACCACTGATTATAAGATCAAATCTCTCAAATAAAATTTGATACGAGATGAGTTGATTTAACATGTATGCATCAAACCAACAAGGTTCTCCCATAACAATTGGTTCAGAGTTAGGAACCAAATAATTTTTATCTAACTATTTGATGTGTGCACATATGATTTTATTGCTCCACCACGCACAATGATGTGCAGGTCAATTATCCATCCAAACTTATCAGAAAGGTATTTTTGAAAAAAAATTCATCTTCAAAGTTAAAATTAAATATAGCATACATGAAATGGGGCAAAATGGATTTTACGAAAAATGCTAACAGAGTCAAAAAAATTAGTATTATTTTTAGAGTGAACCCATTAGTAATGTTATGGATTTGACCAAAAGTCCTAATTTTTCTTCACATATAAATGATTAGTATTATTTTTGAGTGATATGTATCAAAGACTTCAGTGTAGGACCACAATGTAGCACATATGCAAAAAACGTGAATAAATATAGAAGCATACAAAAATAGCACTCTACCTTTTTAAACATTCACATTTACGTGAATAAAACAAAAAGTCTTTTAAAAATTATTTTGACAAGATTTCTCATTATTTCAAAATCACATATCAACCCAATATTCAATAAATTAAACTAATAAATATGCAGGTCAATTATCCATCCAAACTTATCAGAAAGGTATTTTTGATAAAAATTTATCTTCAAAGTGAAAAATAAATATAACATACCTGAAATGGGGCAAAATAGTTTTTACGAAATATGCTAACGGAGCAGAATAGGATAGGACGATTCTAAATATTAGCAGGTCAAGACTTGTCCCACTCCACCCTATTTACGTCCCTATGAATAAACATAACCACAAAATATATTGAAGGTATTTTATGGTGGATTTTTATTGAAGGTGAGGTTTTGAACTTGTAACATATTTTTATAGTGAACCCATTAGTAATGTCATAGATTTGAATTTCTTCACACATAAAGAATTATTGTTTCTGAGTGATATTTATGAAAGACTAAAATATTTCAACTCTCGTACATTAATTAAACTTCTACCAATTAACATTTATAATTGTAAAAATGAGATATGTCAATAAGTAAGTGACTTGATTGTGTAAAAAATCTTACACGATGCATGTACGTAACTTAAATGCTATATAATTATAATGACTACTTTTTAACATCATTGATGAAACTAGAACAGTATGTATAATTGTGAATATGACTGTCATCTACCCTAAGGACTCTGAAAATAGTTGTGCCTCAAACTTGCTATCATATGAGTTAAGAACTTCCTATGACGTGCACGTGCATCTCGTGCATTATACGTGCATTTCGTGCGTCACACGTGCATCTTTTGACAATAAATAATAAAAATTTCTTAAAGTTGTGGATGAAGTGTGGTCTCGAAACTCGGGAAGATGTAAGATGACAAGTATCTGAAGAAATCTGAAGAATGTTAAGTAGGTAATGAAGAAATTCAATGTAAAGGAATTTGGTGGAATTGAGGACAAAATACACAAGTCCAGACACCAACTGGAACTATTACAACAAGACATGGATCCAGAGGGTTGACGGGCAGCACCGGTGGATCCAAATTGGGCTTTGAAGTATCTGGTGGTCCTGGGGGTTATTGGTGTTTTATTAGGTTAGCTTATTACTATTGTCAGCGACGACGAGAGGCAATAGTTGTTCCTGAAATTGAGATGTAACTTTTATTTAAGTTTTATTACATGATGTGTTTGTTATTAAACTATAGAAGCACAATGCATAACATTAGAGAATAAATATGAATCTATTGTCTTTTTTTTTTCCTGTTATTATTATATATATAGAAGAAAGAAGAAGTTAAAACATGATTAATATTTCTTGACAAACTATTTAAGTTTAACCACATAAACTTTCAAGCCTAAAACATATTGTTTGGTAGAAAAAGAAAAACAACTTAAAAAGTGATGAGAATAGTGACATTAATTAATACAACACACATGATTTGTTTTGTTTAATTGTGCTGAGAAGATATTGTTTATTGCCCTTTTAAAAAAAGTCCATTTCATAGCATTCATACCCAATAATAAACAATGTTGGAGAAATAGGATCACCTTATTTTATACCTCTTTCAGATTTAAAGAAACCATGACAGATTCCATTAATGATAATAGAGTACCAATTATTAGCAAGAATTCTTCATATCATATTCTGAAAATCCAAATTTTCTCATAACATTGGTAAGATATTTTCTTTTGGGGTTCATATATTAAGAGGTATTTGGATAATAGTGAAAATAAAATTGCAAAAGAAGTGAAATAAAGAGATAGAAGAGCCCCACGTGCATGGAAAATAACCCCATTTTTCAGCTGAAATAAAGAAAAAAAATAACTTGTAAACTGACTTCTGTGTCCTATAAAGAGAAAGTACAATTCTAAAGTAGTCATGTACAATATTATTTCAGCATAGAATTACGAAAATTCCAATATCACCCCTGGTTAGGGAAGCAAACATGTCGACGAACAACTGTTTTCCTACCCTATAAGTAATACTAGATAAGGGTTCCCCTGCAAGACACATGCATATTGTGGAGATAAAAGTAGTTGTAAAGAAAGATGTACAGATATGTAACATAATTAAAATAAAGTAAAATTCATATTCCTAGTCTTTCACTAATTATCAAAAATTCCTTTTTTAGTATCTTTCGAATACATAATATTCCAGGCGGATACTTTAATTAATAACAGGCGGATACTTAAATTATTAAGTTGTTGTTATCAGCTTAATGCGTTAAACAAGGGATTAAAAACAGGAATTGTAATTGAGTCCACAAATCACGCGTATGTTTCTTCCTTCGGCCAATCAGTCGTTCATAAACCTCTAATTGAATTATAATTTTTAAATTTTAAATTGTGAAACCTTTTCCCTGTTCTTAGAAAAAACAATAAAAATTTGATTCAAACAATTTTGGAACTCAATTTTGTGAAGATTCGAAATGAATATTTTGATCTTGTTAAGGCGTTCTGGATCATGGGAAAGTGATGTTAGATACGAGCGATACAAAAGTGATGGGATAGTGATTGAGGAAAATATTTCATTCGTGAATCTTATTTCAGCAATTACAGCTGAAATGGGTATTGATGAATTGAAAAGAAACATCGAGATCAGATACGTTGTTGAAGGTAATTCATCTTCATTGTGTATTCGAAATGATATGGGGGTAAGGGTGGCAGCGGAACCGGTAGGTCCCAAAATCCGGTCCGGTCCGGTTATCGTTCCGGTTTGTCCGGGTAGGGACCGGTAAGAACGGGATCCGAGACAGGTAATGGGACGGAAACCGGGTTTTAACGGTTAGTTCCGATCCGGTAAATCTCGATTCTGGTGCGGTCCGGTCCGGTTCAGTTAATTTTTTTTAAATTTTGTTACCGTTGAGAGTCGTTGGGTAACGTCTAGTGGGGGGGCCCAACGGCTCTTTTCCCCTTTTTACAACCAATTACACCCCCTACCCCCCCCCCCCCCCCAACTTTTTTAATACCTCAATGTTTTAAAAAATACATTTTAACCCTTTTTTACCTATAAATACCCCTAAGCTTTCATTCTTTTCAATCACAAATTCACAAATTTATCTTCTATTCTGTCTAACTATCTACTTCTCTACTCTCTAATCTCTTAAAAATTGTTGAAATTTCAGTTTTGGTCTTTGGAAATTGGATTTGGAGCTTCAAAATTCAACTTTCAACGTTCGGTACATTCGTTCCAACTTATAATTTACATCTCATTTATATTGCAATAATTATTTATTTATTTTGTGATTAATTATTTGTTTGCATTATATTTTTCGTATTATATATAATCTATTCATGTTTAATATTTGAATATGGATTCCGGTAAAAATGTTGTTCAAAAAGGAAAAGGTAAAAAAAGTGAAATTAAGCCTGTTCAAAATATGTTTAACTTTACATCCTCCGATAATAAAAAAACCGGTAGTTCTTCTAGATCTAAAACTAAAAAATCTACTATAGTAGGATAGTAAGAATGAATACAAAGGATTATACACATGTTAATGATACTATTTTTAATATTGATAGTAATTCTGGATTAGATCCTTATCATGAACATTTACAAAGACGGTTTGATAATTTTAATGAGGATTTGCCTCAAGATGATGATAATGATAATGATGATTATATTGATACACCTAATTTTGATGGTGATGATGATGAAACTGAGCCACCTACGGCTACTAGTACTCCTAGTCCCGCTCCCTTTCGTTGTCCTGCCCCCTTTCCCCCCGTACATCCTAGGTCTAAGGTAGAACGTGCTAAAAAAATCAGTTTTGTGGTAATTTATGACACAAAATGAAGATAAAACACAAGCTATTTGTAATAAATGTAAACATAGATTAAATCATAAAACTGTTGGAAAACAAGGTGGGACGGGATATTTGAGTAATCATTTAATGTCATGTTATAAAAATGAATTTTTGCATGCTAAAGCGGTAGCCGAAACTAAAAAGAATGGTACTCTCCTTCCTGAAAATGTAGGAGTAGGCGGCTCTAACATGGTACAAACACAATTGAATCCTTCTAATGTTTTTGGCTCTAGTTTACCACAGTCATATAGTAGAGAAAAATATCTCGAAGAACTAGCTAAAATGATTGTTGTTATGGGTTTGCCATTTAGTTTTGCTGAATCTCAGTTTTATACATCATATTCAAATTGTATATAATCCACATTTTAAAGGTTTTGCTAGAAATACAATAAAAAGGGTGTATTTGATTATCAAGCACAACATTTTTAATATCTTCGTTGTTTATTTTATTATAATAATTATAAAATAGCTATTACTTCTGATATGGGCCATAGTATAAACGTAATGATTATTTGACTGTTACTGCACATTGGATTGATGAAAATTGGATTATGCAAAAAAGAGTTTTAGGTTATAAATGTTGTCAGATGCAAAAATCGGTTGTTATATAGCTCAAACAATTTTAGATATTTTAGAAAGCTATGAAATATGTGATAAAATAAGTAGTACCACCTTAGATAATGCTTCAAATAATACAGTTGTTGTTGAATTATTAAAACCTTTTCTTTGCCCTATTTATGGTGATGATTATCATATTAGGTGTGCTGCACACATATATAATTTGATTGTTAGAGATGGTATACAAATGTATGATAACGTTTGCACGAAATTTGAAAATGCATGTTATTTTATATTTAAATGTCAAGTTAAGTCTAGTCGTAGAGATTTTCAAAATCGTTGTTTTGAATATAATCTTTCACCTAGAAAAATTCCAAAAATAGTGTCTACTAGATGGAATTCTTTATATGAAATGCTTGTAGTCACTTATGAATATAGAAAACCCTTACAAATGGTTTGGAATGCTCATAATTCAGATATGTCATATAGACTCGATGATAGTGATTGACATGATATACATGAACTCATAAATTTCCTAAAAGTTTTTTACTTAACTACCAAAAGAATATGTGCACTTTATTATCCATCAATTTGCACTGTTTTACCTGATATTTGTATAATTTCTTCTAAATTTTATAAATTTAAAAATAAACCAAGATTTGAAGAAACTATTAACAAAATGATTGTAAAATTTAAAAAATATTTTATTCCTATTCCTCAAATTTATTTAACCGCTTGTTTGTTAAACCCTCATTACAAAGATGTAGGTGCATCTAAGATTGTTGATAAAATATATTTTAACTTGGATATTGATAGTGGAAAAGATGAAATTCATAGTTGTCAAGAAGTTAAAAATAGTATAAAAATTGAAGCTAGAAAATTGTATGAATTATATAATTCTAATATAAATTTATCAAGGGATCAAGAACCTGAAAGTTCTAGGAGTAGACTTAATGAAGATAATATTGATGATTAGTTAGATTCTTATCTTGAACTTTCTCACAATAATAGAAATGATTTTGATGCATATGTTAATCAGAATACAGAACCTACTGACGATGTTTTAGCATGGTGGAGAAATCGCGGCAAAGGATTTCCAAAACTTTAACCGATGGCTCGAGACGTATTAGCTATTCAAGCATCTTCAGTAGCTTCGGAAGGCGTTTTTAGTGAGTAAGGTTTCAAATTGGAGAGCATAGGCATTCACTAGCAGCCAATATCTTGGAGATATCGGTATTGTTTAGAGGTTGGATTAATGTCGAGAGAAGAAATTTGGGTCGTGAACCACTACCGACCAAATTTCAAAATGACGTTGATGAAATAATGCAAGATTGTAGTGACGACGGGATTAAAACAATGGAAGATTTATCTATTCAACCAATTCCCAATCATGTTACTATAAAAATGTTAAATGATTTAAGAAAGGATCTCTATCGTAGCACCGACTATTAAATTTAAAAGTTTAATTGTCTATTAGTATAAGTATGATAATTCGAGATTTAATTCAAACAGAACCTATCCTAGAAGGTGGCTATGTAGATTAGATCTTTTAATACGCTACTAATATTTTTGTAGATGAAATTGTACTATCAAATTAATATTAATAAAAGTCTAGGCTATTCGCCTTAATTTTTTTTTATTATTGTATTAAATTTAATTTTTATTATTGTGAAATATAAACTTTTATAGTTTTTAAAGTTGATATTTAAACTTTTATAACCTCAAGGTTTGAATTTTAAATTTTCAAACTTTTAAAGTTTGAATTTTAAATTTTTAAACTTTTAAAGTTTGAATTTTAAATTTCAAACTTTAAAAGTTTGAAATTTAAATTTTCAAACTTTTAAAGTTTGAATTTTGAATTTTCAAACTTTTAAAGTTTGAATTTTAAATTTTTCAAACTTTTAAAGTTTGAATTTTAAATTTTCAAACTTTTAAAGTTATATAATTATTATAATATAAATTATATTCAAATTTTCAAATTAATTTTTGAATTTTTAATTGATTTTATTAATTTATTTTTGTTAAATAAACCCGCCTAGTCTCGGAATTCGGTCCCGTCTGGACCGGTTTCGTATCGATTCCCTAGCGGATCGGGACGGGAACAGGTAAAAAATGTCGGAACTATCGGTACTGGTCCATCTCGATTTCAGTACGGTTTCGGGTGGTGGTTCCCGGTTTCGTGCCGGTTACGGTAACTACCGGTCCGACAGTCCCGGTTCCGATTTCACTGCCAGGCTTATATGGGGTGAAATTGTACATAGAAATTAAGAAACATGAGATTGGATTTGGTATGTATCCTCTATGCATTGATTCATCGGATAAAAGTGATGAAGAGATATAAAATTTTGATGCAACAACAAGTGCAATCGTGTGTGTTTGAGGGTGAAAAAAGCAATGCAAACGCTCTAAGCATTGTTGAATAAAAATTGGTGATTCATATTACATATAAAAAATGGAGGTGAAAAATATATCAGATACACATTTTTGTTGTGGAAGTGAAGCAAATGTACAAGGATAAGACAACTCTAAAGGCTGTAATGGAAAAATACAAAATAAAGAATAACTTCAATTTTAAAGTAAAAAGATCTGATAAAGATAGGTATGTGATATAATTATCTGATAGAGTTCTTCATATTTTATAATGTATTTGTTAATATGTTTACCATGATACACTGATAATATATGTTACGTGCAGTCGTAGGTGTAAGGTATCCTATTCATATTTATTTTCTTCTGGTTATTAATGTATAATTAAAAATGGTAGATGAAAAAATGATTAATATAAAAATTGTGATAAGTGTATACAATAAAGTATCATACTGAGATACTTCTATTTATTAAAGTATCAATTAAAATTGGTAAGTGAAATAAGGATATTAAGTGAATTTTGAATTATTTATCAAATTTGTATCTGAACATGATTGAATATTTCCTCATTAAACAGCGTTATATATTAATATATGTGTACAATACTATTTAAATAAAGTATTTGTAATAATGTATTTTATGTTGTTCTTTTGTTTTTGTTTATGTATTAGTACAATAAACCTGATCAAATTATACTTATTTATATGGTGTAATTGCAGCTACGTATTAGTTTGTTATTCAGATGATTGCTGTTGGTAATTGAAGGCCCCTGTTAGAAAAAATTCAGACATATTTAAAGTAAGATGCTTTAATAGTGAACATACATGTCCATTGAAGGATAGGGTATTAAGTAAGGTACAAGCTACTGTTGGATTTGTTAGTGGTGTAACAACTCCAATATTGGAGAATCATAAAAGAAAACATACTTCCAACGCTATAATTGCTGATATTAGGGCACTTTATGGTGTTAAAATTTCTTACCAGCAAGCATGGAAGGCTAAAGAACGTGCATTGAAAATGATCATGGGTAAGCCTGCAGATGGATATAGACAGATGCCATGATACATATATATGTTGGATATATAAGGATGCACAAGTCGGAAAACAATGATTTTATGTATCTATTCATATCATTAAGGCTAATGATGAGAGGGTTTGAGTTATGTAGGTTTGTTGTTGTTGTAGATGCTTCACATCTTAGCGGAGCTTATCGAGGGACATTTATATCGGTAAGTACACTCGATGGGACATATATATCATGTTGTTCATGAATTTATTTGTTTTTAAAAGTAATTTTAACATTCTGCAATAACTAGACGAGGTTTAATCATAATGTTTTGTGTTTATATGTAAAGGTTGCATATTGTCTTTAGCTTATAAAATTGTTGACATGAAAAATGATTGGTCATGGACATGGTTCTTTCAACAGTTTCAAAATGCATTTGGTGAGAGAGAAAAAATGTGTGTTATATCTGACAGAAATGAAAGCATAAAGAAGAGTGTAAGTATTGTTTATCTAAATGTTTCTCATTTTACATGCATATGGCATCTCTGGAAAAATGTTTGTTCAAACTTTAGGAGAAGAAAGTTCATACTAAGTGATTTGTTTTATTCAATGACAAATGCTTATAGAAAATAGGATTTTAAAAAATTAATGGCTAAATTGAAAAAAATAGATGGCAGAGTTAAGAAATATCTTCAAGATGCTGGATATGAAAAGTGGTCTAGGTCTTATGCAACAGTGAACAAGGGAAGAATGATGACTTCAAATATAGCTGAATGTATCAATGGTTGTCGTGTTGATGCACGACAACTACCTATTATAGACTTTCTGAAAGAAGTTA
Source organism: Solanum sitiens (assembly GCA_016801875.1). NCBI lineage: Eukaryota > Viridiplantae > Streptophyta > Magnoliopsida > Solanales > Solanaceae > Solanum > Solanum sitiens. Next base: position 202,406 of record JABWTJ010000658.1, on the reverse strand, counting down.
GAATTCTATTTGATTCTTGGAATTGCAAAAATCGAGAAATAGCTTCTTATACAAAGACAACATTAGGGAGGAGATTTAAAAAAATATTGATTATAAACGCTTCAAAGTGTGCAAATATGAAGGTACATATATGTATTACAAGTATTATGTATTTAGTTTTTCTTCTAATTATATTGTTATCTATACCAAATGACACAACGTGTGATATATCTCTAATTTGCAAATAATTGCAGGTTGTTGCATCTTCTGAATTAATTTTTTTAGTGTATGAAGGTGGGATAAGATACATTGTTTGTCTTGAGAGAAAAATTTGTTCATGTGGTAGATTTCAACATGACGAGATATCTTGTGCACACAATGACAATTTTGAAAAAGAAGAATATTACATATGTACATCCCTACTGCTCTGATTACTATAAACATGATGCATTAACAAATACTTGTGCAGTTTCAATGGAATCAATGCCATACGAAAGTGATTGGACAGCTCCGGACTGTGTTTTGAAAAAAGTCGTCTTGCCACCAAGATATAAAAAAATGCCTGGTAGATCAAGAAAAATTCAGAAGAAAAATTCAGATGAAAATCTATCCATAAAAACGATTTTTTTTGGATGTTGTGGACAAGAAGGTCACAATATAAGAACATGTATTTTCTTTCCAAAAGATTTTTAATGAGTACTTTTTTAGAATTTATATGTTTCATGCGTACTAATTTTCTGGATATTTTGAATCTGCTAGTAAGATCTTATGATTTGGTGTGATTTTAACTTTATTTAAATGTAGTAGAGAGAAAACGTCGAATGACACTAAATATATTGAATTTGATTGTTTTATATCAAGTGTAAAATATATGGTATCGTGCGTTGGGACTTGGGGTATATAACAATTAAGTTATTTGATAAGTGATTTAGTATCATTACATTATAGTTAATCTATATTTTGTATCTGATAATAAAATATTGTTAAGTGTTATGTTTTAAATTAATATTACATAATTCAACTTGATAAATGATACTAAATATATTAATTTAATTATTTTGTATCAATTGTTACATTTACACAAATTTGTTATTTGATAATAAAATGTGTATCATATACATAATAATTTTATGGATATTGTTAATTGTTATGTTTTAAATTAATGTTACATGATTCAACTTGATAAATGATACTAAATATATTAATTTAATTATTTTGTATCAATTATTACATATATACAAGTTTGTTATTTGATAATAAAATGTGTATCATATACATAATAATTTTATGAATATTGTATATCTGATAAAAATATAGTATCAGATGTTGTGATTTACTTTAAGGCTACCACATGTTAATGACTAAATAAATTGAAAATGAGTTGTTGTTTACCAAGTGTATAATATATAGTATCAAATATTCTGTATCCGATGGTTATATTATATCAGCAATATTGGTGTTTATCATACTTATAAAATACAGTTTGTAACAAGTTATTATATTTTAAACTATATATACTAAAACAAAAATTGAAATAGAAATACATTTCTTGACAAAAAACATTCTTCAAATCAATAATTACTTAGTAAAATTGGGTTGAAAGGAGAAGGAATATTACAAAATACTAATTAACATATCTTCAACACATTAAAACCTAATTATCTACATTAATCAGTCCACCTTCTGCTGGTGTAGTGTAGCCACTCTTTGGGCTTGTAGGGTCATCATTATCGCTAACATATCCCGCCTTGACCTTGTCTATATCATACTTTCATAACAGTATACCGTATCTATTGCGAAGATAGTCACTCTAGAAACTAATAGATGGAATGTTAATTTCGTCGTACAACCGCAAAAGAAGCTACATACATTCCACATCATTGCAAACAAAAAGTAGATATATTAAAAAAGTGAATTAAATGTGTAAGTATATAAATTGTTTTACAGTACTAACATGCTATCACTTTTTTGTTGCATAATGTCTTGAGCGTATTCCACCTCAAACGACTGTTGTAGACCCAACAGTTCACCCGTTTCCTTGTCTTTGTATGCCTCCAGTGATGCCCAATCAATTCTCTTTGTTTTATCAAAGAAACCCACTATCATGAAGATAGTTTGAAAGCATTACGAACAACTACTTTATCTCTTCGAAATGAACTCTTTTTCTTGATCTCATAGATGAGTCATACAGTCGTACTAACCTTTTCTTTAAAATAACCACAGTCAACACCCAATAAAAATCTTCGTCACAATTAACCGGAATGTAACCTCATCTACTAGATGCCATGATAAAGTAGCAGGGTCGAAAACTCATTTATGATTTCTTTGATAGACCTTTCATAAGCATATACATTAACACCATGATCAATATGTTATTGTGTACTAAGAGTTTCATCAGTAGGAGCACAATAATACCTCTTGTATACAATTTTGATATATGACTTGAACAAACAATTGACCTAGTGTATCTGTACTGATTTATACTTTTTAATTTTGACTTCTTGCGTAGATAGTAAAAAATTGTTTGCTGTAAAATAAAGAAAAAAATATAATATATAAACGATACAATCTGAAACAAAAGCGATACATTGAAGAAAAAGAAAAACTAATTAGTAATTTAATTTCTATTTTAAATGACACATTTTTAATTTTGTATCATATACGTAATTTGAATGCATAATGTACCTGATCAGTCCAGCATTTCATTGGATATGACATAGCATAAAATCAGTTCTTGTTAGCTGGAAATACGACCAAGATCCATATGGTCAAAATCAAATAGAGCAGATCTTCCTCTTTATTTATCCTCAAATGGTTTTCTATGAGAGTTATTAAATTCAAAATGAAAATAATTTAATAAAAAATTGATATTATAAAGATCATTAATAATTAAAACTTACTTATTCACATGTGTTTTGAGGAGTCCCTTTTGTATCTTATCTAAGAACTCTTGCATTAAACCTGACGAGAGTTGATATGTGATGCAACAATTGTCAAATGGAGTGTTATGAACGAATGTGATTGTCTATTTTTTACTTGCCCTTATCACTTGATCCAAAAGTATTCACATAGAGAGACTACAAAATCTTTGAAGACATTCTGCTACTCTGAGCTGTAATTTTGTATCGATATTGGTGCAGGCTCATTGACTGCCAGCTGGGTGGGTAGCTGGCTGTCTGATAGAAAATCACCACTCCCAATTAGCTGGAGTGAAATGACTACACTCAGTAGTTTGACATTAATTGGCTGATTTGAAAATTCATATACAAGTGCATCTATGATTGCTTCGCCTCTGAATGAAATGAAGATCGATGTGGTAGAATCCTACATGATGTCAGTAAATAACAAAAATATTACAATTTACATAAACAGATTATGCCACATCATGCAACTGTTAGCATTTTCCAGTAAAGAAATTATAACCGTACCGATGTATCAACAATTACTGGATTTGAAACATGTTTTTTGACTTCTTATTGAATTGTATCTGCACCACGATCCTAATAAATAGAATATCAGATACTATTATATTTTTTTACTAAAATAATTAATGTATAATAATTAAAACACTTTTTACTTACCACTTTCTTATCATGAATAATCACATTGGCTGAAGAATCGCTATGGTGTGTTGTGGGTAAAAGCACAGTGGACTCTTCCCTTGCCTGTTCCTTAATGGTTGTATCATCCTTTTGTGTTTGTCAAAAAAGTGAAGTATCTGTTAGTGGTAGACTATTAAAGTGCATGATACAAAAATTAGATATGGTATCATATACATTATTAATGTATAAAGTACAATCAGTTATACACAAATAAAAATGTAAATTTCATAAATTAAAGTATCAACCATTAAAGATGATACATTGCTAAACTATTTAAGGGATTGAAACACATAATAAATCATCAGATGCTAATATAAGTATCAGATACCTACATACTTTTGAAACATTTTCTTCAGAAACCTTTTGTTTTTCAACCTCAATAGCAGGTTCATTAACATCATTAACGGTTGCAAAATCAATTTGCATGGGTGAAATGGTTTGTTGGTCGAAGTTATCAGAATTGGATTGTGGATCAACATTATCTTTCTCCACATAATTATCCATCATGTGTGGCGATGAAACACCTTCAGTATCCTTCATTTTTACAAAAATAAATATGACATAAAATTAAAAAGGGATTCAAAAAAGTCAAACTACAACCTTTTCTGTTTTGTTATCTTTCGCACCAACAACTTTCAACAATTCAGAATGATTTCTTTTTATTAACACCTCAAGAGCTTCAAATTTGTTGTCAACCTAGATTCAAATTAAAACATACAAAATAGACTTAATAATGAATAAACAAATATTTAAATCTTCAGATCCTCAATTCCTGCACTGTCCAAAGTTGTTTTTCCAGAGAATGTATTATGAGGAACACCAGACACATTATCAATTTTTTTTTATTGTGACTTTGGATTTCGGAATGACTGGTTTGGTTTCTCATGTGACTGTATGACTTTAGTCAAATTATACTTATGTGGATGCACAATATTTATTCTCTTGCGGGGTGGGATAGATCTTGCGCTAGAAACTCGTGTTGATCTCCTTAGTAGGTTCTTCGACGATTTTGATGAGAAGTCTTCAAAATCAGAAATCTCCTCCGGTTCCACATCCTCATTATCTAAAATTGATGAATCTGATTGAGTTGGAGATACATGATTGTTATCTGGTAAATCAAGTGATGTGATTTCCTCGGGAGTTGGCTGAATGTTAGAACAATCAATCTATACAAATAAATTACAATAGTAAAACATCATGATAACCAAAGTAATACCGTATCACAGAATTAAAAGAAATGAAGTAAAAATATTTTATTGTAGTAATTATCTCAGTAAAGATGAATTTCATAAACATCTCAAATTTGGAGTTTGGAGCCACAACTTTTCAATTGCACATATTTTGTATACCATTTCCTTCTTTGACGACAATCTTGTTATTTATCACAGGAATTAAGTGCGTATGGGAGTCCATTCAAGTGATAATTTTTTTGCTGAGTTTATACTCATTTCTAAAAGATTTCATTAACTTTTCAAAGGCGACTTGTCCCCATGGGTACTGTTCATAACTACCATCTTCTACCATGAAGAAATCTTCAATGGAAATTGGTGCATCACCAAGTTGGGGATACACAAATGTATAAATGAAAAACAATATAGCCATATGAAGGGCATCATCGTTGTTGTCCCAAACACCTTGCATAAAACGATTTACCTGGCGTCCTTTATTTACATTGTAAATTGGACCAAGAAAATATCTTTGCTAGTGCCTACTGATTTTTGAAACTTGATAAGTAAAATCTTTGACATTTTCTTTACATCTCAAACAGTAATAATTGCAAACTCTAGGATACTAAATTTCAAGACATTTTCTTTAGCATGACGAATGTGAATTTCTTTATCTAGATTTCCCTGCTCAATTTCTAACAGATACAAACACTTTGTAATCTGACCTTGCTAGTTGCATTTGGAAATATTTAAGTATGGGACAAATATGACCTCCTTGAATAATTTCATACTTGATCCTGTATTGACAAGAATAAATATTCAATAAAGTTGGAGTTGTAGGTAGGATTAAACTTTAGAGAGTTCTTTGGAATATGTTTAATTACATAAATCATATTCTCCAATTACATAAATAATTTTTATCAATCTCTAACAGATATAAACAAATGCTATACCTTTACAGAAATATAATGATGTTTTGCTTTAATTGATACTAAATAACAACAAGACAAAGAATGGTACATAAAATCAATTATACTGTATATATAGTTATAAATAGAATGTGATACAAACATAAGTTTTCATAACCATTTTTATACTTTCAAGTATCATATAGAAAATTATCATTGAATATGATGCACAATACCAAAACCAACCTACAGGCAAAATGAGTTAAACAGTTATTTAGATACATTAATGTTCATGTTTTTTGATACTAAATAACAACAAAACATAAAAGGTACACAAATTTCATTATTCCTTATATACAAAACACATATCTAATTATTCATGGAATAGTCAATACTTTATGACAAAGTAAATGTAATTTGAGTATTAACTATCATATAGAGAATTATCATTGAATATGATGCATAGTACCAAAACCAACCTACAGGCCAAAATGAGAATTAAATAAGCATCTTAAATACATTAATGTTCATGTAATTTGATACTAAATAACAACAAAACATAAAAGGTACACAAATTCCATTATTCCTTATATACAGTGACAAAAAACACAAATCTAATTATTCATGAAATAGTCAATACTTTATGACAAAGTTAATGTGATTTGAGTACTTCACTTATATACAGTTCTCTTCACTTTTGATACAATAACGGTTAATAAAAAAATTCGCAAAGAATTAATGTATCTGGGAAATAAATGTAAATTTCAAAGAGGATACTTAATTGAAAAATAAGAATCAACAGATTAAAAAAAATCAGGGGATACATATATGATAAAAATTGCATAACATGGGTAGTGTTGATCGAATAATGGGAGGGGCAACCTTTCTACCCCTTTTCTTTGGGGTTTTCGAATCTTTTAAAGTAGATGCATGTACTTTCTTTACTAATTTTCTCTTGCTAGAACTTTGATTTGTTATGACTATCGGGTCATGCAACATTTTAGAACTCAATTCTTTGTTGTTAGATCTTCTGAAACAAAAATTAGAGATTTGTTAGATGTTAGATGCATAATGCAAGCCAAAACGATTGATACACAATAAAAAAAAATGGCGGAAAAATCACAATGGAGAAGATGAGAAAACCTAATTTGAACTCTGAATTCGATTGAATAGTGATAGAATTCTTTTGAAATTCAAAATTATTTGAATTTGATACCTAAAATTGTAGTGGGAGAGATTGAGGGCGAAAATTAGGGAATGAGAAAGGTCTGATTTTGCTTCCAAATAATAAAGTATCCGGTTAAGTTGAATTGAGGGAAAATAAGGGATTTTTGTATGTTAATTAAAGAGTGGGAAAATATTGAGAATATGTAAAGTAATGTTGTGTACTTAAGTAATTTGTCTAAAAATAAATACCAAACGTTAACAGTACATCTCATAGTATGTTAAATATATTTTACGGGACGTTATACATGGAGCTTTCTATGAAAGGGCAAAACAGAAATGTAACTTATTGAATTATGGAACGTGTCAACCAAAGTAGTACCTGAAAATTCATACATACAGTAATATCAGTTTTGTCATTGGTAACAAACAAGGGTGTATTCATTGAATTTATGTGAACAAGTAACATATGTTGATCAATCAAGTTGTATGTATTATATGAGCTTATTAAAATGAAGTCAACCCAATTAGCATGGTAAGATTCTCTCTCTAAATTTCACAATTTCTCCCTCAAAAAGAGTGATAGCATAAATTAAAGTTGAAAGTTCAAAATGAAAACTTATTAAAAGCAAAAACACTTGGAGGAATAATTCTCATTTTAACTTTTGCATTTATGGTTCTTCGTAACCAAAGCAAATGTATCATTTTAATATTTGCATCTCATCTGCTTCAGTTTTTGAATACCAAAAGTTTGTTCTCTCAGCAAATTAACATTGTCCTAAACAACTTTTGTAAGTTTGTTTTGAAGCTCGTCGTCTTCATCATGCATAAATTAAATGAGTTGCTTATCCCTAAGTCATCTAAAACGTAAATTGATGAAGCATATTTCAAACATAAAAAGAGATATGTATAATGAAAGGCAGTACTATAGACTAACAAGTATAATGTCTGATTTTTGAAAAAAAAGAACAGGTCAAGTCCGTTGTACTATCAATAATATAATTATATCAACACAAAAAGAATGGAACGATTTATTGTAATGTAGTTATAGTGGACGTAAATCAGGCTTTTATCAAGAAATAAGATGAGTAAACATTTGATTTTTCAGACCATCTCTAACCCACCTCTATTTTACTCTACATTAGAGTAAAATAGAGAATGGACACTCCAACCCACCTCCAAATCACCCTCTATTCTCTATTTATACAGAGGTCACACTCTCTATTTTACCTTTTCATTATTTTATTATTATTATTTCTATTACTTTCTAATTAACATATTATTTTACATATAATTCCATTGATTAAATATCTAATATTAAAAAAAAAATTAAATGTAATATAATATTTTTTAATATATACTACTTTGATTTCAAATTAATAGTATTTTATTTTATTTTTTCGAATTTTCATTATAATAAATTTTTATTTTATCATTAATTTTCGTTATAAAGAACACACAAAATTAAAATGGCAAGATGAAATATTTAATTTAAAAACACAATACATGATATGATAATTTAAATACAAGATAACAATACAATACATAAGATAATAATTTCAATACAAGATAACAATACAATATAATACATAACACAATAATTTGAATACAGGATAAAATACGATACATAACATAATATTAATTGATCACAATATTAATTTAGTAATTCGGTAGGTCATTTTCGAACCTAGCACTATTCAAAAAAAAAATTAGAATATGATTTCGAGAATTTTTGCGATTGTGGTTGTGATTGCGGTTGTGATGGTCAATTTCTTTTTTCAAGTATTCGTTGTTGTTCTCGTCGCAGGTAATCACGAAAATTTAGATCACTAACAGTTTCTAAATTTTTCATTACAATTTTTATTTTGTCTCTAAATTCGTTGGCTTTGATACATCAAGCTAGTCTTTCGCCGTCTGGTTGTTTGTGTAACACCCCGTAGCCAAAACAGATCAAAAATTAGGTTTTCAGAAAAATCTGCAGGTGCAACCAACATGACCATCGACGGACCGTAGCCTGACCCATGATCCGTCCTGCACATCCATCGATGTGATCAGAGACTCCCAAAACTCAGCTGGAAAAAAATGGCTAAGTCTTGATCGACGGACGGACCTACGGTCCGTAGGTCAAACTACGGTCCATAGTCCATGACCGTCGATCGATACCCCCTTTAAGCCACTCTCTGACAAGGACCACGTTGACTAGCACGGTCCGTAGGTGGACCCACGGTCCGTAGTTTTGACCGTAGGTGGGAATTCGCAAACAGTTAAGGGGAAATGTAGTTGGGTCAACTTCAAATGATCATAACTCTTAGCACAAAATGAATTAGGTGTTCCATGACATACCAAAAGATATATAATTGAATTATCTTTCCATAGCCACCGGCTTTTATAAAATCAAAGCTCCGAGTATAAAATTATGCCCATTTAGTAAAGCCCTGTCGAACAGGCCCAATCTACGAACCAAATGACGGACCGTCGATTGAACGACGGACCGTCTGTCCAGGTCGTCGTTTGGTCCGACAGCAACTTACCCAGGGGTCTTTTGATCTTTTCCCACTTCGTTTAAACTCTAATATACGTCATTTTGACCCTAAATCATCAGAATTTAGTCAGTTTAAGCCTAGAAACATAACTAAAACTTACCTAAGTCAAATCATTAATCATAACTTAGAAAATTAAAAGCAAGAAAGGAGAAAAAGTCAAGAATCCTAGTTCAAGAACGCAGCAAGGTTCCAGCAGTTCCAGCCCCAAAACCTAATTATTTTTCCGTAAATTTCATCACCAGGTATGTGGGATTTCACTAGTGGGTTCCTTTCACCCATTGGGTCCCTAATTTTCAGTCAGTTCTTGATTCTCTTATCATGATTAAACCTAGGGTTTCTAGAACTTTGATAGAACTTCCTGAATTTATTAAATATATGTTCCAAATCAGATTGTAAAGTTATTATTCAGTTTATCGCATGAATTTCACAACCCTAGCCTTGTATTTCTTTAGTTCTTGAATTACACATGCTAGGTCAGATATTTCAGTTATACAGTTATACATGTGTCAGTTTTTAATGCATCATTATTAGATTAAATGTTGCATTCCCAATTTGTATGTTCAGTTTTGAGCTATCAAGTATTTACAGAAAATTCAGACATAATTAGTTAACTACATAAATCAATGGGAGTAGCATAATACCGAGTTGGACTAGGGTTCAGCGTACCCAATAGTCTCAGAACTACTAGCCAAGTAGGTTGTAAGTCCCCTCTGTGGGCATCAGTTTAGTGATCACGCCAGCATGACTTTATACATTTGGCAGGGTATATTGGGTCCTCTCAATGGGGCGTATACATCGGACTCCACATTTAGCTCATGTGGTTTTATTATCGGTTATTAGTAGCTCCTACAGTTCAGTCAGACTCGATTGCATTAACCATTTATCAGTATATTCAGTAGTCAGTTTCAACATGTTATAAATTGGTCATTGCATTCAGTGAGCTCAGAATTCTCTATATCATGTTCAAATTATTATACTTGCTTTTGTGCTTGTTCAGTTATGTTTATTTCAGCTTTATTCTATCCTACATGCTCAGTACCTTCAAGTACTGACGCATACGTGCGCTACATCTTCTCGTGATGTAGGTTCAGGTTCTCAGCATCCAGATCATGCATAGATCGATTTCCAATCTCCAGTTCAGCAGATTCAGGGGTGAGTCCTCATTCTCCGAGGACAACAGTCATGAGTTTCATTTCAGTCGTTTAGTAATTTAGTTTCAATTTTTACTAGATTTAGTTGGGGCTTGTCCCAGTATTTCTAGTCCAGTTTAGAGGCTATTTTCAGACATAGTTAGATTCAGCTTAGTAGTGAGTTAATATATTCTTTGTATTAAACTCATTATTTTCAAATATCTGAGTTATAGAATATGGGTATTCCCCATCTTTTCAGATTAAAGTATGATTTAGCTTCCGCAATCAGTTTATTATCTTTAATATGCTCATGATCATGCCAGCAGGGCTAGCTTGGGATCACTTATGGTCCTAGGTTCCATGTCCGCGTCTCGGGGGTAGCTCGTGGTGTGAAAAACTTGGTATCAGAGCACTAGGTTTAAGTGTCATAGGATGCCTGAAAAGCCGCACTAAGTAGATTCTTTTTCATGGGTGTGAAGTGCACCACATGTAATGAGAGGGAGGCTATGAAGTGTTTTAGGAAAACTTCACTTTGTTGTTACTCTTATCTTGATTAAGGTATAATCTAATTCCATTCTAACGCGACGTTCTACGTTTTAGATCATGCCTCCTTGTAGAGCTAACGCTAAGAATGCGAATGCCAGGAATGCAAACGCAGCTCCTCCAGTCCTAGATCAGAAAGTCTCCAATGCTGAGTTCAGAAATGCCATACAGATGTTGGCTAAGAGTATGACCAAACAGAACAATCGGGTTCATGCATCTGTGAATGAAAATGGTGGATCAGCAGCAGCAAGGGTCCGTGACTTTGTTTGGATGAATCCGCCTGAGTTCTTAGGTTCGCAAACTAATGAGGATCCTCAGAATTTCTTGGATGATATCAAGAAGATCTTTGAGGTAGTGAAAGTCATTAGGAATGATCCGGTTGAGTTGGTATCATACCAGTTGAAGGATGTTGCTCATATCTGGTACACTCATTAGAAGGAAAATAGGGGTACAGATGCAACTCCTATTACTTGGGATTGTTTTTGTGAGACTTTTCTCGACATGTTTTTCCCAATAGAATTGAGAGAAGAAAAGACTCAGGAATTCATGAACTTGAGGCAGGGAAACATGACGGTCCAAGAGTATGGGCTGAAGTTTAACCAACTCTCCAGGTATGCTCCTCACATGGTTACTGACTCCAGGACTCAGATGAACAAGTTCTTGCATGGAGTGTCGGATTTCGTAAAAACAGAGTGCAGAAATGCTATGTTACTGGGAGATATGAACATTTCTATGCTTATGACTCATGCTCAGCAATTTGAGGTTGATAAGCTTAGGGAACATGCCAAGGAGAATAAGAAGTCTAGGACTGGGAACTATGACTATTTTCAGCAGAAATTGGGTGGTGGAAATCGCTCGCAGAGTCAGCAGAAGTTTTTATCTCCAGCCCTTTCATCAGCTAGTGTTCCATCCTCCAAGAACATGTATGACCAGAAGGGTAGAGCACCAGGATCTAAGTCTCATGGAAGTATTTCAGGCACCAAGACTTACCCCACTTGCTCTAAGTGTGGTTAGAACCATCCGGGCGAGTGTCTTGCAGGAAAAGAAGGATATTTTGGGTGCGGTCAGTCTGGTCACAGGTTAAGGGATTGTCCTTCTAGACAGGGTCAAGGAGGTGGTAATGGTAGAGCTCAGCCTACAACTTCAGCAGCACCAGCAAGTCGCCCGACTCAACAGGGTAACTCATCTGGTACAGGTGGCGGTCAGCGCCAGAACAGGTTGTATGCTCTTCAGGCTCGCCGGGATCAGGAAGGTTCTCCTGATGTAGTCACTGGTACGTTACGAGTCTTTGACCTTGAGGTTTATGCATTTTTAGATCCAGGGGTTACTCTTTCTTTTGTAACTCCTTACATAACAGTCCAATTCAGCGTCAGTCCAGAAACTCTCTCAGAACCTTTCTCAGTCTCTACTCCAGTCGGTGACCCAGTTATAGCTAGACGGGTATACAGAAATTGCCCTATCACAGTCTCTCAAAAAGTCACCTCAGCAGATCTTGTAGAGTTAGAAATGGTAGACTTCGATGTCATTCTAGGCATGGATTGGTTACATTCATGTTATGCCTCAGTCGATTGTAGAACTAGGATTGTTCGTTTTTAGTTTCCAGATGAACCAATCTTAGAATGGAAGGGTAGTAGCTTAGCGCCTATGAGTCAATTTATTTCTTACCTTAAAGCCAGAAAGATGATCTCTAAGGGTTATCTCTATCATCTAGTTCGGGTTAAGGATTGTAGCTCTGAAACCCCAACTCTTGAGTCAGTTCCAGTAGTCAGTGAGTTTCCAGAAGTGTTTCCAGAAGATCTTCCCGGAGTTCCTCCCGAAAGGGAAATCGACTTTGGAATTGATATCCTTCCAGATACCCAGCCTATTTCTATTCCTCCCTACAAAATGGCTCCAGCAGAGCTTAAGGAGTTGAAGGAACAATTGAAAGACCTTCTAGATAAGGGTTTCATCAGACCTAGTATTTCACCATGGGGTGCACCAGTGTTGTTCGTAAAGAAGAAAGATGGTTCTCTCAGAATGTGCATTGACTATAGACAGTTGAACAAGGTCACAATTAAGAATAAGTATCCCATCCCCAGGATTGATGACTTTTTTGAACAACTTCAGGGTGCTAGCCATTTCTCAAAGATAGACCTCAGATCGGGTTATCATCAGCTCAGAGTCAGAGATAGTGACATTCCGAAAACAGCCTTCAGAACTCGGTATGGTCATTATGAATTTGTAGTTATGTCATTTTAACTAACCAATGCTCCTGCAGCTTTCATGGATTTGATGAACAGAGTGTTCAAACAGTACTTGGAATTGTTCGTTATCGTCTTTATTGATGATATCCTCATTTACTCTAGGAATGAGGAAGAACATGCAAGTCATTTGAGAGTTGTTCTGCAGACTCTCAAAGATTGCCAATTATTCGCTATGTTTAGCAAATGTGAGTTCTGGTTGCAATCTGTTGCTTTCCTTGGTCACATTATATCTAGCGAAGGGATCCGAATGGATTCACAGAAGATAGAAGCAGTGAAACAATGGCCCAGACCTACCTCTGCTACAAATATCAGAAGTTTCCTAGGTCTAGTGGGGTATTACAGAAGGTTCATGGAAGGATTTTCATCCATAGCCTCACCATTGACTAGGTTGACTCAGAAAATGGTCAAGTTTCAATGGTCAGATGATTGTGAGAAAAGCTTTGCAGAATTGAAGACTAGATTGACTACAGCTCCTGTCTTGACTCTACCATAGGGGTCAGATGGTTATGTGATCTATTGCGACGCATCCAGAGTTGGCCTTGGTTGTGTGTTGATGCAACGAGATAAGGTTATAACTTATGCTTCTGGACAGCTTAAGGTGCATGAGAAAAACTATCCAACTCATGACCTCGAGCTTGCAGCAGTGGTGTTTGCACTCAAGATCTGGAGACATTACTTGTACGATGTTCATGTAGATGTGTTCACTGACCATAAGAGCCTTCAGTATGTGTTCACCCAGAAGGAGTTGAATCTTCGCCAGAGGAGATGACTTGAGTTGCTTAAGGATTATGATATGAGTGTGCATTATCATCCTGGTAAGGCGAATGTAGTAGCAGATGCTCTTAGTAGATTATCTATGGGTAGTGTAGCCCATGTTGAGGAAGAAAGGAAGGAGCTAGTGAAGGATGTTCACAGGCTTGCTCGCTTGGGAGTTCGTCTTATGAGCATATCAGACAATGGTGTAACAGTTCAGAATGGGGCATAATCTTCTTTGGCGGTGGAGGTTAAGGAAAAGCAAGACAGTGATCCAATCTTGCTTGAACTTAAAGGTGCAGTCCACAATCAGAGAGTGAAGGTTTTCTCCCAACGGGGAGATGGTGTACTTCGCTACCAGGGTAGATTGTGTGTTCCTGATGTGGGCGAGTTGAGACAGCATATTCTTTCAGAAGCCCATAACTCCAGGTATTCTATTCATCCAGGTGCCACTAAGATGTACCACGATCTGCGGGAAGTCTATTGGTGGAATGGCATGAAGAGTGATATTGCAGATTTTGTGAGTAAGTGCCCTAACTTCCAGCAAGTCAAGGTAGAACATCAAAAACCAGGGGTATGACTCAAGAGATTGACATTCCTACTTGGAAGTGGGAAGTGATCAATATGGATTTCATCACAGGGTTACCGCATACTCGCAGACAACATGACTCCATTTGGGTGATATTTGATAGGATGACTAAGTCTTCTCGCTTTTTAGCGGTCAAGACTACAGATTCGGCAGAGGACTATGCCAAGCTTTACATTAATGAAGTTGTGAGGTTGCATGGGGTTCCTTTGTCTATCATCTCAGATAGAGGTCCTCAGTTTACCTCTCATTTCTGGAAGTCGTTTCAGAAGGGTCTTGGTACTCAAGTTAACCTTAGTACAACATTTCATCCGCAGACGGATGGACAGGCAGAGCGTACCATTCAGACCGTAGAGGATATGTTGAGAGCTTGTGTTGTCGATTTCAAGGGTAGTTGGGATGATCACCTTCCTCTGATTGAGTTCGCCAACAACAATAGCTACCATTCTAGCATTCAGATGGCCCATTATGAGGCTTTGTAGATGTAGATCTCCTGTTGGTTGGTTTGAAGTAGGTGAAACAGCTTTGATAGGGCCAGATTCAGTCCTTCATGCTATGGAGAAAGTGCAACTCATTAGAGATAGACTTAAGACAGCCCAGAGTCGTCAATAATCCTTTGCAGATGTAAGGAGAAGGGAACTAGAGTTCCAAGTTGATGATTGTTTTTTCTGAAAGTATCACCTATGAAAGGGGTGATGAGATTTGACAAGAAACGGAAGCTCAGTCTTAGATATGTAGGCCCTTACAAGATCTTGAAAAGGATTGGCAAGGTGGCATATGAGTTAGAGTTACCAGCAGACTTAGCAGTAGTGCATCCGGTCTTCCACATCTCACTCTTGAAGAAGTGTGTGGGTGACCCAGCCTCTATAGTGCCATTAGAGAGTGTGGCGGTGAAAGATAGCCTTTCTTATGAGGATGTACCAGTTGAGATTCTTGACCGTCAGGTTAGAAGGTTGAGATTATAAGAAAAGGCAGAGGAGAAAGATAAAAGATCAGAAAAGAATGATTTATAACCAAGAGATGGAAAATCTCTTGTAGTATGAGTAGGTTGAAAACATAATTGACATCGAAAAGGAGAAGGCGCTACTGGATAACTAGGATAGAACGAAGAAGTACTAGTGTGCGGAGCTGGACCTAGAATGAAGAAACGTTTGGATGTGGAGCAGATTGTAAAGGAGTAGTGGAATAATTTCTATGGTAGCCGTTGTTGTTGTTGTTGTGATCTCTACCACGACCACCATTAGAATTTCTTCCACGTCCACGTCCTTGAGAAGATGAATTATGTTTATGTAACACCTCGAAAATTTTTGAGCTAAGACTTCGTAGTGAGTAAGTTTTTACCAAGGAATTTAAAATTTTAATAAGTGTTAAGGTCACTAGATGTAGTACCTTGAGTTCCAAGACGAACTAAAGTGAATTCATTCAAGTCATTCATAAGTTCTTCATAGTTTTGGGTCAACTTCAAATGACCATAACTTTCAGTACATGATGCGTTAGGTGGACCATAAGACATCAACTGAAAGGTCTTTGAAGTATATTACCAAAACCACCGAGTTTGCTAAGTTTTGAGGTCGTGTGAGTGAGATATGCCATTTTGAATTCAGGTTGTCAAGTTAAGGAAAGTTATCCGAAAATAGTAAGGGGTATTTTATTTTTTTTCCTTACCCAATCAGATTTAATTCGTTTTAGAAGGTTTTAGGGGTCTAATCTGATTAGATTTAGTTTTATAATCCTAATATACGACTAGGGGTTTAGTTGAGAGTTCCAGAAGAGAAAAAAAAAAAGAGAAAAGAGGAGAGAATGAAAGCGTTTGTCGAGGTTCTTGAGTTTTGTTGCGTATTTTCACCATGGGTTTAATCCGTAAGAGGTATGTAAGACTACTTGCAGACACATAATTTTTGACCGAACATAAGATTTTACACTATCTTTTATTCATTAAATGTTTCTTTTATGTCTAAGTTAGATATTTTAGTTTAATCTTATTTTGATAAGTTTATTTAAAGATTTCAAAATAACATAAAATATATGATTTATTCTAATTTTAGTTTAATAATAAACTAGCATTTTTAAATTATCATTTTATATTATCTATTCAATTATTATTTTATTTTTATTTTTAGCTAATATTTTATTATTATTATTGTATTACTCCCTCCGTTCACAATTATTTGGCAAGTATACTAAAAATAGATGTCCAAGATTAATTGTCAATTTAAATAATCAAGAAATAATTAGTCACTTTTTTCTAAATTTGCCCTTAATGATAATGTAGTTCAACTGGAAAGTTAGGTAGACTTTTTAAATTCTTGATAGGGTTATATTGGTCAAATTACACATTGTATTAAATTTTTCTTGAGGGTGTGCATGATCTTAACATGACAAACAATTATGGACGGAGGAGTAATTAATATAATAACCTAAAATACCCCACTACCCTAACCCGCCTCACTTCATTCCACTAACCACCCCCACAGCCCACCAATCGTACAACACCCCCCGCTTTCCCCCTATACTACTACTACATTAACACAAAAAACACCAACAGAAAAGAGAAAAAAAAATACACACACGACACAATTCCAAAGAATACACATTCACACTTGGAGAAAAAAAAAGAAAAATTATACTCCAAAAACAACACAACATACATATGCACGCACAACACCAATAAACAAAAATCACACATTTTATTACACACGGCACAGAGCAAAAGAAGAAAAAATCAGCAATCAAAAACACCCATCACTTTATATTTCTTTCACTCACAAAAAAAGTTAAGTATGAGCTAATAATAATAATAATAATATTATTATTATTATTATTATTATTATTATTATCATTATTATTATTATTATTATTATTATTATTATCATTATTATTATTATTATTATCATTATTATTATTATTATCATTATTATCATTATTATCATTATTATTATTATTATTATTATTATTATTATTATTGTTATTATTATTATTGTTATTATTGTTATTATTGTTATTATTGTTATTATTATTATTATTATTATTATTATTACTATTACTACTATTACTATTATTATTATTATAATTATTATAATTATTATAATTATTATTATAATTGTTATTATTGTTATTATTATTATTATTATTATTATTATTATTATTATTATTATTATTATTATGATTATTATTATTATTATTTTTATTATTATTATTATTATGATTATTATTATTATTATTATTATTATTATTATTATTATTATTATTGTTATTATTACTATTATTATTATTATTATTATTACTATTATTATTATTATTATTATTACTATTATTATTATTATTATTATTACTATTATTATTATTATTATTATTACTATTATTATTATTATTATTATTACTATTATTATTATTATTATTATTACTATTATTATTATTATTATTATTACTATTATTATTATTATTATTATTACTATTATTATTATTATTATTATTACTATTATTATT
>JABWTJ010000658.1:150000-171518 GCA_016801875.1 Solanum sitiens | reverse complement strand
ATTGTTATTATTATTGTTATTATTATTGTTATTATTATTATTATTATTGTTATTATTATTGTTATTATTATTATTATTGTTCTTATTATTCTTGTTATTCTTGTTATTATTGTTATTGTTATTATTATTATTATTATTATTATTGTTATTATTGTTATTGTTATTCTTATTGTTATTATTATTATTATTATTATTATTATTATTATTATTATTATTATTATTCTTATTGTTATTATTGTTGTTATTGTTATTATTGTTATTATTGTTATTATTGTTATTATTGTTATTATTGTTATTATTATTATTATTATTATTATTGTTATTATTATTGTTATTATTGTTATTATTGTTATTATTGTTATTATTGTTATTATTATTATTATTGTTATTGTTATTATTGTTATTATTGTTATTATTGATATTATTATTGTTATTATTATTATTGTTATTATTGTTATTATTGTTATTATTATTGTTATTATTGTTATATTATTATTATTCTTATTTTTTTATTTTTTTTTTTGGTAACCATTTCATTAATTACCGAAATCAACATTACAAACCAGCAGCTATCACAGCATGCTTAATCAAACAATAAACATCACAAAATCCACCAATCCTTCTACCTATACTTCATATCTTCCTATTGCTAATTAACTTGCTAATTCTAATGGAAGATCTTACAATAATTACATAGGCTATCTTCTTAACTACCTCATCTATCATGCACTTCTTGTCTTCAAAAATTCTCTTGTTTCTTTCATTCCACATTGCATAGATACCTTCTGCTAGAGTCATTTTGAAAATTTGAGCTTGTGTAGTCTTCCCTTTACCTTGTTGAATGCACCACTTCATAAACTGTGTCCAATTCTTTGGCTTGTTTGTGTGAATCCCAGCCCATGTTAGAACTCTTTCCCATACTGCCTCTGCATATTGACATTGTATGAACAAATGATCCATATTTTCTTCCACATTATTACACATCACACATGTTGTCTCATGTATCATTCCCCACTTTCCAAGTCTATCCACTGTTGCTAGCCTTCTATTCATCAGTAACCACAATGTGAAGATGGCTTTTGGCCTTGCTGTATTCTTGTACATTAAGCACTTCCATCCAGGCTTAGTTTGTTCCCCTCTCAAGTGATCATAATATTGCTTTACCATCCCTTTCCCTTCTCTCAATTGAACTTGATCTACTACTTGTTTTGCTTGCATTATTTTCCTAATCATCCAGCTTGCCTGCTCTCTCTTCTGCCATTCATTCTGCCCTTTGATGTAATACACATGTATCCATTTGATCCATAGCTTATCTTCCTTATTTGCTAAGTCCCAACACATCTTTGCTATTGCTGCTCTATTCCATACTTGTATATTTATCAACCCCAATCCACCTTCATTTTTAGGCCTGCATACTCTATCCCATGCTATTAGAGCTTTCCTAGTTACCTTCCCTACTCCAGACCATAGATAACTTCTACACATACTTTCAATCAGCTTAATTATCTTAGTTGGTATTATAAACAGTTGAGCCCAGTATGCCTGCACACCAAATAACACAGTCTGTATCAGTTGAGTTCTACCTGCATAAGATAGCTTCCTTGCTGTCCATGAGTTGATTCTTGCCATTATTTTCTCAATGAGAGGGTACCACTGCATCACTGTCATCTTCTTAGTTGATAAAGGCACTCCCAAATACTTGAAAGGAAGGTCCTCCATATTGTATCCAAGTTGTTGTACCATCTGAAGTTTCACATCCTGCTGAACCCCTCCACAATATATTGAACTCTTACTTAGATTTGCTTGTAGCCCTGAAGCTTGAGAAAACTGATCAAAACATCTTTGAATAGCCTTAACAGATTCAAGATCTCCTCTAGCAAACATTAACAGGTCATCTGCAAAACATAGATGAGTGATATCTAGCTTAGAGCATCTAGGATGATATTTGAACTGTTTATCTTCTTTCAGCCCCTTAAGAAGTCTACTAAGATACTCCATTGCTATAGCAAACAAAAATGGAGACATTGGATCTCCTTGCCTCAATCCTTTAGCTGCATCAAAACTCTGAGAAATCTGCCCATTCACAACTATAGAGTAGTTCACTGTTTTAACACATATCATTATCCATTTCACAAACATCTCTGGAAATCCTAATCCAAACATTACTTGCTCCAAATAATCCCATTCCACTGAGTCATAAGCTTTCTGCAAATCTATCTTTAGCATACTTCTAGGGGAAATATGCTTCCTAGTATAAGCTTTAACCAATTCATGTGCAATAACTATATTATCAGCAATTTTCCTTCCTGGTATAAACCCTGCTTGGCTGTCACATATAATACTCTGAATCACTCCATGCAATCTGTTAGTTAACACTTTAGATATGATCTTATACATCACAGTACAACAAGCTATAGGTCTATACTCTTTCACACTTTAAGGATTCTGAACTTTTGGAATAAGTGACACTAGTGTACAATTGAAATCTTTATGAAGTTTGCCTGTTGTGAAAAAGCTCTTAACAGCATCCATAACATCCCCTTTAATTATCTGCCAAGTATGCTTAAAAAAGAAAGCATTATACCCATCTATCCCAGGTGCTTTATCATTCCCAATAGCTTTCAATCCTTCATAAATCTCTTGCTCAGTTACTTCAGTACACAGTTGCAATCTCTGCTGCTGTGTCAATGCAGGCCCTCTTTTCATCACTTGTGCATTAATGGCTGGTAGTTTACCTGCTGTAGACCCCATAAGACTCTTGTAAAACATCACAAACTCCTCTTGTATTTCGTGTGATTCATACAACATCTTACCTTTTAAGGACATAATGCTTCTTATAAGTTTCTTTTGATTTCTCTCCTTTATGACTGAGCTAAAATACTTACTATTTGCATCACCAAGTTTTATCCATTTGATCCTTGACTTCTGTCTCAGAGCACTTTCTTCTACCAAAGACCATTTTTCTAACTTTATCAGCAACTCTTTCTCCTTCACAATCAACTCATCACTGGCTTGCTCACTTAGCTGTTTTTGCACATTTGCCACTTCTACTCTAGCAATATCAATCTGTTTCCCAATATATTTGAATTCTTTCCTGTTTAGGTCCTTCAACACATATTGTAGATCTTTCAATTTACACCACACCTGCTTCATTTTGTTGTATCCATACTCTTTTTTCCAAATAGTTTCTACCATTTCCATAAATCTCTCATGCTCAGTCCAAACATTATAAAATTTAAAGCTACCTTTCCCATGCTGCTTAACTTCTTGAAGTATTAACACCATTGAACTATGATCAGATATGCTAGGATTCCCATACTCTACCTTTACATGCCCCCATTTATCCATCCATTCATCATTTCCAAAGGCTCTATCTATTCTACTGGAAATTCTATCCTTCCCACACTGTTTATTAGTCCAAGTGTAGTAATTCCCTGTCCACTGAACTTCATTAACTCCCATGTCTCTTACACATTCACAAAAATCTTTTATCTCATTATTAGTAACAGGTACCCCATCTAATCTATCCTTAGCAGTCATTACAGCATTAAAATCCCCTACTATAAGCCAAGGTTGAGAGATCCCTTTTGCCATTGATTCCATTTCATTCCACAATCTCTTTCTCTGTTCAATTGTATTAAAACCATATACCACAGTTAAGATGATTTGGTAGCCTTTACTTCTTTCATTAACCTGACAATGTACCATTTGAGCTGAACTATTGATCTGTTTCACCTCATACCAGTTATCATCCCATATTATCCAAATCCTTCCATTCTGACTATCAACATAATTATGCATAATATTCCACCCTGGAGCTATTCCTTTAAGAACTGACTTCATATTATTACTCTTTACTCTTGTTTCCACTAATCCTGCCAAACTCACTTTATTCTGTAAAAGCAGTTTAATCTCCTTCTGCTTATACCTTTTATTCATGCCCCTCACATTCCAAAATAACCACTTCATCAACAAGTTTTTGGTGCTCCACCTCTATCAATAGAAAGTGCAGCCACTTTATTATGCATTAGACTCTCAAACCCATTCCTTGTTGGTATTGGTTTTAGTATAGGAAAATTGACCAAGCTCATTTCCAGCTGTTTACATCCCTGTTCGTCATTATTATTATTATTATTATTATTATTATTATTATTATTATTATTATTATTATTATTATGATTATTATTATTATTATTATTATTATTATTATTATTATTACTATTATTATTATTACTATTATTACTATTATTACTATTATTACTATTATTATTATTATTATTACTATTATTACTATTATTACTATTATTACTATTATTACTATTATTATTACTATTATTACTACTATTATTACTATTATTACTATTATTACTATTATTATTATTATTATTATTATTATTACTATTATTATTATTATTATTATTATTATTATTATTATTATTATTATTATACAAGTGAACCCTCCGATGCTATACAAGTGAACCCTCCGATGCGAAAGTCACGGTGTTGCATCCTTGTATACGTTTCCCTCGGAGTAAAAAGTACCGTTTAGCACCTAGTGCTAAGGTAATATAGCTGAGGGGCCTCGATGATGGCGAAATGGTAACATTGGTAGCAGAGGAGCTAAACCAAGTTGTTTTACTCCCGCACGAGTCGCTCGTTAAGGCTTTTACCCGCAGGGAGCCAACGGAACGCTGAGCCAAAGCTCCGTAATGGACCGCAATCACATCACTCGGCTCTGATACCAAAAAAATGACGGGCTATACCAACATTGGTATCAGAGCTAGTCTATAAAAATATAGTTATGGAAAACAAATCAAATATTGAAAATCTACAAGAACAGGTATACTCATTTAAATTCATGAGTAGCTAAACTGATTTATTCCTGATAATCTCTTTTTGATTATAAGTATTTATTATGTTTTAATAATGTTATAATAATCATCTTTAGAAAATTTGCTATGGAAATATTCTGAGAGTAGGTAAGCCCAGACTATGCCATCCTAAAGTGGAAACCGATAGGCAAAGAGAAAGCCGTTTAGGGGAGTACACAGAGTTGAGGCGCTGTTAGGGTAA
Source organism: Solanum sitiens (assembly GCA_016801875.1). Taxonomy (NCBI): domain Eukaryota; kingdom Viridiplantae; phylum Streptophyta; class Magnoliopsida; order Solanales; family Solanaceae; genus Solanum; species Solanum sitiens. Next base: position 166,445 of record JABWTJ010000658.1, on the reverse strand, counting down.
CTGATTGAAGAAGAAAACCATAGTAGTGACTAGACGGGATGATTATTAAATTATTATTATTACATAATGAATAAGTATAATCTGTGAAGAGGTTAAAGGGAATAAAATTTTAGCGAAAATATGATAAAATGATTACCTATTTATTAAATGATGATGTTACTTACATGATATTATTATTCTATATATTAAAAGATCTTGATGCTGATATAAGAAGAATAATCTATGATAAATTAGTAACATATGAAATAATTGAAGAAACAATTTATGGTTGGTCAGAACTAATTATTTCAGATGACTTTGATATAGATTATTTATATGACGATCTAGAATTATATAGAGATCAATGATAAATTATAGATATTTGAAATTATGGAAAGAAACTAAAGAAAATTTGTTGATAGATCTAATTTCTAAAACAGAATATAAATATATTTGTTATTTGAAAAAAACAATATGGACAGAAAAACATATAAACAACAACTGATAGATAAAATAAATGAAAAAAGATATGAATATAATGAATAAAGAAGAATTTGCAGTAGACGAAAAAATATATGAAAATCAAGAAGGAATAGTAATAAAAATAATATTCTCAAATTTAGGAAGAAGATATAAAAAAATAGGAGATAAATTATATTTAATGTTAGAAAAAGAAACAGCAAAATTAGAAGATAGTTTAACAGCTATGATAAGAATAACAAAAGAAAATGAAGAAATAGATAAAGCTAAAGAAATTGAAAAAATAAAAATACAAGCAAAACAAGAAGTACAAAAGATAGAAGAAACAAAAAATACAAAAATAAGTGAATTAGAAAAAGAATTAGCTCAGTTAAAATTATTATATGAAACTAAACAAAAAGAAAAACAAATAGAAAAAGAAAAAGAAAAAGAAGTTGAATTGACTAATGAAATAAATAAAATGAAGCAAATATTAAATGAAACTGAAAATCTTGAAATAAATGAAATCAGTGATGAAATAAATGAATTAGATACAATGAATGATCAAAATTCAGAAATAAGTGATATAAGTGAAACATATACAGAAATTCTAGAACAAGTAGATAAATTGAAAAAATTAGAAATAAATACAGGAGATATAAATAAACCAGGTACATCAAGAGTTAAAACTCCAGATAATAGTCCTAGGAGTAATCCTAGAAGATCAACACCAACCTATTATACAGAAAATTATGAAAGATCAGACAGAACAAATGCAATATGGAATAGCAGATTAAATAAAAAATGGATACCTAGACCAATAATGGAACAAAATAACTTTTTAGACTTAGACTGTGTTATAGATATAAACAAGGTAATCTTATTATGGGTAGGAAATTTATCTAAACAATTAGTTGATAATAAAATAGCAGTAAAAGATACACCAGGATATATCGAAAGGACATTTGTAGGAACAGCAAAATTATGGATAGAAAATTTACCATCATAAAGTATAGCAACACTTAGGAGTGATAAAAAAATAGATGGATCAACATCAACAACAAATATAGATATATTAGATAAATATGAATTAGCTATAAGAAATGAATTTGGAAGTATAACTACATAAATAAAAGAGCAAAATAAAGAAAAAATAATAAATAGACAACTAATGTCAAAATTAGCAATATGTAATATGTGTTACATAGAAGAATATACATGTGCATTTAAAGAATATTATTACAAAGCAAAATATAATATAGATGAAGCAAAAAAAATAAGACAACAATATTTTACAAAATTACCAGAACCATTTAGTACAAATATAATTAAAGATTGGAATAATGAAGGAATAACAGATACTTTAGGAGCTAGAATCAAATTCTTACAACAATGGTTTATCCAATTATGTGAAAATCAAAAAGAAAAATTAAAAATGGAAAAAGTATTAATTAAAAATTTAGCATGTTGTAAAAACAAGATAGCACCACAATTTGGTTGTAAAGATAAATATTATAAAAAACCTAGAAAATATAAAAATTATAGAAAAACTAAAACTAGATATAAATATAAAAATTCAAGAAAAAGATATTATGTAAAAAATTATAAAATAAAAAGACCATACAGACAAAAAAGAAAATTATCAGATTGTACTTGTTACAATTGTGGAAAGTTAGGACATTTAGCTAGAGACTGTAAATTACCTAAAAATCTAAAAGGTAAACAAATAGCAGAAATAATTATGGATGATGAAAAATATATGCAGATAGATTACATAGATTATGAATTAAGTGAAAATGATAGTATATATGAATTATCTGACATTGGATCCGAAGATATAGAAATAAATATGGAATTAAATAATGAAATGATAAATGAAGAAATATAATGACTGAAAATGATATAAAAATAATATCTAAAGAAGAATATCAGAATGAAGAATCAGTAGAACAAAAAATTATATCTGATAATACAATTTTCCAACAAATAAAAAATAAAGAATTAGATTTAAGCGTAGATAAAGTACTTGAAATACCTACTTTAAAAAATTGGTTTAAAAGACAAAAAGAAGAATACTATGTAGTTAGTCAAAAAGAACATATTGTAGATTGTAAATATACAAAAGGAAAAGCACAAATACCTATATTAAACAAAAGAATGATAAATCAAGAAATACAGGATATAAAAGCTAAAACACCTATAAAATATGTACATTTAGGAGGAACAGAAATACTAATAAAAGCATGTTTTAGAGAAGGAATAGATACACCTATTGAAATATATTTAGCAGATGATAGAATAATACACCCTATAGAAAAAAGTGTAATTAGTGCGGTAAAAGGAAATTTAATATACCAAAAATTTAAATTTATAATAAGTGCAAATTACTCAATAGCATTAACAGATAGAAACATAGATAAATCATTAGTATTATATTGGAAATTATCAGGAATAGAATTAGCACCAGGAAGTAAAATATTTACAGCAAGATGTAAAAACCTATATATATTAACAACAAAACATAAAGTCATGGCAAAAAATAAAATTGATAGAATAAAAATAGAAAACCCTTTTGACCAAGTAATTACAATAATAGACAATAATGATTACAGTTATAAAGAAATTGACATGGAAGAAGATTTAGAAATAGTAAAAGAAAGGATAAGCACTTCAAGCATACCAAATATATTAAATAGAACTACTTCATCAAAAGCCAGTACGTCCAAAAGAAAATATGAAATTCCTAAAATATTAAATACAGAAGAAGAAACACGAAATCATTATTTTATAACTGGAATAATTAATGAAAAAAGATACAGGATATTAATAAATACAGGACAAGAAGATAATTACATAATTAGAGAATTAGTTTTAGATACAGAAATTATAAAAACAGGACATGTATGCCCTGGATTACCTAGTCAAATTGTAACTATAAATGAAGAAATAGTAGAAAAAGAAATAATTATAGGAGGAATATCATTATTAATACCATTTAAAATTTACCAAGGAAATCAAAATATTACTTTGGGAATAAAATGGTTAGATCAATTTAAACCATATAAAATAGAAGATGAACAATTAATCATAACCTGTCAAAATAAGAAAATAATTATAAAAAGAACAAAATGAGTAATGAAGATATATATACTTGCAAAAATTATTGTAGAAGGATATCACAACAGATATTATACACCTATGATAGATACAGGAGCAGAGACAAATATATGTAAATATAATTGTTTACCAGAAGATAAATGGAAAAAATTAAAAACACCTATGGTAGTAATAGGATTTAATAATGAAAGCAGTATGATTACATATAAAGCAAAAAATATAAAAATACAAATATGGGATAAAATATTAACAATAGAAGAAATGTATAATTTTGAATTTACAACAAAAGATATGTTATTAGGAATGCCATTTTTAGATAAACTATACCCTCATATTATAACTAAAACTCATTGGTGGTTTACTACACCATGTGGATATAAAATAGGAGCAAAAAGAGTAAATAATAAATAAAGAAAACCAAAAGAATGGATAAAAGGAAGTGAAAAAATAAATCAAGAAATGGAAAACATAAATAGCAAACAAATAAACCAATTAGAAATTATCATATTTACAATAGATAAGGTTAAAATAATAAATGAACAATTAGAACTATTATATAGCGAAAATCCATTAGAAGGATGGGAAAAGCATAAGACAAAAGTAAAAATTGAATTAATAGATGAAAATAGTATAATAACGCAAAAACCATTAAAATATAATTTTGATGATTTAAATGAATTTAAAATGCATATAGATGAATTATTAAAAAATAATTACATACAAGAAAGTAATAGTAAACATACAAGTCCAGCATTTATAGTAAATAAACATAGTGAACAAAAAAGAGGTAAAAGTAGAATGGTTATAGATTATCGTAATCTAAATGCTAAAACTAAAACTTATAATTATCCAATACCAAATAAGATATTAAAAATAAGACAGATACAAGGATATAACTATTTTAGTAAATTTGATTGTAAATCAGGATTTTATCATTTAAAACTAGAAGAAGAATCTAAACAACTAACAGCATTCACAGTACCACAAGGTTTCTATGAATGGAATGTTTTACCATTTGGATATAAAAATGCACCAGGTAGATATCAATATTTTATGGATAACTATTTTAATCAATTAGAAAATTGCATAGTTTATATAGATGATATATTATTATTCTCTAGAACACAAGATGAACATATTAGGTTATTAGAAAAATTTATACATATAATTAAACAATCAGGAATAAGCCTAAGTAAAAAGAAAGCAGAAATTATGAAATCACAGATAGAATTTCTAGGAATACAAATAGATAAAAATGGTATAAAAATGGAAACACATATAATACAAAAGATAATTAATTTAGATGAAGATATAGATACAAAAAACAAATTACAATCCTTTTTAGGATTAGTAAACCAAGTACGAGAGTACATACCAAAATTAGCAGAGTATTTAAAACCACTACATAGAAAACTTAAAAAAGATGTTGAATATCATTTTGAAAATAAAGATAAAGAACATATAAAAAATATTAAGAATTTATGTAAAAAACTACCAAAACTATATTTTCCTGATGAAAATAAAAAATTTATTTATATAGTTGAAACAGATTCAAGTAATCATAGTTATGGAGGAGTTTAAATATAAATATGAAAATGAAAAAATAGAACATCACTGTAGATATTATTCAGGATCCTATACAGAAGCACAAATAAAATGGGAAATAAATAGAAAAGAATTATTAGCATTATATAAATGTTTATTAGCATTTGAACCATATATTGTTTATAATAAATTTATTGTAAGAACAGATAACACACAAGTAAAATGGTGGATAACTAGAAAGATAGATGATTCAGTTACGACAAAAGAAATAAGAAGATTAGTATTAAATATATTAAATTTTATATTTACAATTGAGATAATTAAGACTGATAAGAATATTATTGCAGACTATCTCTCAAGAAAAAGATACAATGAAGGAAATATTAGTTATAATGACAAATCTTTGTCAAAAGATGGAGAAAATAGAAGCAGAAGTACAAGTACTAAAAGAAACAGTTAATAGTCAGCAGCATGACTTGAAATATGCGGAGCTAAGTCAGCAGCATGACTTGAAACATGCGGAGCTAGAAGGTGACGTTGGGAAACACCTTAAAACCCATAACAAAACAATGTATACAGCTGCAGGCAGTACATCTATTGCAGGATCATCTAAAAAAAAGGAGGAAGTTCAGGTAAAATACACAAATGTAAACCTAAACAAACTATTTTCTAAACCATATACTCCTCAAAATACTCAAAAAGAAATACTTATACCTCCACAGATAAACACGTATAAATCCAGCCTAGATTCACAGAAACAGATATACAACCACATTACTAGAACATATATTGAAAATATATACAAAATACAAACTTTCCTAAAGCAAAATCCCAGAGCAACAAATCCAAAAAATACAAATGAAGACTATATAACCCAATATTTACAAGGCTATAATAAGCTAATAGCACAACCCGGAACAAATCCAAATTTAGTAGCAACTTGTTACAACTACGGATTATTAAATACTGTATATACAACAACAGGAGAAGAAATATCTAAAATACCAGAATTATATAAAGCATTTTTACAATATAAAAGAATAACTAAAGGAACTTTATTTTATATAAAGTTCTATTCAGCTACAGCAGAGATACTATATGATGAGATCAAGCCTATAATACAAGTTATAAAGATTGGTTTAACAAGGGAAATGATAACCCCTGAAAAGATAGATACACAAGAAGAGATACAAAAGGTAGATATTCCAGATTTTTATGCAAACAAGAGAATTATTGGGATAGCTACTATACTAAACGAGATAGCAAACAATTATTTGAATGAAAATGCAATTTGGAGTTACTACAATAGAGAACAAACAATAATATACTCCAACTGCAGAGAAATCAGAGCAGCAGATATGGAAGATTTAAGACAATGGATATTAAGTCTGCTAAGACCAGAGCAAACACCTACAACAAGAGCAATTAGGAAAAATTTTATTTCTCCTAATTTAATGACAAGATATTGTAAACTAATAGGACAAAAATATCCTGACCATTTATGCTCAAAATGTGAAGGAGAAGATAATTATATTCCAGAAGTGCAATTAGAATAGAAGAAGCTGGAATAAAGAAAGAAGACAAAGAAGAAGATAACGTGCAAAAAGATAACGAAGGTGCAGACATAGAGATAAGATTCATGTAAAAAGAAAAGATATAAAGTAAAGTAGTTTGTCTTGTTTTGTTTTGTAGTTTTGTAATAATTCATGAATTACTATTCATGAATAGTAGTTTGTCTTGTTTTGTTTTGTAGTTTTATAATAATTCATGAATTACTATTCATGAATAGTAAAAGACGTGTAACTGTGTAAATAGTAAGAGTCAAGTAACTGTGTAAATAGTAAGAGTCAAGTTACTGTGTAAATAGTAAAGGCCAATCATCCTTTAGTAAAGATGAAAGGTCGTTAGGATTGTGTATAAAAGGAGGCATTTGCCTTCATAAATAAAACAAGCCCCCTTCTCTCTTCACTCTTTTCTCTCATTCCGCTTCCAACCCCCACATTGGTATCAGAGCTAGTCTATAAAAATATAGTTATGGAAAACAAATCAAATATGGAAAATCTACAAGAACAGGTATATTCAATTTCGCCATCATCGAGGCCCCTCAGCTATATTACCTTAGCACTAGGTGCTAAACGGTACTTTTTACTCCGAGGGAAACGTATACAAGGATGCAACACCGTGACTTTCGCATCGGAGGGTTCACTTGTATAGCTGAGCCATCACAGTAGGATAAACCTGACTGCTCTGATACCAATTTTGCCATCATCGAGGCCCCTCAGCTATATTACCTTAGCACTAGGTGCTAAACGGTGAATAAAGACCTTACTGAATTAGTTAAATCTATTAAGCAAAGAGTTAAATATTTGCCTTGTCTTACTTTAGCTAATCCATATTGGATTAAGATTGTTGAGACTGATGCTTCTAATATTGGTTATGGTGGAATCTTAAAGCAAGTTAATCCCATGACAAAGTTGAATATCTTATTAGATTTCATTCAGGCAAATGGTCTGAATCTCAGCGCAAATATGCGACTGTTGCTCATGAAATGTTATGCATTGTTAAATGCGTTTTAAAATTTCAGGATGATTTATATAATCAAAAATTTATTATTAGAACTGATGCCCAATCAGTTAAATATATGTTTGATAAAGATTTTAAACATGATATTTCAAAGTTAATGTTTGCCAGGTGGCAAGCGCAATTAGCCCCATTCGACTTTGAAATTCAGTATAAAAAAGGAACTGATAATTCACTTCCTGATTTCTTATCAAGAGAATTCTTGTCTTCATAAATTTTGCCATTATGTCTCATTATCAATATTTTCTAGGTGATGAAGTTCTTATTACAATTTTAAGGGTTTTACCTTTTAATGTAGATTTAAAAGAACAAATTCTCGATATAATTATCGATGATTTAGTTCTAGACTTTTTTATAGATGGTTCCCCATTTTCTGAATTATCTCTTGCTAATGATGAATGGGAACTTGATATTTCAGGATATTTTTCTGATTTGTACTAATTAAATTGTTACACAAAATTTTGCAGTATGGGAGGTACTGATCCTCCACCATGGTCATATGTTTGTGGTCGTGGGGGTAAAAATCATCGAGGAAGGGGAAGATCATCCTCTTCACAGCAATCTGCAAGGTCGTCATACGACTCTTCCTTCCCTGTTATACAATTAGGAAGAAAAACTTTGATCAATTCAAAGATTGGCGAAGCTTCTTCATCGGCTTCATCTTCTATAAATCTTCAGGATATTCCTAAAGATAGTTCATTATATGAACAAATTCAGGCATATCTGCAGAAAAAAGAGCAAGGTAATACCTACGCCTCTTTAACTAAAGAAGCTGATCTTGTCAGAGTTTCAGAAGAAACGGCAACAAAAGAAATTATATTTCTTTTAGAAAATTCTGATATTCAGAGAAGTAATGAACCTTGGAAGATACTCCAAAGGTATTTGACAAAGGGATTATATTTCCCTGGCGAATCATATAAGACTCGCACTTACTATGAATCTATTCTAAGTCATACAGGCAGTGCTGAATTTCAGCATTTCATTTCTGATTATGATAAGAATGTTTATAACTTCTCCAAAATTACTATTAAGCAGATTATATCTGCAGAAGACTGGGGAATCTCCACAATGCAGGAGAGACAGGTTTCCGTTAATAAAATAAACATGAGTTTTACTTACTGGGATTATATCCAGGCATTTCATAAAATATTTTATTATAATAATGATAAACTTAAACATACTTGGTTTTTAAAAGTTTATGCTCAAGTTTTTACAAAACGTTTACCCAATTGGTTTATAAATTGGTGGTCTATTCATGGCCCTACGGTAAAGATTTTACCTTATAATTTCAATACTTTATATAAGCAATGGGTAAAAGTTTCCCCATTTTTAACTGATCTATTTTTGCAAGATCATATCTCGAATATCGACAAAATTGATCAAATGTATTTCTTTATTGAGTTTTCTATTATATGGATCCATAAATGGATTCCAGAAGTGGGTTACACCCCAAACGAAAACATTCCTTGTTTATATCGCAAATATTTTACTAATTTTTGGGAAAAATTAAATAGACAAGACCCAGCAACTGGACAATTATATGGACAAGAGTTATTGGATCAAATCACCAATACTATTAAAGCATATCAGAACTCTCCTCAAAAGGGAATCTCTACTGGGAGTTCAATCAAGCATATTGCTCGGAGGATTTCCATTCAAGATGGAAATAAAGAAGAAATGATAAATGACTATTTGGAAGAAATTAAAAAGAATTTGTTACAAAACATTTCTGAATTTGATAAATCAGACACTTCAATGAAAAGTGGACATAGTGATGTTGCTGATGCACAGTCTGTCGAACAAGATATTGAGTTGACAGAAAGACAATTGCAGAAGGTGGAAGATTTCCTAGCATCGATTAAAGAACAAGATGATACAATAATGAAGACATTGAAAGGAAAGGATAAGATTTAATTATTCTTCCTTATCAAAAACAGTATCTTACTGTTTAAAAGTGTTGTTTAAAACATTATTTAGGGCCCACATAAGGGACCCATTTTACTTTTTATTGTTCTATATAAGAAGCCTCATTCAGAGGTTTAGAGGCAAGTTTTTTAAGTTTTATTTTTCTCTCTCTAGTTTGCTCTCCCCCCTCTCTTGTAAAACTTCTCTTGTGTGAATCAATAAAGAAGCTTTGGTTTGAAGAATTGTTTGAAGGTATTTTTCTTTTAAATTATTTTCATATTCTTTCTTTTATTGTTGCCGCCTACATGGCCGGCTAAGATAACTTTCATATCTATGCTAGCTGCATAATTTCTGTATGATGTTCTTGTTTAATATCTGGATCTAATCAAGTTATAATGAATTCTTATTATAGTTCTTAAATCTTTTATCACAAGTTTTGACTTGGTTTCGAGATGGTGGTACAGTCTGATAATACACTATTAATGGTAGCGAGCATGTGGTATTGTAAGTCCCCGTTAATTATTGAAGAAAGGGGCAGCCTGAAACCCATGTTAGAACTGCTATACATTGATATGTATATTATTAAGACAGGCTCCATGCTTGAGTAAAAAGTTTACCATACAGCAAAAGCTTAGGATAAAAATTTAACAAAACTATAATACGTTTCAAGTATAACTTGGTCATGTACAAAGCTAGATCTAGATGGCCGTGCGGACTACCGCCAGCCTCCTCGATCCTGTTATGGTATCAGAGCCAGATATTCAGTAAGAACATGTAACAGATCTGATGTATGCGAAGCATGGATATGAAATCTTATCACACTTATGAATTTCGGTGATAATAATATTAAAGGTACTAGATTGGAAGAGGTAGACATACCTCAAAACCTTGATTTGTTAAACAAATGGACTATCCCTAAAGTGGATACAAAATTAATTTATGATTATGGTTGGTTTGATAAATTATCTACAAAGCAGGTGGTTAAAACTACCGAACAATCTTTAGCTCTCAATTGTGATGAACAGGTTGTTCAATTATTAAATAAAAGAGATATTGAGATTTATAAATCGAGATATAACTGGATGCATGTTGGTATGGTTCAAATTGCTTTTAAACCTTTAACTCTTAAAGGGTTACCAGAGACATTTTTAGCAGCTCTAAGAGATGCTAGAAATTTAGATTTTAGACAATCTTTGATGGGTTCTATTGAATCTACGGTTGCTTATGGACCAGTTTATTTTAATACGCAACCTAATTTGCAATTATCTTTATCTGATAAGAATATTCTTGATGCTTTAACATTAAATGTTAAAACTCATGGTTATAATTATGTTCCTGGATCTGAACTTATATGTTTATCTTACAGGATTTATTTCAAGTTATTAACTAATTTAGTAAGGTCTTTATTCCAAGGTAACAACTTACCTTTCTTCAACCTATCAATTAATGGTGCAAGATCTTTAGATAAATTTTTATAAAACGGGGAAATATAATTTAAGCTTCCCAAAAATCTCTGCAACATAGTTTTATCAGTAATTTCATCAGGAAATTTTGATGCAAAATCAATGGATCTCTGAATAGGAGTAATTTTTCCTTGACAAATTTGATGACCCAAAAATCTTACATCAGTCTGAAAAAGACTCATTTTGGTTTTAGATATAACTAAACCATTTTGTATAACAATATTTTTGAAAATATCAAGATGCTTAATATGAGATTCTAATGTTTTAGAATAAACAAGAATATCATCAATATAAACAATTATAAAATCCATATAAGGATTAAAAATATCATTCATAATTTTTTGAAATTCAGAAGGAGCATTCTTTAAACCAAAAGGCATAACATTCCATTCGTATTGACCAAATGGAACATTAAATGCAGTTCGATAAGTATGTTCCTTAAAAATCTGAATTTGCCAATAACCTGATTTTAAATCAAATTTAGAAAATATATTAGCATCATATAATCGAGAAAGAAGATCTTTCTTATTCGGAATAGGATATCTAATCCATTTTAAGACTTTGTTCAAAGGTTTATAATTTATCACCAACCTGGGAACACCTCTTTCTTGTTCTGCAGCGTTATTAACATAAAAAGCAGTACAAGACCATGGAGATTTAGAGGGTTTTATAAGTCCCTTTTGTAATAGACTATCAATTTCTTTTTTACAGAAATCAACTAATTCTGCATTCATTTGACAGGGGCGAGATTTTGTAGGAATATCGGATTCAGAAAAAGAATCTTCATAAGGCAAAGTCACAATATGCTTTTTCCTGTCCCAAAAGGCATTTGGATGATCTGCACAAATATCAGTTGCCATTTTTGCAGAAATCAATTTAATATTTTCTTGTACTTTAGGAGAATGTAAAGCTTCTGAAATATTCAGACTATATATTTCCATTTGTAAAGAATCAATATGTTTTTGTTTTAAATGAATTAAAGAGTTAATATCTCTAGTAACTGGTTCAGTTATGAACTCAAAATTAATGGTATTACCATTATAGTTTGCTGTAAAACCTTTTGCATTTAAATTAGAAAAGGGATAAATAGCATTAATAAAAGGGGTACCAAGAATAATTGTTGGATATAATTGATTTTTAACCAGAAAGAAAAAGTGAGGGATACAAACCTTACTCTGGCAAATACAAGTATTAGACAATTTATATTTTATGTCTAAAGCATGATAAGAAGCAGATTTAACAATATGAGTTGTTTTTTCAAAAAATCGTGAAGGAATTAATCCTTCCTAAATACAACTAACATCAGCACCACTATCAATCATAGCAATACTTGAAACTTTAAATTCATTATTAATCAGAATGGTGCAATTAATATACCAACGATGAGCTGTAACAATTTGCATCATTCCCAAAAATTTAGAACTAAGAGATTTATTAATCTTTTCATCAATTACAACAGACTTACCTTTATCATTTAAAGAAGATGAAGAAATATCTTTATCATTTTCTAGCTGAGAAATACGATGGTTATTAATCAACTGATTTTGTTTCAAAGATTTAATCTCTCTTTTAAGGTTTTCAACCTCATATTTTAAATCATCAAGAGACGTATCTCTAGTTTTTACAATATCTTGTCCTTTCTTTTCAAGTCGAGAAAATACTTCTTGCAAAGAATAAGGACTAGCATTGTAATTAAAATTTTCAAAAGCTTTATCTTCATTTTTCTTCGGTTTTTCAAAACCTTTTGAAGAAGATGATTTTGAAGAAGCCATTTCTAAAATCTTATTTCGAAGATTTTCATCAGAAACATCTTTTAAAAGTTCAATAACATTCTCAGAAGAAATCATTTTAAAAGTTAATTCTTCAAAACTTTGTTGTAATTTATCTAAATAAGAATCTTCCATCTGAGATCGCAATTTATAAAATTCATCTTGTCCACAAGTACAATTATCACCTGGACAATTAACACATTTTTTATCAGTATCAACATTACTATCAGTACTATAACCTGAGGAATAACCAGAAGACTTTGAATCTGAATCAGATTCATATAATAACTCATAAAGTTTATCTTGAGTCGATTCATCCAACTCCAAGGCTTTGAACTTATCTGCCTTACAATTTGCTGCAAGATGACCGAAACACCCACACTTGTAGCATTTATAATTTTTCAAATCTCGTTTAGAGAAACTTCTAGCAAACCTTGTTGCTTTCCTATGAGCTTTCTTTTCTTCTTTCTTTTCTTTGTATTGTTTTGAACGATGACGTCTTTTATGCTTTCTCGAATGTCTTTCTTCAGTTTGACCTGTCTTTGGTTTAGAACTAGACGGTCCTTCTATTCCAAATTGTGTACAAAAATCTCCCAATTGAGATTTTTCAGACATTTGAGTTCTTTTAATCTGTTGAGCCAACTTAAGCTCATTACAAAGATTTAATCCTTCTTGAGTACAAATCCCTATTAACTTTCCATAAGTTAATCTATCATAAGGAATTTCTGGTTGATCTCCTCTCAGAACTTTCTTAATTCTTTCAGAAAATAATGAAGGAAGACCATCAATAAATCTATTTTTCCAATAACTTGATTTACTTTCAGGTAGATCCATTACTCTACTCATGAAAGTATCCTTATACCATCGGAAATATCCCAAATGGTTACATTTCAAACCATTTAATAAAGTTCGAATGGTCTCATTTTGATTGGAAAATCTTCCATTAAAATGTTCTAAAATAGTTAGAACAAGTGTATAAACTGCATCTTCAACTCTCTGAGTTGTAATCTTTTCTACTGGTTTTTCATCTTCACCAGTAACTATTTCTCTTTTAGATTCTTCTTTATATGCAGTTGTTATTGCATACTTTTCCTCATTTGATAAGAAATTATCCCACCATCCTCTTAGTTGACCTGTAAATCCTGCTATAATCATTTTACATATAGCATGATCAGTATTTTGATTCGTATGACGACATATTGATGAGTACATCAACATCCGATGTACCACAATGGAAACCTGTCTTTCGGTTAAGGCATCTAAATTCCATTCATACACCTCATTTCCACTGTAAGATGTGTTTGTTTGATTCCAATCTCTTTCTTCGGTTAACACATCCTGAGGAGTAGGACGAGGATAATAATAAGTCATCATTGAAGGGAGAGTTGCATAACCCCCTTTTCCTAGAATCCTTTGCTTGTTATTATTACCAGCTTGAAATCTTCTAGCATTAACTTCCGAAACATCCTGATTTGGATCTTGAATACCAAGTAGTTGATTTTCAATCTTAGCAATATTAGATTCAGAAAAATCATTTGTAATTGGTTTTGAACTTAAACCAGACAATTTTTTATCAATAAGATTTTCTAAATCATTAAAAGATTTAACTTTAAAATCAGCAGTATCAATAGGACGCTGAATATGAGTAGGAACACTCAAAGGAATTTTAGAAGTAGAAGGTTTATCTTCTTTTGGATTTTTTTTATATTTCCTTGACCAAAATAATTAATTCATCTAATTTTTTATCTAAAGAACTAATATGTTCTCCAAGAACTTTAACATATAAACTCAAATAATTATTTTGAGAAATAAGATTATTAATCTCATTGATAGTAATCTGGGCTACATCTGTTTGAATAAACTTTTGAAAAGCTGAAAAAGTTAACCCAGTATTGTTTGGTAAAATAAACGGAGCTTGAGGAGGATAAATGGCCTTAGTTATAGTGCCATTATTTGCTTTAAAAGTTCTTTCAATAACTTTAATATACAAAGGTAAATAAGTAGTCAACAATTGGATTTTAGTCCAGGATCTCTGGTCAGAAAGCATATTCAAAAAGAATTTTATAATAAAAAATGGAACCAGTTTAGAACTTGGTTTCTTAAAACTTATAGTCAAGACGATTTAAATAATATTTCTCAAGAGTTTTATGAAACTTGTGCTTTGCATAACAAAATTATTTATTTTGTTCCATGGTTTATAAATAATAATAATAATAATAATAATAATAATAATAATAATAATAATAATAATATTAATAATAATAATAATAATAACAATAATAACAATAATAACAATAATAATAATAATAATAATAACAATAATAATAATAATAATAATAATAATAATAATAACAGTAATAACAATAATAATAATAATAATAATAACAGTAATAACAATAACAATAATAATAATAATAACAGTAATAACAATAATAATAATAATAATAATAATAATAACAATAATAATAATAATAATAATAATAATAATAATAATAATAATAATAATAATAATAATAATAATAATAATAATAATAATAATAATAATAATAATAATAATAATAATAATAATAATAATAATAATAATAATAATAATAATAATATAATAATAATAATAATAATAATAATAATAATAATAATAATAATCAGACCAAATTTGAGAGAACAGATGGAAGAGCAGGAAGAAGAGCATGAGCTAGATAAGGAGGTAGAGCAGCAAACACCAAAAAATAATGATGAACAGGGATGTAAACAACTGGAAATGAGCTTGGTCAATTTTCCTATACTAAAACCAATACCAATAAGGAATGGGTTTGAGAGTCTAATGCATAATAAAGTGGCTGCACTTTCTATTGATAGAGGTGGAGCACCAAAAACTTGTTGATGAAGTGGTTATTTTGGAATGTGAGGGGCATGAATAAAAGGTATAAGCAGAAGGAGATTAAACTGCTTTTACAGAATAAAGTGAGTTTGGCAGGACTAGTGGAAACAAGAGTAAAGAGTAATAATATGAAGTCAGTTCTTAAAGGAATAGCTCCAGGGTGGAATATTATGCATAATTATGTTGATAGTCAGAATGGAAGGATTTGGATAATATGGGATGATAACTGGTATGAGGTAAAACAGATCAATAGTTCAGCTCAAATGGTACATTGTCAGGTTAATGAAAGAAGTAAAGGCTACCAAATCATCTTAACTGTGGTATATGGTTTTAATACAATTGAACAGAGAAAGAGATTGTGGAATGAAATGGAAACAATGGCAAAAGGGATCTCTCAACCTTGGCTTATAGTAGGGGATTTTAATGATGTAATGACTGCTAAGGATAGATTAGATGGGGTACCTGTTACTAATAATGAGATAAAAGATTTTTGTGAATGTGTGAGAGACATGGGAGTTAATGAAGTTCAGTGGACAGGGAATTACTACACTTGGACTAATAAACAGTGCGGGAAGGATAGAATTTCCAGTAGAATAGATAGAGCCTTTGGAAATGATGAATAGATGGATAAATGGGGGCATGTAAAGGTAGAGTATGGGAATCCTAGCATATCTGATCATAGTTCAATGGTGTTAATACTTCAAGAAGTTAAGCAGCATGGGAAAGGTAGCTTTAAATTTTTTAATGTTT
>JABWTJ010000658.1:0-145000 GCA_016801875.1 Solanum sitiens | reverse complement strand
CAATATCTGCACCCTTCTTCTCTGTAAATAATGAGTAATCATAATTGCTTTGAACAAAATCATTGCCAACTAGTGCCTCTGTTAGTTTTATATTCCACTGTCTTGAGGATTGTTTAAGCCCATACAGTGATTTCTGTACACACTTTAGTCTCCCCCTGACTTCTGAAACCCTCAGGCATCTCCATATACACTTCTTCACATAAATCACCTTGGAGAAACGCATTAAAGACATCCATTTGAAACATATTCCATCCTTTGGAGGCTGCAAGTGCAATTACTGATCTCACTTCTTGGCCATTCTCATGATAGTCAAGACCTTCTCTCTGACTATATCATTTGGCAACTAGCCTTGCTTTGAATCTCTCTACTTCTCCATTTGCCTGAAACTTGATCTTATAGACCCACTTAGAACCCACTGTGTTTTTGCCTGCTGGGAGGTCAACAATGGTCCAAGTGTAATTGTCTTCTAGAGCTTTGATTTCCAACTTCATGGCTTCAATCTATCTAGCATCCTTAGCTGCTTCTTTAAATGTTTGTGGCTCCATAAGGGAAGAAAATTTTGTGAGATAACTTTGGTATTTAGCACTAGTATTCTCATAAGACAAATGATTAGACATTGGATATAAGGATTTGGACTTGTGCACATAGTCTTTCAACATATAGGTTGTTTAGATATCCTTCCTTATGTTCTTCTAGTATTGACAGCATCAGAAGTACTTCTAAGATCTATAGCGGAATTATGATAAACTTTATCATCCTTATATCTTCCAGGAACTTGTGTTTCATGATCTAGACCAGAATCTGCTAACTCGTCTGAGGCCAACTCAATTCTGGACTCTAAGGGTGAAGAAGCCACTATGTAGTCATCTTGATCTGTAGTGATAGGCATTTCTGTACCAAAACTAGGATATAATGTAGACTGTGAAGAATGAGAATGGAAGGGAAATATTGTTTCCTTAAAAATGACATCCCTACTAACAAATATGGACCCTGAAACTCTGTCAAGAAAAATATAACCCTTCTGAACTTCTGAAAAACCAAGAAGTATAGCAGCATTTGCTCTTGGTCCAAACTTATCTCCTTTCTGCAGGTTGGTGGCATAACATAAGCAGCCTATCACTCTCAAATGAGTGAGTGAGGGCTTTTGGTGATTGAGTAATTCATATGGTGTGCTTCCTCCTATGGCAACAGAGGGTAATCTGTTCATCAAGTAAACAGCAGCTTTAATGCACATTCCCCAATATCTGAGAGGGATCATGGCCTGTAATCTTAGAGCTCTTGCTATATTTAGGATTTGTCTATGTTTTCTTTCCACAGTACCATTTTGTTGTGGAGTATATGGACAACTACTTTGATGTTGTATTCCCAAAGATTTCAAAAAATCATTGCACTTGGAATTAAAAAACTCACTCCCATTGTCAGACCTCAATACTTTGACCATCATTCTAAACTGATTTTGGATCATATACAAGAACTGTTAAAGCACAACAATCACCTCAGATTTTAATTGTAGCAAATAAACCCAAGTAAATCTTGAATAGTCATCGACAATGGTGAGAAAGTAATATTTCTTATCATAAGTGGGCACCTTATAAGGACCCCAAAGATCCATGTGTACAAGTTTGAAAGGTAAATCAGCTCTAGAAGTACTAACTGGAAATTGTAATCTAACTTGTTTAGCTAATGGACATATGTGACAAGCATTGTCATTTATTGTGCTAGTACACTTATGTAATTCTGGAATCTTCTGCATAACTGTGGATGAAGGATGACCTAACCTCTTGTGCCAAAGATCATAATACTCATCCTTGCTAGACAAGTGTGCACTCTTTATTTCATTACTCATCAGGCTCTTATTAATGTCTGCAACAACCACATATAAGCCACCTTGTTCTCTACCAATCCCCTTCACTTTGCCACTGTAGAGATCCTGAAATACACAAAAACCAGGAAAGAAAGTGACAAGACAAGATAGCTCTTTAGTCACTTTGGATACTGATAAAAGGTTGTATCTAAATTCAGGGACATATAACACACCCTGCACTGAGTTTTGTCCAAACAGACTAGGATTCCCTGTGTGAGTGATCTCAGCCTTCTCACCTGTAGGCAAATGCACTGTCTGCGCCAGCGCAGGCCCAACGTATGTTAGTTTTTTTCTAGATATCATGTGTCCGCGCCAGTGCAAGCCCAACGTATGTTAGTTTTTTTTCTTCCAATTTATGTGACACAAATGAAATTTGAAAAAGTGAACTAAATTTTTTATGTGTTTTCTAAAAAAATATTTTAAATTGTTAATTTATGTACCTTTTATGTTATTTTCGAATAATATATGCTACTCCATCTGTTTTATTTTATGTGATACAAGTGATTTTAGGAAAGTAACAAAATTTCTTATGTGATTCTCACATATTCTTAGTTGTCATTTTACTGTGATTCATAGTACTTTTTAGTTCTTACGTTATTTTCAAACAATATATGCAACTTTTTTTTGTTTCGATAAAAATAAGTTAGTCAACCAAATTTCATTATGTTTTTTAACTATGTTTTTCTAAAAATATCTTAAATTCTTACATTGCATTTTTAAGCTTCTTTTTTATGTAATTTTCAAATATGTAACAAATTAAAAATTAAAACGAAGTATTAAAGTTTCAAATCATTATATTTCTATATTAAAATGTTCAAATCTTTAAAACTCCACATATATGCACAAATTAATAGAAGGAAGTCAAACGATTTTTTTAAAAAAAAAAATATATATAAAAGCTCATTTCAATAATAACACATATATATTTCATTTTAATATATGACTCACTCCTTTAAGATTTATATGAACTTATTTTTTATTTCATTTCAAAAAGAAAATAACTTCTAAATTTTAATTTTTTTATATAGTATATTTAAGATCATAAAATTAAGATATATTTCAATACACAAAATTTAATACACATATAAATTTTAATTTTAATTTTAATTGGTTCCACCTAATATTATACTTGATATATAATTATTAAGAGCTAAGCGTAATTATTATTTTTTTACTTTCATATAATAAATAGATGTCACAATAACTCATAAAAAATGAAGAAATAAAAAAATGAGGTAATACTAATAATAACTAAAGATGTTTCTAGAACTATTTAAGTTTCTTGTTATCATTCTTGGTAGATTTTTGCTTGCATGAAGTCACATTTTTAACTTTGATCATCATTCACTTCATATATAGAAAGATGTTTCTAGAATTATTTATTCTTGATAAATTTTTGTTAAAATGAAATTACATTTTTATTCTTGTTATCTTTAATACAAATATATCATCCTATTCATTTTTATTTGTAAAGTTACTTTTTAACATCTTTTTCTTTAATTTTAATCTAATATATATTATTAATTTTATCACACTAATTTATTTTCAAGTATATTAATTAGAGCCAAGATTGAAATTATTAATTCATGATATTTTTATATAAAAAGTAGGCTTTTTTTTTATAAGCATAATGAATATCACAATAACTCACAAAAGAAAAAAAGAAAAAGAAAGTGAAGTAATAACAAAATAAGTTAATGGTAATAACAATAACTTAAGAGTTAAGATGTTTCTAGAATTATTTAATTATTTGTTATCATTCTTGGTAGATTTTTATTAGCGTGAAATTACATTTTTGCCCTTGATTATTATTCACTTCATATATAGAAAGATATTTCTAAAATTATTTATGATCTTTCTTCATAGATTTTTTATTAGCGTGAAATTACATTTTTGCCCTTGATCATCCTCTCACTTCACTCTTCTATATAATAGAAATATATATATATATATATATATATATATATATATATATATATAATTATAAATATAAATTCCTTTAAAATAAAGTTTTTAGATATATATTTTACTTACTGTATTTTTAAAAATAATTGAAAAGAAAGAATATTAAAAAAATTCTTCTTTTTAAACAAAAATAAGGCCAAATATTAAAATTTGGCTTGAGACCACCAAATTTGTTGAGCCACCCTGGTGGTACATGTAATGCAAAAAAGGCAGTGCACAATTAAACATACTCCCTCCGTTTAAAAAAAATTAACCTAATTTGATTTGGAACGGAGTTTAAAAAAAGAAAAAAAACTTTTTAATCTTGTGGTTCTAAATTAAAGTTATATCAAATGTATCAAAATATCCTTTAATCTTGTGGTCTTAAATATGTCACGTGGAAAATTAAAGTTAAAATGTTGCTAAAAAGAAAAAGGATCATTCTTTTTTAAATAAACTAAAAAAAAAACGGAGACATTCTTTTTCAAACGGAGGGAGTATATGTTTTTCTCGTCATGAATAGTAAGAAATTTGTATTATAACATATGAATTTTTATTTATTTACCAACAAATCAATTTATTGAAAAAAATATGGTAAAACACAATTTTTTCAATGGTGGGAAGCTTTTCATTTTATTCGTGTGAAAAGATAATTATTTTTTCTTTTCTCGTCGATTTAATCAAAATATCTATAAAAATAGTCACTAAACATTTTTCAATGAAAAATAACAATTTTTTTTACCGTGAGGAAAATCCCGAACTGCCAAGAACTACAAATGTACAAGAGATTAAATATTTTATTGAGTAATTCAATAATAAAAAATTTATTTTTATATTTATAATATATATAACTTAAACTAATTAAGCAAAATATTATATCCATTTAAATCAACTTAAGTCTTTCTCCTCTTACATTCATGAATCTAGTAAAGAGAAAAAATCTCTCTACCATAATTTTGAAAGAAGTATTCTTTATCCTATTAAACTACTACGCAAACAGTCAAACTTTATCTTTAACACTAAAGCAAACCAACAATAAGGAATGGAATAGGAGAAGTATCACATAGGTTCAGTCTTGACTTTTTACTCCTCTTGAGTTGTCTTGAAAACGACTTTTAGAACATATCCAACCTTCTTGGCTACTTCCATTTATTTTATATAAAATTATTATCACTTATAAATTGAATTACTTTAATTTGTTACACCCACTAGAAGATGAACTTTTTTGCCACGAATAATTTATACAATATTTGCTAGAGATTTGGAATAATAGTATTACTTAAAAGGTTATAATTTGTTTGATCATTTTTTAGTCTTGCTTTAATTTTAACTTTTTAGATGACATTTAAAATTATAAGATTAAAGAATATTTGATATATTGACATATAAAAATTTAAAGTCTTTTTTATCTACTTCAATTCGGTTTCATGTGAAAATAAGTCAAGCAAATTAAAATAGAGGAAATAAATACAAAACACATTATAATATGGAAAAACTACGGAATAAACCTAATTGTGAAACTATTTATTTAAATTGAACTCAACCCAAATTATTTACCCTTAATAGACCCATGAGTCAAATTATTTGCTCGCTTGCCCCACTATCTCCTTTCATATATCTGTGTGTAATGTTAACATCGCTATTATGTGTCATGTCTCGAGCCTACACCCTAAACAAGATCGATATTCAATGATCATTATTGATCTTGAACGGACCCTTGATCTGACTTACCTAATTCAGCGGAAGACTTAACACAATCTAAAATAAAAAACATTCTCCAAATAGACGAAGGGAGTACTATTTTGTATACTTTTCTTTTCTCAAAGAAGGTACGAAAGGCAAGAAAAATCCCAAATTGACAAGAACTACAAACATCAGAAATCAAAAGTTGAAAAGATTAAAAAAAGAATGACAATATTTTTAAACTACTAATATCAACATATATTTCAACAAAATATTAGTATCACATAAAAGTTCAATCTTGACTTTCTAGTCCTCATGAGCTGTCTTGCCATATGCAAAACGGCTTTCAACCTCCAATTTATCCATTGTTGTTCACACCCACTATACGATAAATAGTCTACCATGAATACTTATTATAATATTTGTTAGAGATTTGAATAAAATAATATTTTCGTCTTTCAATAATAGTTATCTACTATATTAAAAAATAGTTGTCCAATAATACTTGGCTAATTTAGAAAATCAAGAGATAATTTATCTTTTGTAACTATTTTACTTTTCTATTAAAATACTATTTATTAGCTAACATATTACTTAAAACATTAAATCTAATAAAGTGTCACGATCCAGATCATCGTAATTGACATTCACACTAACGCACCGCTGGAGAACCATTACTACAATCCAGACTAAACAATTTAACCAAAAACTATGCAATTAAAGATACGGAAGCAGGTTTAAATTATCATAAAAATGGAGTCCCCATAAACTCAAAAGGTTTAAACAATTACCTAATCAATCTAATGCGGAAATTCAACTCCTAGAACCTGAAAGTCCTATGTACATGGGAGATTCTTATATACAAGTTTCTTTGAAAAATTTTCGTTTCTTGTACTAGAAAAACTTTGGTAAAATTGAAAGAAGGAAATCATATCAATTCGTACTCATCTAAATTGAAGTTGCTAGCACTCCAAAGGAAAACAATCTTAAGATTTCAAGAATGATTCTTACAAAATCAAGCCAAGGAAAGAATATTTGGTGTGATTATTAAATTACCAATTGTTTTCAAGTTGAAAGTTTTCAAAAAAAGAAGCAAATCAAGTTATGTTCTTTTATTTAAAATTCAACTTGGAGGACTTGTGTGACATTGTAAGTGTTGGTGTCCAAATTTGACTCCATAGAAGTTTTCCTTTTAACTTAAAATTCATACAACTTTGACTAATTAATTTGGTTATCCCTCTCGAGAGAGTCCTCCGTGTCGTCCCTCGAGTGGATTGAAATAACAAAAGTCCTTAGTAGCACATCAAAATGGAGTTGCACATGACTTTACTATGCAACTTGTTTCATTGCAAGAATCAGAGTGAAGCAAATGTCTTAAGAGTGATAATGTTGGACGTACGAAGACTTCAACTCTCGTAGTCAAATTCGCAAGTCTACACGTTGACAAGTCTAAAAAAAAGGAAAACACATTCGTGAAGACTTCAATTCTCGTCGTCAATTTTGGCAAGCCTACACGTTGACAAGTCTCAAAAAATAAAAACATACTTATGAATACTCAAGTCTTGTCCCCAAACTTCGACAAGCCTACATGTTCACAAGTCTCAAAGTAAGGGGCATTTGCAGACACGTAAATTGTATTGAATTAAATTCATACGAAATTTGAATTAAATCCATGATCATTTGGGCTAAATGATTAATTTGGGCTTTACAAATAAATAAGTCCATCTTATTAAATTCACATTCAAGATTCATTTCACCTTGAAGCCCAAAACTCATGCTACATGTCACAATGACTAGACATTCAAGACCAATAAGGTGGCGCCATGGGTCCAAATGAGGTGGAAGTCCCAATGAAGTGCAAGAACCTATCACAACATGCCAAGTGTCAAAATTACATTCTTTGGCCAATCACAAGCAACCTTGTCCACCCCCTACAACTATAAATAGGGGGGATGGACATGTAATTCTAGGGATCAAGAAAAATACTCTTCAACAAGCATTCTGCAATTGGAGAAAGCTACAATATCAACTACATACCTCTTCAAGGAGTGATCAATGGAGTTCTTCCCGGAGATCGACTTGAAACGGAGAAGCGCTTTCCTACATTCCCGGAGATCGACAACATTTCAAGGAGGTCTATATCATCCAACAATTCGAGAAGTACGCTACTGAAGGCCCTCGAATCTTGAAAAAACTTAGGAGAGAGAATAAAGAGAACAACAGAATTGTACTTACAACGATTCATCAATAAAAATTATATTTTTCTTTTATTTATTTTGCTTCCAGTCAATTTTCAGCACTTCAGAAATTTATCGCGAACTATCAATATTTTTAAACTACTAATATAAACTTAAATTTCAATAAAATATTTGTATCACATAAAGTTCAATCTTGACTTTCTAGTCCTCATGAGGTGTCTTACCATATGTAAAATGGCTTTCAACCTCCAATTTATCCATTGTTGTTCACACCCATTCTACAATGAATAGTCTACCATGAATAATTATTATAATATTGTTCTCCATTCAATAATAATTGTCTACTAAACTATAAAATAGTAGTCTAAACTTGTCTAATTTAAAAATTCAAGAGATAATTTATTATTTGTGTCTATTTTACTTTACTATTAAAATACTATTTAACATCTATTATATTTCTTAAAACATTAAATCTAATAAAGTTAAAAGATAATATAGTAATATTACCTCTATTATTTATTATTTCTTTAGAGATCTATCAAGTTAATAATGGATAATATTGTCAGACAAATTGATTATTAATTTAAAATTTTAATTGCAAAACACATTTTAATATTGGTCTTTTTTGGTAATATCTTAGAACACGTGTCAGTAGTAGTCTTTCGATATTTTTTTTAATATTTATATGTCCCAAATTACTTGTCCATTTTTGAATTGATACACCTATTAAGAAAACAATTATTGAAATAGTGAGATTACTGTTTACCCATATTAATTATGAAGTGGATGAATTAAAAAATTAATATTTTCAAAAAGTTCTACCTTTTTCAAAGTAATTAGTTGAGGGTATAGCATAAGAATTTTTTTTATCCTTACTTCATTTGTAAAATAGACAAGTAATTAGGAACAAATATAAAAGAAAAATGGACAAGTAAATAAGAACCAGGGAGTAATTGAATGTCGTTCGAATCATGATATCAATGTTGAAAAGTTAAAAACAAATGACTTTAATATGGTTAAAAGTAGGGGTGGGCGTTCGGATTTTTGGTTCGGTTTAATCAAATTTCGGTTCGGTTCTTCGGTATTCGGTTTTAGAAAAGTGTGCACCATAGTTTATACCAATTTAGATCGGTTCGGTTCGGTTTTTTTTACTTCGGTTTGGTTTAGTTCGGTGTTTTTAAATCAGTTTTCGATGTGAATAAAATAAAGAGGGAATATGATAAAGTGTTAAGAGTTTCATCATGTATTTAATAAAAATAAAGAGGGCATAGATGATTTTTTTAGCAAAGATGCCAAAGGATTTGTTTTTGTTTCTTAGCATAGATGGTTGCCATTTTGCTAAAGCCTAAAGGCTTTTTCCCATACCGAAATGTTGAATGAATAAAGAAGAGAGCAAGCAGCCTAGCAAGCACGATGCCACAATGAACTTTCGAACAACCAAAATATAAGGACTCACAATGTACAATTGTACATAAACAACAATAGTTCAACACTTTATTGACATTATATTTGTTGTCATTTAAAAATTAAAAATTTAAATGAGTCATGTAAATATTTTGAGTCAAAATTCAAAAGTGTGTAACTATTATTAATTAAGCAATATAATTTAAATATTTTAAAATTTAGTAAATAAAACTTCGGTTCTTCGATGCACCGTAGTTTCAAGACGCTTGCATCGAAGTCCGAACCGAAGAATTGAAGTTCCGAAAAAAGAAAACCGACACCGAACCAAAACACCAAAGAACCGAAACCGAAGAACCAAATTTTTTCGATTCGGTTCGGTTTTTCGGTGTTTCGGTATTTATGCCCACCCCTAGTTAAAAGACAAATTTAAAATCACAATATCAAGGTTGAAGAGTAAAAAAAAGGCTCAATATAGTTAAAAGAGAAATTTAAAATTTAAACCCTATGAATTACTATTAGGAATTTCAAATTAGTATACATGATATCGACTTATATGAAAGAAAAACATTTATTATGTGATACATTAAATATTTTTTTAAAAAAATGAATAATATATTGTGAAAAATACAAAATATTTACTCCCCCATTCAAATAATAATAATATTTTTTCACCTCATCAGAGTAAATTTGTCACGATCCAATAATGGACGTGATGACACTCGTCTTGTCCTACCAAGACAAGTCAGCCTAAAACTTAACCATTACAATAAAATGCAGAATTTTTATAATAAACTTCAAAATACCCCCAAAATCTGGTGTCAAGTGTACAAGTCTCTAACGTGTAATAATAAAATTGAAAGAAAAATACAAATCTCCAATGACCTTGTTTCTAGAATAGAACAAAATCATCAATAAGGAGAAAGAAGGTCTGCTAAGATAACAAACGACTACCTCACAAATCTCTAAAAAGCCTTGAAAAATAAGAGAATGACAAGTACCATAAAATCCAGGATCGTAACCTATAAAGAATTGTAGAAATTAGGGGTGAGTACCAAACCACACAGTACTCAACAAGTAAACCTCTAAACACAAGCTAAGGGATAAAATACAGATACTCCTTACACCCAACCGAACCTCCACAACTACAACATGCATAAAATCAGCCCAACCTAACAGTTCACCATTTACAAGCACATATCTCAACAACAACATTCTAAAAATCACATATTCTCAATAACAAACTCAATATTCATCAATTACAACCTTCACAAAAAAAACGCTCACAATATCAGCAACACACAAGATCAAATTCGTCAAATAGAGGTAACCAAATATAAAATACTTTCCAACCACCAATAAAATAAATATTCATAATGAATGAAGGATGTTATGGTGCAATGCGATATGACACCAGGAAATGATATGCCTCAAAATATCAAGTACTCTCTCAACCGTATATACATGATACTCTTCGGAGATACATCGAGAGTTCATGACCCGTGGAGAACTCGCGAGGTCCATATACCGACAAAGACAATCTCCACGTGTATGTGCGGAAGATCTCAACGTACTATCATAAATCAAATAAATTCCGCACGGACGATCTTCACGTGCCCAAATTATAATCCTAACTCGTCTCAAAACGGTCGATCTCCACATGTTAGAACGTTACTCATACCAATTTCATGTCAATGCATGTGCACAATATGATATCAAATAAAGGGGATGATGCAACATTTCAATAAATCAAATGTCGCTATGACATATAATCACCTCAATTATCACAATTATATGGGTTCAATAAACATAATTAGTCATAATAAATCAAGTCAATAATATATCAGCTAATGTCCATATGCTTTGACATTTTCGAATTACAGTACACATTCTATAGTAATAAACTTTGCCTTTATAACACCGATACTCGTACCATTCTCAACCCATCATACACAAACAATTAATCACATTGCATTTTATTATCCCTTTTCATCATTAGAATTAATCAAGGTGGACAAGTCAATCCTTCACCAAGTCCTATTGCTCCCAAACACATACCACAAAAAAATACACAAATTTCATACACTTAACAAGGGTTTAGAAATCCGCTTGTCTCGATCAATCAAGAGTTCACTCCGGAACTTGAGACTTCCCCTTTGGTATACTATAAGCTCATAGATATCAAATTTCAACTGATATTCAAAATCATCATATACCTCATACCAAAACTTAAGAAATTCTTGGTCACTCCAATAATTTGGTATACTATAAGCTCATAATCTCTACTCATCAAAAAATGTTTATGTAACACATCATAACAGTCTATGTTGTCTCATAAAAATAGTAATTTCAATTCCCTCAAAATCCTCAATAACCATGTATAACTGTAGGTCCATAAAATTGCGTATCCATAAGTCACCCACCATAATTTGAACAATTTAGCCCCATATAACAATACATAATCTTACACACGTCATTATTTTTCACCCAAAGCAAAACCCCAATTTTCATAAAACTTCGATGATAAACCCTTAGTATGTCAGTACCGAACTAGTTCGCATCTCACATTAATATTTAATTCATGGGAAAAAATCAATAAAATCTTCAACTACAACCTAATGATTTATACGAGAGGTCTTATTCCTTAACTTTTCTTAAATTCTTTCCATGACACAAAATTCTAAATATGTTGAACTCTTCAATACGCTAGACTATTTTTTTTCCTTTCGCTGACTTGCTTACCAATCTTATTATTTGACCAATGACCCATGATATTTTTACCTTGTCCTCTAAATCAAAACATTGCGTAAAACCCCCCTTAGGTATAACAATTAAAAATAACCAAATTCACTAATCAATTTATGCATAAGTCCTTCAAAATGCTTTATACACAATGCGATCGATTACTTCTTACCTTAACAATTCATACTTTGATGAAACACACTACCACAAACCTAAACTCACAATGAAAATCGTGAATTTTGAATCCAACTGTGTAACTCAATCCCTTTATCTATCAACATTAGCTTATACCTTGAAGATTTTTATGAATAGATGTATCTTAGCTCATCATTGATCGCTTCTCCATCGACCTTATCATATTTTTTGCTAAATATCCTAACATACTCATTATCAAACTCAAAATCACAAACGAACTAATCATTATATTCGAGCTGAACGCCCGTACACTCATTTCTCAAGTTTTATCCAAAAGTTTTTAACCAATCTGATGATCTTGTGACACTATACATTACCATAAGTATAGAATAATGGATGAAATCACGTATCTCTAAACCAAACTCTCAACCACTTTGAAGATACCTCATTTGGTCGTGCAATCAGAGAAAAATATTCTTACTATCACCTCCTTTCAAAGACTACACTATATCCTACTAATTTATCATTTTTTTCATTATGACTGTAGCTCTTTTAAATTATATTCGAGCGATATTTCAACACCTCCTACAACTTTCCTTGCAACCACGCTGCTCACCAAATAATAGCAAATCATAACATTAGATACTCATAAGTTGTCATTACCATACAAAAAATCCATTTAACAAACAGTCTTCATCATATAGTTCATCCCAATCACAATCCATCACAAACTCTTAATACCATTATGCTTAGTTAGCCCTTGCCATCACCACAAAGTCAACTTTGTTATCACTATGACATCTCAAAACCAACTATACAATTCAAATTCAAAAGACTAACACAATTTTATATGCATTTTCTTACTGAAATTTTCAATTACGTTCATACAAGTATATATACTCGTTGAAACTTCCTTTATCTATAAGCTTGTCATCCTAATTTCAATCCATTTCCATGGAGCTTACGGTGAAATCAACACTCATTTAAAATTCTTATGATACAATCACAACCTAAACACACCAATATTACACCAAAGATCCACCACTAAAAGCTTCCTTATAAATAATGTTTAACCCATCCATTCGTACTAATAAGCTAGTTGGTTTCTCAAATATGAATTCAACACCAAATCTTATTATATGAGTAACTCATTAAGTAGTTAGAATTTGCACTTAACAATCGATGTAATCATTTTTATATATCACTAGTACCATATTGTGAAAGTTCGTTAGATTCACCACTAGAACACATCATACCTACCGAGAAGATTGTACCCAAATAGCCCACACATTTCTGCCCATTAAGTAACGATTGTAAACTATTAAATTCGTTTAGTCTCTCATCAAAAGTGATTTGCATTCTTTCGTAGATCAGATCCATAACAAGAGTAACACTATCCATAACTCTAACCAAGTAAGAATTGACACCATTATAATAGTCGTATCATGACCTGCTATGGTATACACTCAATCTATGAAACCACACAAAAGATTTTAACCTCAATTAGTGCAACATCATTCGCTAAGTCATCTATGTTATGATAATTTCACTAATTGTAGTTTTCAAATATACATGTTCATTACTAGCCATCATTTTAATCATTTCACTTATAATTATCAAACTAATCAAGATATTGTCTATACCACACAAATAGTATTCCCTTTATTAGGGTAACTAACCAAACATAAATACATTCATAAAAACCCTCACTCTATCATTCAACCTCATCATTCGAATATCCTCAACATGCATCATCGAGTCATCACATTACCCAATACTTTCAAATTGATGAACATTCGTAACCTAACCACGCATCATTTTCATAAGTTTATCACTTCCACCTTTGTATTAGGTCTAACCTTCAAGTTATACACGACACACCAACCGCTCACATGAGAAACTACGCACGAGTCATCATATAAGTGGGAGTGAATAAAATAAAACGATAAAAATCAAAATTGGAGCAACAACGCACGATAGAGATCCAAGAAAGGAAGATTTTTCCTAAAAGTCACTATAGCCTCTCGAAGATAAGTACAGACATTTCCGTACCGATCCTCAAGATTCTACTTAGACTCGACTTGTACACACGTGAGACCTATAAACATGAGGCTCTTACCATGTTGTCACGATCCAAAAATAGATGTGATGACATTCGTCTTATCATCAAGACAAGTCAGTCTAAAACTCAACCATTACAATAAAATGCGTAAATTTTATAATAAACTCAAAAATACCCCCAAAATCTGGTTGTCACGTGTACATCTCTCTAATGTGTTATAACAAAATTGAAAGAAAAATACAAGTTTCCAATGACCTTGTTTCTAGAATAGAACAAAATCATAAATAAGGAGAAAAGAGGTCTGCTGATATGACAAGCAGCTACCTCACAAATCTCCAAGAAGCCTCGGAAAATAAGAGAATGACAAGTACCACAAAATCCAGGCACGTAAAAAATTGTAGAAGCAACGGGTGATTACCAAACCACACAGTACTCAACATGTAAACCTCTACACACAAGCTAAGGGGATAAAATACGAGTATTCCTTACACCCCAATCTAACCTTCATAACTACAACATGCATAAAACCAGTCCAACCTAACAGTTCACCATTTACAAGCACATATCTCAACAACAATATTCTAACAATCACATATTCTCAACAACAAACTTAATATTCATCAATTCCAACCTTCACAAAAAGACACTCAGAATATCAGCAACACACAAGATCATGTTCGTCAAATAGAGGTAACCAAATATCAAGTACTTTCCAACCACCAATAAAATACATATTCATAATGATTGAAGGATGTTATGGGATGCAATGCAATATGCCACCATCAAATGATATGCCTCAAAATACCAAGTACTCTCTCACCGTCTATACATGATACTCCTCGGAAATACATCGAGAGTTCATGACCCATGGGGGACTCGCGAGGTCCCACTATAACAGAATAATAATTTTGCGGCAATTAATCATTTGCCGTTATTTTATTATTTATACTTCAATATTTTCGGCAAATGAACAATCGCCGCTAAAAAAATATTTTTTAGTGACAATAAAATTGATTTGCCAACAAAATCAATAATTGAACGCTCCTTTTGTCCTTGTGTTTTTCCCTCCAATATTTTCAACTACAATAAACTATTCCCTCAAATTTATTAATAAGAAAAAAATTAAAAATTAAAAGAAAACCCTATTCCCTCTATTGTTGCCCATAACATCCAGTACGATTCTACTCACCGCAATAACCAAGACTTCTCCGCTGAAGCCCTTCACCATTGATTCACAGGTAAGTTACGATCTTTCTCTTCATAGGTAATCTAGGTTTCAATTCCATACAGTTAATCCTAATATTATGGTACAGTTCATGACTGAAACGACTCCTCACCACATAACCACTGCTACAATTTTGTATTTGTAGCTGTATATTTCGATCATGTTTTGTCAATTAATTGAACAAAAAATTATTTTCTGAATCCTGTCACGTGTGAAGTTTTAAGGTTTGGCAATTTTGTTCTTAATGTACTTTTTTCTTGTAGATTTTACAAGATTGATTTTTGTCTTTGTTGGATAATTATTCTGCCTCCCAGGTACTCAAACAGAAAAATCAATTTGTTATTTTATGAAAATAGTTTCTTTTTTGTTTGATAAGTGTGTTCTGAGACTTTTGCCAACTATTAGTTTAATGGGAACTGATTGAAATTATTACTCTGTTTTCTATGGTTGAAGTTATAAATTCAACTCTCATGATTGTATGAATGTTACCCGACTCTAATTAATGAATATTGATGTTTTTAATTGAATGTACAACATTACAAGTACTGTTTTATTGATATTTCTGATAGTTACTTGAAAACATGAAAAGAAATTTTACAGAAAATACCAAATCAGTTTAAAAGTTTTCATGGTATATTGATATGTAAGTTCGACTTGAGAATGTTATTAGATTGGACTGAAGTTCTTGTCCATTTTCAAAATCAATTGAAGAGGCATGTTTAATCTTTGCTAGTACTGGTGTGTTGGCTATATATAATAAGCTTCAAATGAATCTTTTCTAGAATAAATAGGGCTCTGATAGTGCCTAACTTCAGTTGCTATATAGCATTCTTTTAGGATTATATGTTTTGAGTGTTGAAATCTATGGTTGAAGAAAGGAAGCTGAATTCAGTTTGGTGAGATGCTTTCGCTGTATCAATGTTATGAGAAGTGAGAGCTTTGTCGGTTAAAGTGATAAGTGAAGAGACGTTGTAACAGTTTTTTGGAGTTAGACGAGGATATGATGAAAAGCGAGCTTTTTCAGCCCTAGAAGCAAGAAATAAGCTCATTTTGTGCAATAGTAAGGTTGATAGTATCACATTATTTTTAAAATTTCATAAAAATACTTTGCGACTACTTCCCAAACACTTTGCGACTTCAATCCAAGTATTTCTATATGTTTGACTTCTCTTACCGCGACACTCTTTCAAGAAACTCGAAGTTAAAGTTTTCATCTCTTTGTCTCTTCTTATTTTCTCTATTTTTGTGTTGCGAACTTTCTGCTATTTATTGTTTCAACCCGCAGTCTGCAATTTTCTTCTTCCCTTCTTCTTTTCTATGTGTCTATAACTCTATATTGCAAGCTTGCAACTATATATTTTTTTTCAACTTGCAGCCTTAGCTTGTAATGTTTTTCTCTGTTGTGTATTTCCTCCTATGTAATGTCTTTATCGTTGGCAGATTCTAACTATTGGTCAAAGGGATATGATTTGCTAATCTCTGACAAAACTATTTGACACTATCCATGAGATTGAACCAATAGAAACTTAAACAGTCCTAGAGAGAAACGTTGTACATTACCACATCATGAGTATTAACACTCCAGAAAATGTACATTCACATCGCAGAATGATCTCATACATATAAAAAGACCATGAAAGCAATTCATTGGCCATTGCAGAAATAAGTTTTTTCTGTTAGTTATTTTTTTGCTTTAGTCACTATTTTCTTGTCATGGGTGAGTACATCTAAATATTACCAATTTCTAAGAAACGCAAGAAAGTCTGTAAAATAATAGATATAAGTATATAACAGTAGAACAGGAACAACTACTGCTTACCTCATAATTAACATGACTGAAGGGTGTGTATACGGTATGCTCTGTTTACCTGTGTATCTACGACATGCTTTGTTTACAGAAATTCTCTGTTTACCTGATAATTAATAGGAAGCACAGCCTATCAATAGTTTTCCTGCTCTGATTTTTTTTAAATCCAAATTCAACTATTTCACCTGTGTTATGTAATGCTTTGTTCGTTGTTTCGTCTCTGTCTTTGTCTTGACAGCTTCAGTTTTTAAGGCTTGAAAGATCTGCTTTAGTTGAAAAAGTATGCGTCACTTCTCACTCTCTCAAACACTAGTCATGAGAAAGTTTTAAGCTGCAGTTTTAGGTGTTTGAAAAGTTTTGATAGTAATTTTGAACTAAACCATCTAGTTGAGTAAGTAATACCATTTTTTTATGTTATGCTAATCCAAACTTGAGTTGTTCACGAACACTTGTATACTTGAATTGTGAGTTAAATTAAAGCTATTTCATTGTCAGGCTAACATCATTTCTATTGTCACTTTCGTTTATTCATTTTCTCTTATACTAAAACCAATTGAGCTTTAATTGTGAGTTGATAATAATATGTGATAGGTACTAATATTGTTATATGAAACTGATTATGGGTCAGTATCCTTGAGTTTTGGGATTGTGTATTCTGTGAATCTATTGTTGTAAATCTGATGTATACATCTACATTGAGTAATTTTAACTGCAACCAGAAGCTCTGAATATCTGAACCATCATAAGCTAAAATCTGTAAGTATGAGCTATAAAATCATATGTAGTTTCTGCAACTTCTTCTCGAATTTGTATATCTCCATCAACTGGATAACTCACCATAAAGCTGAGTCGAAGATAGTAAATATCCAGAATTTGTTGGTGATCCTCACAACGTTCACCTAGGATTGTCTTCTGATGTGTTTAATCCATTTGGTATAATGCGAACTGTTCATAATACACGACCAATGATTTTAATGCCATATAATCTTCCACCATGGATGTGTATGAAGGAAGAGTTTTTCATATTGTCCTTACTTATTCTTGGACCTAAAGCGCCTGACAATAATATTTAAATCACATTGTATCTTAAACTTCAAATAGCTTTAAAATCCTCTAACATTCATTGGCAGAATGGTTACACAATAGTTACAAATGCTATTACAGATATTGGTTGTTAATTTGATGATTCATGTGTTCAACACTTCTGATACTATTGTTTGCTAGCTAGTTTCAGTTGCACATATAATATTAATATATTACTATGAACATACTATAAATTTGTTAGTGTGGTCTACTCTTCTTGTATTTCTTTCTGATAATCTAAAAATGTTAACATCTTATGGAAATATGACATTGTAGTGCTGTAGTTTTCCGTTACTTTTGACTGTCTGATTGTATAGATGTGCAGGTAAATCCAATTACCATATTTGTATAGATTATAACTGCTTACACAGAGAAAATAAAAGCCCTTTATTTAAAGTAACAGTCACCTTACATTAACTGTTGGACAGTTACTACAACATTTCACTAGAATAGAGAATTCCATAGTTAGATACCCGTTAGAATCTCTAACAACACAACTTATGCTAATCTTTTCAGTTTTTGATAAGTACCTCTCATATGTGTTGATCTTCATCCATCCTTGTTGAGTTTATTAATTCATACAACCTCAATGAAGAAAGGGATAGATCTCAACCACTCTACAGACTCACATGTTTGGTTCCAAGAGAAGTTTCATCTGCATTTAGTTAAATTCATTTGTATAACAATATCAGCCAGTTGAATCATTTTTAAAGGCTGAATCTCTTTTTAGCTCCATCATATTTTCAAAGATTTGTATGCATCATATTATTTTGAACTACAGATCACTGGAACAAGGAATTGTATTAGAGCTACAAGTTTTTCTTGAAGACTGCATCTAATTCTAATAGGGATTCCAATATTACATATATCGGCAAGCTGCTCTAGACATCCCTTTGGCATTCCTTAGTTTCAATTGTAGATGTTGAGGTATTTTGAGCTGACTATGCGACATAAAATTCATTAGAGGGATTGTGATGATTAGTAGTCTAATGTGTAGTTGCTTCTTCATTTGCCAATTGAGGAAAATGCAATTGATACCTTGCCAGCCCCTGAATGTAATCCCAAAATAGCAGGTCCATCACCGAAATAGATTTGTACATAGGTGCAGACCAAGTAAAATTTGAGAATTGTAATATATTCTGCTTCCTTTAATTCTATCATTCCATTATACTTCTATCCTTGATGTGGTAGCTCTATCAACCCACTTACTTCAATGCAGTCCTTAAAATCAGCAACTTCAGGCCATGTGACAGGATTACCTCCCAACTGATCATTTCCCAAACGATCATCAGAATGTAGTACAGAGGTAAAATCACCCATCAGTAACCATGGCTCTCCACAAGTAGAGCTTTGGTTTGTTATATCCCCCCACTAGTCTCTTCTTTCTCCTATTGAATTATATGCATATACAACTCACACCCTAGATGTTAGTTGCATAGGAATGTAGCAGACCTTACACGTTTGGAGCTAATTCATACACCTCAGTTGATTTGCTCAAAATCTGAAAGTAATTATTACTCACAACTTGTAATTGGTGTTGGATGTGACTCTTTCCTATCTTGAATCGTGTTACCCAGCCAGCAGGAGATTATCCGCCGGGCTCCACCTGTTGATGTCCATCATTTAGCACAAACTTTACTGGTTCCTTACTTCTTGGATCATCTTGTTTTTCCTCCTGTACTCTCTGCATTTCACTTACTTGTGTTGGTAGCATTTCCTGCTTATCATTCTTCTTAGCTGCCCCTTTCTTGGCAAGATTCTCCCTCCTGCATTCAGCATTGGAGTGCCCATATTTATCACAGAAACTACAATGAGTTGGTTTCCAGTATTTAGGCCCCTGCGTCTGTACCTCTTGTACGTCCTCTACCCATGATTTCGTACCACTCCCAGAGGGAGAGAGTTGTCTCGAAGGTTGAAGAGGAGCAATTTCTGCCCAATGTTTTTTGTGCTATCTCACGCTTTTCCTTCTCAACTTTATTAGCTTTTTGC
The DNA here is from genome assembly GCA_016801875.1 of Solanum sitiens. Lineage (NCBI taxonomy): Eukaryota > Viridiplantae > Streptophyta > Magnoliopsida > Solanales > Solanaceae > Solanum > Solanum sitiens. Next base: position 124,867 of record JABWTJ010000658.1, on the reverse strand, counting down.
GCAGCTAACTGTGTTAGTTTCGCTATCTCCACATTTCGGGCTCTTGTTATATTAGATTCAGATCCAATCTCATCCTGTATTTCAAGTTGCTGTGCCTTTTCCCCCCTCATCTGATGACCTTGTGTTGCTGCTTCCTGCGGCATTAATGCCTTCTGCGATGGAGCACGAGATCTCTTCCCCATGGGCAGCGTACGTTAATAACCTATGCCGAGAGAAAAGGAACCATCGTGAAATTAATCTTTGAGAAACAACATTAAAATATAGGTTCTCTGCTTAATGGATTCATTAGTATTGTTGCATTTACGGCAAGATGTGTCAATTTAGACTAGCACCATCAAGTTTGTAAAGATTTATATGCTTCATCTTATCTTGAATTGTAGACCACTGTAAAGATTTATATGCTTTTTGTGATTCAAATTCATTGCAATCGGTAGGGCTTGAGGTCATTGCAACTAGTGTTGATGAGATTTTTTGTAATATTCACTTGATGAGTTGACGATCCTAAATCGTTGTATTTTTTTTTATTCATTACATTTCTTCTTTTAAAATATATTTATTTTATTATTTCAGGTGATATAGTCTGAAGTTCAAAAATATTGCTTGTGGAATATTTCAATGTGATGAACAATAATGGAAATTCTTTGAAGATACTATTTGATTAGATTGGTTATATAATCATATCAGTTATCTTAAGTTGTGACACTATATTTTGGATTAGTATTTTTTTTGTTTGTTAACATGAATGAGATATATTACTTTTTAGGAATTAATATTATATGTTTATAGTATTTGAAAAACATAGTCACCTTTAAGAGGCTCTCTTGTAATGACAATTTTGTTGGATTTACTAGTTATGAACTTAGCACTAGAAGTGCAAACTAGATATTTTACTGAATTGATCTAGCTATTATAATGGTGGCTAAGCAATTGGTTGTTAAAATTTATGAGTTTTAGTGTCAAATTTTAGGCGAATTTACTGGACATAAAAAATGGATGAAAATTATGGTGTTTTCACAAGGAAAATTCTTGTCTTTCTACTTGCCACCAAATTATTGTCGCTAGAGGTATCAATTTTTAGCGGCAATATTATTGAAGTTACCAACTATAAAAACGGAAGCAATATGTGCATGATTAGCCATTTCGTATTGGATTTAACAACCATGTTAATCGTTATTAAAACTAATGCATTTGGTGGCAATTCAATCAGATCTAGGGGCTATAAAAATGGACACTAAATGAGATAACTAGCTAATTTGGATTTGATTTAGCGGCTATCTTAATTGCCGCTAAAACAAATGAGCTTTAGCGGCAATAGACCTTAGAGTTTACCAGCCTCGTTCGAAACGCCGCTAAAGTCTTTGCCGACCCTCGATATAACGACCAAAGTCCATTGGTTGGTAAAGAGTATAGCGACCATTATTATTGCCGCTAATACCATTTTTAATGGCTGCTAAATCCTTTTTTTGTTGTAGTGTCCATATACCGACACAGATGATCTTCATGTATTTGTGCGAACGATCTCAATGCACTATCATAAATCAAACAAATTCTGCACGCACGATCTCCACGTGCCCAAATTATAATCCTGACTTCTCCATCGCACGGATGATCTCTACGTGCCCAAATAATTATAACTCAATCTCAACACAGACGATCTCCACTTGTTAGACCATTACTCATACCCAATGTCATTTCAATGCATGTGCACAATATGATATCAAATAAAGGGGTGATGCAACATCTCAATAAATTAAATGTCGCTTTGACATATAATCACTTCAATTATCACAATTATACGGGTTCAGTAAAGAATAGAATCACACATAATAAATCAAGTCAACAATATATCAGCTAATGTCTATATGCTTTGTCATTTCCGGATTACAATCCACATTTTATAGTAATAAACTTTGCCTTTGTAACATCAATACTCATATCATTCTCAACCCATCACGCACAAACAATTAATCATATTGCCTTTTACTATCCCTTTTCATCATTAGAATTAATCAAGCTGGACAAGTCAACCCTTCACCAAGTCTCATTACTCCCAAACACATACCACAAAGAAATACATGAATTTCATATATTTAACAAGGGTTTAGAAATCCCTTGCCTCGATCAATCAAGAGTTCACTCCGAAACATGAACCGTCCCCTTTCGGTGTACTTTCAACTCATGGCAATCTATTCACATTAATGACCACAATAAGATTTCAAGACTAACAACACTTATCTTACTATGTGTCTATCTTAAACCCACTAAATTTTGATGCCAATTAACATGTCAATTATCATATTTTCCAAGTTTCAAGTCTAGAGTCATGTTCCAATTTCTCCAATACCATAAATCCAATTATATTCATATCACACATCTAATATTTTCCAAGTTTCAAGCCTAGAGTCATGTTCCAATTTCTCCAATACCATAAATCCAATTATATTCATATCACACATCTAATATTTTACGTACATATATCAATAGGTTAAGTCAAGAACCATAATGTGACAACCACTCCAACTGGAAAAATCAGTACAGGAAAGAAAAACCTTGTAACCTTCAGTATTGAAATTATATTTTGATTTATAATCACATTCATCCTCCTAACCTTCTTAATGATCAGCTACAACTTAAACCCTTTCTCCAATAAAAAAACGTTATGCAGTAATCCAATTTCCATTCTTCTTGATACAAACCCAAATTTCTTGTTTTTCTTTTACAACCAACTATAATAGTAATAATAATAATAAAATAGTAATAATATTACATACATGTGTATATACCAATAGCTGATTAAGACATAATTAATGCTTAAATTTTAGAGGTTTGTCGCCCTTTTGATTGTGTTGACTGCCACGTTCTCTGTGGAACGGAAGGTTTTCCTTTGAAGAAGAATTACGATCTAAAGTGATAGCGTATTAATTACTTAAATTATATTATATGGACTTGGCTCATTATCTATCAACTAATAAAAAATAAATTATTTTAATAAATATCCATTAATTAAATATGGGAAACTTTCACATAAAGCCACTTAAAAATAATTAATTACTTTTCATAGTTATAGTTTGATAATTACAATTTGTAACTACATGTTATATGGAGGAGAGAGGCGAGCGAGACTGGGAGAGAGAGGAGAGAGGCGAGAGAGAGGGGGAAAAGAGTGGGAGAAAGGTGAATTGTATATGTATATTGGTTAGATAATTGTATATTATACATATGTAATTGTATATATGGCAAATGAGATTGGGAAAGGGAGGAGAGAGGCGAGCGATACTGGGAGAGAGAGGAGAGAGGCGAGCGAGATCGAGAGAGGGAGGAGAGAGGCGAGTGAGAGAGGACAGAGAGTGGGAGAGAGGTGAATTGTATATGTATATAATTGTATATTACACATATACATTTGTATAAATGGCAAGCGGGATTGGGAGAGGGAGGATAGAGGCGAGCGAGATTGAGAGAGGGAGGAGAGAGGCGAGCGATATAGGGCATAGAGTGGGAGAGAGGTGAATTGTATATGTATATAGGCTAAAAAATTGTATATTATACATATTTATTTGTATATCCTAGTGAATTATACATATACAAACATGATTAATCACACAAACTCGAAGTCAGCCCACGTAATTAATGTATAATGTTAGTTGCGAGTGGTAATTATAACAAACTATAGCTATGATGAGTAATTAAATAGTATACGTTTGCTTATCCACGTAATTTTCCCATTAAAAATAATCGCAGTTATCGAATAGTTCAAATTTTCGAACCAACTTCACTAATCAATCAAAAAGGATCCGAGGCAATCATCGGGAGGGATAAAATTAAAATTTTATGAAAATTTCTTAAATCGACTTTATGGGTCATTACAAAATTGATTGCTATTCAAAGTTAATTGGATTGTGTTAGTTCACTATATTAAATTTAAAAGTTAGGTATTCATAAACTATATAAATTACATTTTTTCTTATATTAGTATGATATATATATATATATATATATATATATATATATATATATATATATATATATTTATATATATATTCCTTCAAAATGTAGACCAAAATATATATAATTTAACTCTTTATAAATGAAATATGACAAGTATATTAGAATGACACGACTATAACAAGAAAAAAGACTTTTTGAAATCATGAACAATATTACTATTGAAAAAAACTAAGAATAATAACTCATTTATATCCGTACTTTACCTCAGGATATAAATTTTTTTGAGTCATTGACAATTGACATTGGATTAAATAGCAAATTACGCTTTCTCAATTTTTTCCTTTTACAAAAATATTATTTTTTAAGTTCTCTTCTTAATCCATAACAACAATTATTATGTTCTATAGAAGCTTATAGCGCATCAGACGTTACAAAAGACATATCTTTTTTATTATTTCAAATTATGCTAGAAGTAATTGAAGGTGTGAGATTTTACTTTCATAAATATACAATTATCAAATTTTATTTTAACACACACTCTCTCTCTATATATAATTTCTTTTTATATAAAGTTTTTAAATATATTTTTTACTTACTGTATTTTGTTAAAAATAATTGAAAGAAAGAATATTAAAAATTAATTAATGACTTCGCATAGTAATATCAAAATTTGGCTTGAGGCCACCAAATTTATTGAGCCGCCTTGGTGGTACTATGTAATGCAGAAAAGACAGTGCACTATTAAGCATAAATGTTTTTCTCGGCATGAATAGTGAAAAATTTGTATTATAAATATGATTTTTTATTTATTTTCCTACAAATCAACTTATTGAAAAATGTAAGGTAAAACACAATTTTTCTATAGTGAGAAGTTTCCTAGTTTTTTTTTCCGTATGGAAAGATAATTATTTTTTCTTTTCTTGCCAATTCAATCAAATTTCTATAAGAATAACCACTGATATTTTTCAATAAAAAAATAACAATATTGTTTTAGTGTGAGGAAAATCCCAAATTGCCAAGAACTACAAATGTAAAAGATATTAAATATTTTTGTGAGTAATTTAATAATACAAAATTTATTTTTATATTTATAATTTATATAACTTAAACTAAGTAAATATTATTTCCATTTGAGTCGACTTAAGTCTTTCTCTCCTCTTACATTCATGAATCTAGTAAAGGAAAGAAATCTCTATCGTAATATTGAAAGAAACACTCTCTATCCTACTAAACTACTACCCAAACAAATAACTGATCACTAAAAGCAAACCAACAATAAGAAATGGAATAGGAGAAGTATCACATAGGTTGAGTCTTTGACTTTTTATTCCTCTTGAGCTATCTTAAAAATGACTTTTGAACATATCCAACCTTCTTGGCTACTTCCATCTATATAAAATTATTATAAATTTTTAAAACAGAAATTGAATTACTTTAATTTGTTACACCCACTAAAAGATGAATTTTTTGCCACGAATAATTTATATAATAGTTGGTAGAAATTTGAATAAAATAATAGTATTACTTAAAGGGAAATTTTTCAAAATGTCAATATTTTAACATTTAAGAGGGCTCATTAGCAACACTTTCAATATTTAGTAAAAATGTCAAAATTTTAATTTGTTATGTATCTTATTTATGTTTTTATTATTTGTTTTTATTTTAAAGAATACAATTATTTAATAACAAAAGGGAGAAAATCAAGGGAGAGAATATTTCAAAAAAAGCTAAAGATCACTTAATTTTCTCATCAGTTACATTTTCAAATAAAACTCAAACTTTGTTCTTTTTTTTCCCTCCAGAATCTTAACCTTCTTTTTTATTAGTTTGTATTCATTCCAATAGGTATGCCAAATGAATTTCTAGTTATTTAAGAAATATATTTGTATTCATATATTTTTTTCATGTGTATTTATTTGTTTCTTCGAAATTTATTTGTATTTCTATTTATTCTAGTTTTTATTTAGAATATTGTATAATAATATATAAAATACAAAAAAATAGTATGATGAAAAAGTGAGATAATATTTTTTAGAAAAGGGACATATCACTTAAAATTCTCATCATTTACAATTTCAAAAAAAAATTCCTTTTTCATTCTATTAGATCAACTTTCCTTTGTTATGTTTTCATTATAATTGTATACCAATATTTTTTACATTTTATGTGCTCACTTTACCATTCAAATTAAAATTGATTTTTTTTCTTTCAAACTACAAATTGTATTTCAGTGATCAAAATTGTATTACTTGATTGCCATATATATATATACACGTATCTCAATATATATGAATATGATTTATGAACAGTGGCGGATCCAGGATTTAAAGGTTGTGGGTGCTCACTTCCTTTAACATAAACCTTTTAGCAATCACATAGTATAAACTATACTAACTAAAACTTTTTAATAAAACAAATAAAAATAAAAAAGCCCTAATTAGAAAAAGGAAAGTGTAAGAAAAAAAAGAAAAAAAAAGGTTAAAAAAAGAAGTCCTTAAATTAGATAGAAAAAGGAAAAAAATTAAAAAAGAAAAGAAAAAAAGGGTGCAAAATTCGCTGCAAAAAGAAAAGAAAAAAAGAATGGGGCGGGTGGGATTTGAACCCTGCCAGTGTCTTTGCGGACCTCTTGTTTCCATGTGTAAACCAGCGCGCCCATGACTGCTTTCATACTATGGGTGCTCATTTAATTTATAAATACGGATTTATTATATTTTCTCTCTCTATATATATATATGTATATATACAAAAAAAATTCGGAGTCAATGGGTGCTCGAGCACCCGAAACCCCTTTACTGGGTCCGACCCTGTTTATGAAAGGGTACAAGATTTTAGAGGGAAAATAGCATACTTGGTGGAAATAATAAATCTGTTGAGAAATGATATAATATTCAAAAAAAAAATACAAATTAACTATGAAAGAAATAAGAATACAAGATTCTGGAAAACAGATAGCATACATAGTAAAATAATATAATCAGGATATAATATTCTAAAAAAATACAAAATAACTGTTGAAAAACAGGATACATATATGTTTAAGAAATACAAATTCATATGAGATAGCATACATAGTGAAAATGATATAATCAGAATACAATATTCTAAAAAAGAATATAAATTGACTGTTAAAAAATAGGATACATCTATGCTTAAGAAATACAAATTCATATGAGATACGTATTTGAATGACTACAAATAAAAAAGAAATACAATGTTCTTAATAAAAATACAAATGATGAGCAAAATAAAAATAATTGACAAACAAAAATTAATATGAATATTATTCTGATATGAATACAATTTCGCAACCTTCTTCTTTGACTCTCTCTTTCTTCTTCGTCTGCTATGTTCCTTTTTTCCAATTTTTTTCACCAAATCCAAATCTGAATCTGTGTTTATTTGTGAATTAATAACCCTATAAGCAAAATTCAAAATTATTAAATATGAATATACAAAAAAATCAAACAATATATTATGTATGAATGCTTATGTGATTACTAAAAATTACAATCTACTAAATCTCAAATATGAAAACAAAATCATAAAAAATAGTGTTTCAAACACTAAAATTCCGAAATACATAAATATTTGATGAGTATGTTAACAAAGTCATATAAAAATCGAAAAAATAACGAAAAATCTGTAATACACACAATCCAAAATTCAACATAATTTTTTATTTCGAAAACAAAATCTCATGAAATCTCGCAAAATAAATGATGATTTCGAAAATACCTTTATGTATTGAGAGATTTCTTGAATTAATCGATAGATCTGAATAAATTGGTATGAACTTGAATAATTGGTTCTTCTTCAACAATGAGAGAGAGAGAATAATGGTGAAAATGGTAAAAGAGAAAAAAAAAAATTGAAAATCTTAAAGATGAAAATAAATTTAATGGTATTAAAGTCTAGAAAAAGTCTAAATGGATAGTGAATATATTTAATGTTGGACTATTTTGAGAAATAAAAGGAAAGACAAATAATAATATTTGGATACAAATTATTTTTAAATATTGACATTTTGACATTTTAAATAAATATTTTAAAGTGTAGATATTTTAACTAATTAAGTTAGGAATTGTGCCTAGTTTACTAATTTTTCCTTACTTAAAAGGCGTATTTTCATTGTTATAATTTATTTGGCCCTTTTTTAGCCTTTCTTTAATTTTAACTTTTTAGATTACATTTAAAACTATAAGAGATATTTGATATATTTAACATATTTTTAATTTAATTTAATAAAATTTGAAAGTTTTTTTTTGTTTACTTAAATTTGGTGTCATATAAAAATAAGTCAAGCAAGTTAAGATGGAGGAAGTAAATACAAAACACATTTCAATATGGGAAAACTATTGAATAGATCTAATTGTGAAACTATTTCTCAAAATTGGACTCAACCCAAATTATTATGGGAAAATTAATGGACCCATGATCCAGGTTATTTACCCGCTTGCCTCACTTTCTCCTTTCATATATTCGTGCGTGATGTCAATATCACTACTATGTATTAATCCGTTGTGATACTTCGTCAGTATATAAATATCATATCGATATTATACAATATCGAGATTAATCTTCTATGATACTCCGTCGATATATTAATATCCTATCCGTATCATATAAGATTGGAATCTTCTTTTAAGAAATAAATAAGAAACAATTAAGAGAAAATTAGTAAAGTCATAATCTTATTTATTAAACTCTAATTAGTAGAAAATATATTCTTTCTAATACTCCATAGGTATATTGATGTCATGTCGGTAACATATATGACTCAACTTAATCATATATGATACTCCATCTGTATACTGATACCCTATCATTACCATTGATATCAGATCAGTTTCATATAAGATTGAACTCTTTTTTATGAAACAATTAAGAGAAAATTATTAAAGTCACAATATTATTTATCAAACTCTAAATTAGTAGAATATATTCTTTGTGATACTCCGTCGGTATACTGATACAATGCCAGTATCATATAGGACCGAGCTTAATTCTCTATGATACTCCGTGGATATATTGATACCATATCGATATGATTCCTTTATTATGAAATAAATAAGAAACAATTAAGACAAAATTATTAAAGTTACAATCTTATTTATCAAACTCTAAATTAGTAGAAAATATATTTTTTGTGATACTCCGCCAATATATTGATACCATATCGGTATCATATAAAACTGAATCATGTATGATACTCTGTCAGTATATTGATACCCTATAAGTATCATAAATAATTGAACTTTTTTTTAAGAAATAAATAAGAAACAATTAAGAGAAAATTATTAAATTCAAAAACTTATTTATTAAACTCTAAATAAGTAGAAAATATATTTTTATATTTTTTTAAAATTAAAATATTGAAGAATTGAAATATACCTCAATGAAACCACGATAGTATTTAGGTATATCGTAACAGTGTCATGGATGATTGAGTAATCTCATCGAAGAAGTGAAGTTATTCATTGATACCATCAGAGTATATTCAAATCTTGTAACATATTATATTAGTATCAAAGAGGAAAAAAAGGGTGGTCTTGATATCAACATGATGTCAGCATGCCAATAAAAATAGATATAGTATGTCACCTAAAAATAAAAAGGGGGCCGAAAGTAATGAGACATTTAGGGAAATGTTTTCCAATTTTTCATGTTTGGTTGACTTAATGTATTTGGAAAATATTTTCAAAATCAATTCATTTTCCTCAAATTTAATGAAAATGACTTCCGTTTCAAAATTAAGGAAAACATTTTCTAAACTCTATATCATCCTTTACTTTTTTGCTTACCCTACCCATTCCCCGTAATGCCCCGGGTACCGAAGTTAGCGGCTTTAGAGATAGGGGTGAGGCGGCGGGACATAGACTCTGAGTCCTAAATCTAAGTTCCTGTTCCCAGCGGGATCACAGTTCCGACCATTCCTTTGAAGGCCGAAAGGGGAAGAAGTGTTTAGCCACACTCTTTGCGCCTGGAACGACGAACGAGGAGTATGAGAAGAGAGTTTCGAAGGTCAGATCGGGTTGGCTGGTAAAGCTTGTGTTCCAGGTCAATAAAGACTACAAACTAGTACTGCTAACAAGAAACTAACAAAGCGAGGCTGCTAAAGAAGAGCTTGTTCCGGTTCTTAACTCGACATCATTGGTTCTGTTTCACTAGAACCCCTCATTTTTGTTGTCTTGGAATGTAAGTAAATCAAGCTCACAGAAAAAAGGAAATCTTTTACACCGATGTATCATACTCTCTCGACCAGGTCATCATAAGAAAATACGGAAAAATCTTTCCAAAGTGAGAGAAGAAATGGGACCGGTTAGAAGGTGACAACCCTAATGAATTGACTATGAAGGTGTGACAAAGTGAACCAAAAATATTGTGCGGTAAACTGATGCTGTGACGCGGAGATAGCTGCACTTCTTGTTCTTTTTTCCCTTCGATAGGTGGCAGTTGGCAAGGAACTTGATCCCCCCCAAAAAAGGGGGGAAGCCGCGGTCGAACTCAAATTTTGGAAATAAGTCGGGGCCCTTTTACCAAGTCTACCAGATAGAAGATGATAGAGGGCCAACTATCGTTGCCTTGCACAAGACGGTGCCCTTTCACTTCGAGTTCCTTTCTTCGTAGTCAAATCTGATGATACGCTTTGGCGATGTTACCTACCAAAGAAAAGGCCTGCTAGGTGATCGAAATCACTCAGGTCAGTAAGCTATGCAAATAAATAGGTGGGGCTTATCATTGCGTTAAACTTCCTTGAAAGGATACGGAGTGGATCCTCGTACCATACTCGAGCTTTGGATCAATTCCTTTGACCGGCTTATCGTCGTCCATTATCTAACCGAAAAGACGTGAAGTAAAGACGTGTTCTTATTATATGTAATTTAGAGTCGCTTTTAACAGTATAAGGTACGGAACCCCATGCCGATTTTCTTAATACCCTGTTACCTTGAACGATAGATTGGTTGTTTTTAGTGTCGGGGGATCACTTCCTCTTCCGGGCCCTTCCGGGCAAGCAAGCGGGGCTGAGTTTGAAGAGGATTATTTTGGGATTGATGTCCTCTTGGAATCATGGGAAAAATCTACGGAAACGGGCACGTCGATGGATCAGCCAGAACCAGATCCAGGACTTTTAAAGTATACGACTTCCCGCTTGGGAATTATACAACCACCGAACCTTCTTTATCATGATTCGACCCATACTCCATTCATAAATAACATTTTTGCATATTCGCAGGACTAGTTCGACTGACTCTACACCTGCTGCACGCACGGGTCTCCGCCCGCTTCCTTCTTATAGTAAGCATGACTTTCTTTTTCTTTTTTTCGATTCTCTGCTTCCCCGCATGCAAAGGTTCAAATATTTTTACTCTAGATTATGAACACCCGATCGGATCTGTCAAGAACGAGCTGCTCCATAGACGGAACTCTGTTTAGGTATTAGAGAGGGGAGGACACCACTCAGCACCACTCCGTGGGGTGGGGTTCAATAGCCAAGTCGAGCAGTCAAGCAGCGGGTTGAAGTCAAAGACAAGACAAGTCCTACTCTCAAGCAAAAGGCTAAGAGCGCTTGTTCCACTTCTAGCTCGTTAGAGATGGGATCCCTAAGACCTCTAATGCCCTGACTCTCTGGGGCCCTACTATGTATTAAAATGTGAGTACCCTTTCTTCCACCTCCAAAGGATGGAGGGGGTATACAGCGAAAAAAGCATCGAAGGGGTCGGATCACTTGCTATCCTCTTGCCTAGCGGGCAAAGATTTACCTCCGTTATGTCAATGACACCAAAGGGATATTAAATGAATGGAATTGGGATATGGATGGAATATAATGAAATAGAGCCACACTAGTGAGTCCCAAGCGAAGGAAAGAAAGACATGAGAGGCATAGAGAGGAATCAAGGACAAAATTCTAAAGGACTCTTTCATATTGCACCGGTGCTGGAAAAGATTGGACTATTCCCTACCGAGAACCGAGAAGAAGGTATCAGCAACAACTGGTTTTATTATGGGGTAGCTCGTCGGGGGCGATGCGACGATACTCACCTCAGTCTCTCTGGCGGCATTAGTTACCAGATTCATTCAGTGACAGTGCCCTTTTTCTATCAATAGAGGGAGTAAAAAACTGGCTTTGCTCCCCTTTACAATATGAAGAAAGAAATAAGGGTCGAGCTAAAAGATCTAATTCAAGTCTACTTATTGCATTAGTCATGTCCGGTGTGGTCTTCTGCTGTCCCTTTCCGCTTCACGGCCAGTGATATACTGGAGGAAGGTGGGGATGACGTCAAGTCCGCATGGCCCTTATGGGCTGGGCCACACACGATTGGTGCTGACCATACTAGGTGCTACCGTGGTAGCAAGAGAGGCCACTGAACTAGCTAGAAGCTATCGCTTCGGGTCGAAGCACTAAAAGAAAAGGACCGGGAAACGCGGCGGCACGTGGTCGACGGGGAAGAAAGAAATGAATGAATGTTCTTTTGGGAAAATGTATAATAATACACCTACCGAGATGTCGTTTCTAGTCTATCTCCCTTCGGTACGGACATGAAATGGGCGGGCAAAATTACGTGAGAGAAAGAACCTCTTGGTGGTGTCCAGTCCCCCAATCCGGGATTAAGCCACGTGGCGATACCCGCCAAAAAGTCCTTCGTTAGTGTGGCACGCAACTTTTTGTTTGTTTCGGAGCCGTTTGTTTGGGCGGGGCGTACTAAACCCACTACGTACCACACCACCTTTACATAAGAAAAAGTTCACGTAGAGAAAAGAGATTAGACTAGTCATTGCACTAGTAGCGTCTACGAGCCTCCCCACTTCGATTCGTTTGCAGCTATCTAATAATTGCTCCATGGATCTCATCGGAAAGAAAAAACCTGGCTCCAGGTAGCGAAAGGGAGTAGCAAAGGGGAAATTCGTTAGGAGAGAAGACCAGTTCAGGTGCGCTTAAAGTCAACTACACTAGAAGGCATACGATCAGTCTAGCAATGGTTGAATCAGTCTCAATCACCACATTTGTGAAGCCTTTATGCACACAGATTTCAGCAGCTAATGGAATGGCCGATCATGAATTCTATGACGTTTTTAGGATCCTATCCTAAAGGAGAAGGAGGAGGAGTAGGAGAACGAGTCAATTCTCAATGCGATGCATCCGTGAAATGGGACGGAGATCTGCCCGAACTTAGTCCAGTCCCTCACAGAAAGAGTGGGAAATTGGGATAAAAAAGGGATGGTCGGTGCAAGGCCAGAAATTGGAACACATTGATTCCGGTTGTTCCCGTCCTTCGCTTCAGGGCCTGTCCCTCGGTGGCATTGCAATAAAGTGTTGACAGAGTAGAGTGAAAGGCACCACATCTCTCAAAGCAGGTTGGGAATCGATAAAAAATTGAACGGGCAGTTCAACTGTTCTTTCTAGCAGGTGCAATAACGCACTAGGATTTCCAAATCTACATTACAAATATATCCTAACACCCGGGGTGGGGCAGATGGAACTCTCTTACCTCTTTCACACTGTGGGTCTATGTCTTCATCCCGGATTCTTCATGATAGATTCCATTTTCCTCCTAAAAATGCGCCAGTAGTTGTAGCTGTGGCCACACCAACCCTTTCATTCTTATCGCTCCGGATTCCGATCTATATGACCTCCGGGCGGTCCAGTGAAGCTTTCTTTTGTCTTCATCACCGCCTCCCCAAAAGTTAGCTAACATTTTTTCAATTGGTCAAGAACTCCCTTTGACTTAAATACCAAGTAATCTCAGGCATAAAGGGTACTATTTGCATTTTTGGCCCGATCAGGCTTCATCTTCTTATCGGGATAGCTTGCCAGTTTTCACATTACATTAATGAGACAAGTCTGGGGACGTCTCTGCCCCTTCACCTGACACCTTCGTAATTTGTAATTTTTTTGAATCGAATTACCACTCGAGCAAAACTTCTAACTGAAGTTGCTCATGTTTTTCAGCAGGGTCTGGGCTACGGGGTCCTTTTTCTATCTTATGCGTTCGGGGACGGCCCCTTAGCTAAGAAGGATTCATTCAACGCTGCTCCCATGCTGTAAACAGTCAAATATGAACTGAACCTTGTTGCTCTTCTTTCTTTCCTCGCGAGCAGGAAGCACACCAGCAGCGTGCGTTGCGTGATTCTACTATGTTTTTTGCACTTGACTGGGTGGACAGAATTGAAACCCTTGGAGAAGGGTGGCTGGGTGCTTTAAATAAGAAGATTTCAAAAAATGCGTATGTAAAAATTATCAGGTGTTTTGTCTTCTCGATCGAGATTGGGTTAGCGAGGTGGGATGAGACTTTAGGGCTTTAGCGAAAGACTCTCTTTCATTCTCAGATTCAAATGCGGGACCGGTAGTAGGGGTAAATGTTTTTGCTGTTACAGAATCCCGTGCTACGAAATGAATCTAGTCACCATCCGGCTTAAAAAAAAGTGGGCAAGTCAAGTAAGCAAGCAGTGATCTGAACCACTTTGAAATAGAAAGAAAGATAGAAGGAAAGCAAGAACTCCGGGGGGAGTGAGGGGGGTATTCAAAAAGGGGAGCCGCGCTTGGAACCCTTATGGGTATGGAACCTTTTCAAATACTGGATCTTGTGCTAGTAGTTCCTGGTTGTCTTCAAGGCCCTTCGACTTAGTGCGTCGGCAAATTGGTCCTCCCAGGCTTGTACTCAAAGACCATGTCGAACCCTGCATCAAAGTCTTGTCACCCTGCCCGCTTGAGGTCTGAGTAAGGAAAGAGCTCGTAGCCGCCAGATGGGATTGCAGCTACGTCAAGAATCCCCGAAAACAGAGGAATACTCGGCTCTTCTCAACTCTCTCACTAAGGGCTTCTATTCTTATAAGCCTACTTATACGTTCTATTTGAGCCTAGCTTCCAAAGCCACCGGGGCTTAGCTCTTTGAAGCAGATGTTTAAGGAAGTTTCAAAATGCTTACTCGAAAGAGTAAGTAGAATTATTCCAAGTATTTCAGCTGGAACAGCTATGCACATTTTTTTTTCTATTCACTCATGATCTGGCCTGGTCGACCCAATCATGATATTGAAGGAGGGGACCTTTTCTCAAAAAAAAAAATTCTTGCAACTACGAAAACCACAACACAAGCACTCCTTTTCCATTCATTCTATCTAAGAAGTCGAAACGAAAGAAGACAGGAGTTTGATACCTCAACTTGATTTGTTGATTGCTTCTTTGGTTGATTGATTCTTGAAGACAAGCAGCTTTTTATTTTGTGTAATGAACCATTTCTCCTCTGCTACAGAATCCGGTGTTAGTTGAATAACCCTTGCTATTGAATCCGATGCTCTAGAGCCTTCCTTCAGCCTTTTTCATATTAGCTTCCGCTATTTCAAGAGTTTGCTGAGCTTCTTGTGTGCCAACCCTTCCCATTCAAAAAAAAAAAAAGTTGAAATTTTCAAATCTTTCTTATTTTTTAAATTTAAATATATTTTATCCGTTCCCCCAATCAAACAACAAAAAACTAAAAATTATTTTTGAAAAAATATTTCAAAATTTAAGATTTTTTTTACCTTACCCAACCCTATCACCTCTAGCCCCCCCTCCCCCCCTCCCCCCCACAAAAAAATCATTTCTTCTGAAAAATATTTTAGTTTTCTTTATTAGGCCACCCCCTCCCTGCCCCCGTTAATTAATTTATTTTTATTTTAAAAAATATTCTGGGAAGTATTTCAAAATTAAATTTTTTTTTACGCCACACCACCCCTACCCCCTACTCCTCTCTTCACTCCCGTTATTTTTTTTTAAGAAAAAATGTTTCTGAAAAATATTTCAATTTTTTTTAAAAAAATCATTTTTTGCCACCCCACCCCCAACCAGCCCATTCTTGTCGATTTTCTTTTTTTTTTAAAAAATATTTTATTCACCAACTAAATATGAGAAGAAAACATTTTCTTAGGAAAAAGGTTTCCTTCATACCAAACACACCTGTAAGGGTAAATATTTTACTTTTTGGGGGTATAAATGTTCTTTTCCCTTTTACTACTAGCCTTTTCTGGTAGTAGCTTAGAACACAAATCAAATCACTACACAAAAAATCATCTTTAGTGATAATTAATTAACGGTAATAACTTAAAAGCTGTTAAATATGTATTTTTAGAAATACGGGATCTAATGACAATTAACTAATTTTGGTAAAGACTTCAACACTTTTTATTAATGTGTATATTTATTACCGCTAAAAGCTATTTTTGTTATGGTGAATAAAGTAAGTATTAGTGTTTTCAAAGTTGTTTGTTGGGAGCATGATGTATCAAAATGTTTTGAAGTGCAAATGAAATACGTAGATTTATACGTATGCCCTAGAATTTAAGGCATAAGTCACAGACATAAAAGTGTAAGTCATATTCCCTCTTGCTTTAGGAAATAGAATTAGCAAACAAGGTAAACATTTAGGTGAGCTAGAAGAGGGAAGTGAGTCTGCGATGAAAGTAGTAGAGATGAGAGTCTATTGGAAACTGTCTCTCTACTTTAGGGGAAAGCTTACATATACACAACCCTCCCCAGACCTCACTCATGGGGTTACATTGGGTATATTGTTGTTCTCGTTCTTGTAGTGTTTGAAGGAGAAACTTTCTTACTCGTGAATAAGTACTTAACATTAGCCCATAAAACTAGCAAATAAAGATAATTTTAACTCACGAAATCTTTAATTTAGTCCATCAAAAGTAAAATGCCCATCTCAATGAATCTGCAATAAGCAAATCTCCACCTTTTCTTGAAGATCAAATTGCCAAAAAATGCCCCAAAATTAACCATATAGCCCAAACCAACAACCGCAAAGAACCATAATTTCTCAAGTTTATCTTCATCATCTGTTTCTCCATCATTATTTCTTCCACTTTGAGATGTTGTTGTAGTCCCATCACCAACACATTCTGTCAAAGGAGGACCACAAAGTGTAACATTTCGTTGGAAAAATTGTTGGATTAACTTTGATTTGAAACTGAGTACTAGTAGGAATTTTTCCATTCAACTTATTGGATGACAAGCTCAAATGACTCATAAAGTCTAAAGTATCTATGCTAGGTGGGGTTGAAAGATCTAACGTTCAACCCAACATAACTTTCTGATAACTATTGGTACATTTCCACTCAAATGATTCCTAGACAAGTTCAAGGTTCCAAGTTTGTGTAAGTTTGTTATCTCTACTAGGATTTCTCCAGACAAATTGTTGCTGGAGAGGTTGATACTGCTGTTCATCTTGTATTCCAAAGATACTTAGAAAAAAACTTTGAAGAACTTGTTAAGAAACAACAAAGTTTAAAGAATATTTTCAAAACTAGAAAATTAAACTAGTAGAGAAAATAGAACCAGAAACATATTAGAAATAATATACAAAATATTTTTCTTACATAAGAAAATCGAGCCCATTGAATGCACAATGTCCCCATATGGAAATTATTCCCCTCAAGTACCCGAGGTTAATGAAATATATCCTCCCAAGATAGAATGATTTTACTCATCGGTGTATGGGTACCTAAAACCACGGTGTCAGCTAACCACTCAACGAAAGTAAAGTACACTTATAATACTAGATTTAGTAGTAGTAGAAGAACTCCAGAAAAATTTTATTCTTAAAATGAGAGAAAATCCCTCAATTTATTGAAAACAAAGGGTAGTGTGAAAAGGTTCTTATTGTGCCTTACCAGAAATGTCACAAATCTTTGGAAAAAGTCACAATCTTTCTAAAAGGCCACCACCTTTCATAAAAGTCGCAACTCTTCATAAAAGTCGCAACTTTTTTTTATCAAATTCACAACTCTTCATAAAAGTTGCAACTCTTCATTTTTCATTCACACCTTTTAAAACCCAACAATCCCCCGCATGAATGGAGAATGACTCCAAGACAAAGAAACGAACAAGTATATGAATTTTACAAGCAAGAATCAATTGCATCTGGATAATTAGGTTTCCCCTTGGACTTTCCGTAGTGAACATATGTCGGATATACTCAGTCAATCAGTAGATGCGATATTTTGAACCGTCAAGTTTTGGTGTATACCTAGACAACCATATGTCACACAATTAATCCTTTACCATTATGGTTCTTACGATTGTGTTCATTTCAGCCATGGACACCTCCTGGTTTCATAAGTGTATATAGAGATGGGATTTTGACAATCACCCTCTTTGAAGCGGCTTACACTTCACACTTACAAATCTGCCGAACTTAGCAAATCATTAAAAACATTAAGCTTTTTTAACTCATTAACAAGACTTAATGTTGTATCCTTGTTCCTAAGCATTGTCTTCATCATAAGAATGGATTTAATTGGTTAACAGTGCTGAACCGTCAGTCATAACTTTGTTTTTCTCCTTGAGTCTAGATTTTGGGATCTCCAATCTACTAGATAGAGTTACCGCCATGATGACTTGTCTTAAGCCGTAAATTCATTCCCTTAGATGATCTTTCAACTTTCTCTCTAATTAGACCTTTTTATAAGTGGATCCAATAAATTACCCTTCGACTTTACATAGTCAATTGCGATAATTCCACTAGAGAGTAGTTTTATAACGGTATCATGTCTATGTATTATATGACAAGATTCTCCGTTATATATCATGCTCCATGCCCTACCTATTGCATCTTGACTATCAAAGTGTATGCATACTGATGTCAATGGTTTGGGCCAAAAAGAATATCTATCAAGAAATTTTGGAGTCTTTCAACTTATTAAGCGACCTTATCTAGAGCACCTAGCTCACAAATCATTTCAGAGCTAGTGATACATATCTTTTTTGGAAGATTTCCAAGAGACTGCTCATCTACCAAGAGTAAATATATATCCACTTGTGGATTTTACTTCATTTGTCCGGTGATCCAATTTGTACCACTATATCCTTTCAATACTGCTGGATATTGTTAAAATACAAGATGTAGTTTTGAGTATTTATTAAATACTCCAAAACTCTTTTCATTGTCATCCAATGAGTTCAATTAAGATAACTCGTGAACCAAATGAGTTTGATTGAGATCACTCGTGAACCGAATCAGTTTATTAAAAATACATCTTATATTTGATTGCGCACACTTCGTGATATACATCATACTTCCCAATACTCTATCACAATTTAATTGTGAGCCACTTTCGCCTTAACTCTTTTGAAAGGCTAAACTCACATTTATTGGAGACTTGATAATATTGAAATCCAAACATTTGAACTAGTCAAATACCTTTTCAATGAAATGGGACCAGGACAATGCTAAACATTATGAAGTTCTAAAGATTTTATGCCTACGATCGCATTAGCAACCACAAAATTTTTCATATCAAACTTTTTTAGCATACGTTTGTAGCATTTATGTCATTAGTGTCTCTATTGATGATCAACATTTCATCAATATACAAACAAACAATGACCTTGTGATTTTAGTGTAAACACATTTATCATTTCCATCATTCCTAAATCCATTTACCAACAAGAGTTTGGTCAAATTTCATATGTCATTGTTTGAGTGATTGTTTTAGTCTATAAAGTAACTTAACAAGTTTGCACACTTGTTTTTCTTTACCAGGAACCACAACATCCTCGGGTTGTTCCATGTAAATTTCTTCCTCCAATTCTCTATTTATGAAAATTGTTTTCATAATCATTTGATTAATTTGGAGGTCTTATACCGCAGCTAATGCAATTAACATCCGACTGAATGTAATTCTAGCTACTGGCAAGTATGTGTCGATAAAATCAAAACCTTATTTTTGTCTACAACCTTTGAAAAAAAGTCTTGCTTTTTATTTGTCAATAGTTCCATCGACTTTCATTTTCCTTATGAAGATTCACTTTGAACCCAGAGGTTATTTTCTGGAAGAAAATCAATTAAGTTTCCATATGGTTGCTCAAGATCGAATGAATCTCACTATTGACACCATCTTTCCAAAAGGATGAATCTACAGTAGACACAAGAAATGTTAAAAAATCATATTCGAAGTAAGTAGATGTCCTTTGACATTAACTAAGCCTCTGAATCTCTTTATTAAGTACATTCTCCTTTTTTCTTTTCAAGGTCTTTTAGACCCTTCACTTAGACTACTTAAGTCTAATTTTACAGTCCACAATAATAGGTTCTATTGTAATCCTTTTAGGCATAGGAACTTGGACTTTGGCTAGATAACTCCACACTTTGAAATATTTCAAGTTGGATTTCCTTCATTTCAATTTCTCATATGAAATAGATTGTGTCCGGAACAAACAAAACTTTTTATTGCTTTCTTTCTGAAAAGATAAAATTTTTTGTTGTTCCCTTTTGCAGTAAGGATAGTTCCTCCACACAAGTTTTGTGGTAAACCTGAACTTATAAGTAATGTAGCCATCATTTCCTTCAAAGTTTAGTTTTTTCCCTATTAGATTGAGGTGAATAGGGCAGCAGTTTGAGGGATAAATCCACTTTCCAAACATATTTATGCAAAAGGAGATATATATTATTCATTCCTATCACTTATTATAATTTTTTAAACTGATTTCAACTTCAATTTTATATTGCCTAAAGTTTCAATTTCTTCATCCTTACAATTCAGCAAATAAATGTCATCGTATTAAATGCAATTGTCAATAATAGTACGTTTCCCTATCACAAGATGGTGTTGATTTCATATTACAAATATCCATGTAAATCAACTCTAAGGATTATAATTTCTTTCAACAAATTTATAAGAATGCTCAACATACTTAGATTCCACACAAACTTGACATTTTTAATTTATTGCACTCAAAGTTAGAAAAAACTTCTAAGTTGATCAATTTTTCTTTCAAGGTTTTATAATTGACATTCCCCAAGTGTTCATGTCACAAACAATTTGACTCAAGCAAGTAAGAACAAATAAAAATATTGAATTTAAAATCTCTCCGCGAGGTAGCTTTTTCTCCCAAATATTTTATTCCAACTTCTTACAATTTTGTGTGATAAAAATATTGTTTAGAGTCACCACCTTGTCAAATGTCCTTTTCAGAAGGACCTTTTCATAACTTTGAATTTGATTGTTATAGAACTACCCATGAGCAAAGTTTCATCGGATACAATAAAGTCAATATAATCCAAATGCTTCTTTTACAAAACATGACAAATGACTACTCACCAATATTCATGTCTATAAAATTAATTTTATTTAATAGACATATCTTTTCATGAAAAATCACAACATCTCAAATGAAACTTTTTCATAAAAGAACACAATCATTTTGGACAAGTATACATATAATTTGGTAGTTTCATACTAGTCATATGATATACTAGTAAATGAGAAACTCAGCAACCACAATATCAAATATACTCTCAGAATTTTGTGGGTCTAACATAATACAAAAATATCATTGACAAATGGATTTACATGGAATATCCCAAGGGTTTTGTGGTTCCTCGTAAAGAAAAGAAATTGTGTGAACTTATTAAGTCACTTTATATACTAAAACAAGCATCCAAACAATGACATAGGAAATTTGACCAAACCATGTTGGAAAATGGATTTAAGAATGATGAAAGTGAGAAATGTGTTTACATTAAAATCACGAAGTCATTGTTTGTTTGTATATTGATGACATGTTGATCATAGTAAAGACACTAATGACATATATTCTACTAAACATATGCTTGAAAATAAGTTTGATATGAAAGAACTTGGAGTTACTAATGCGATTTTAGACATAAGAATCCTCAGAACTCCATAATATTTAGCATTGTCACGGTCTCATTACATTGAAAAGGTACTTGACTAGTTCAAATATATGAATTTCAATATTGTCAAGACTCCAATAAATGTGAGCTTTGCATTTCAAAAAAGTGAAGTCGAAAGTGACACACAATTAGATAGTGTCAGAGTATTGGGAAGTATGATTTATATAATGAAGTGTGCGCGATTAGATATAACATGTGTTATAAATGAATTGAGTCGGTTCGCGAGTGATCCCAATTAAATTCATTAGATGACAATGAAACAAGTTTTGGGATATTTAAAACATACTCAAAACTATGTCTTGCATTACAACAATATCCAACAGTATTGTAAGGATATAATGATGAAAATTGGATCACCGAGATCAAATAAATTAAATCTATGAGCTGATATGTATTTACTCTTGGTGGATGAGCAGTCTCTTAGAAATATTCTAAAAAGACATGTATTGCTAGCTCTGCAATGATCTCTGAGCTAGGTGCTATAGATAAGGTCGGTGAATAAATTGAAAGACTCCGAAATTTCTTGATAGATATTCTTTTTTGGCCCAAACCTTTGGCATCAATATGCATACACTTTTATAGACAAGATGAAAAAGGTAGGGCATGAAGCATGATGTATAACGGAAAGTTTCACATATAAGACATAGACATAATACTATTAGAAAACTACTCTCTAGTGGAATTATCACAATTAACTATGTAAAGTCAAAGGATAATGTGTCAGATTCACTTACAAAAAGGCCTAACTAGAGAGAAAGTTCAAAGATCATCTAAGGAAATGGGTTCGTGGCTTAGAACAAGTCATCATGACGATAATTCCACCTAGAAGACTGGAGATCCCAATAGCTAGGTTTAAGGAGAAATTTTTTTTATGACTGACGGTTCGACATTGTCAGCCAACTCAATCCAATCTAATGATGAAGACAATGCTTAGGAACATGGATACAACATTATGACTTATTAACGAGTTAATAAAGCTAAAAGTTTTTAATGATTTGCTAAGCTTGGCAGATTTGACCAAATAGTGTATCTACACGATATACGTGATTAGAAATCACCTATGTGAGTGTGAAGTGTAAGACGCTTCAAAGAAGATGGTTGTCAAAAGCCCATCTGTATATACACTCATGAAACCAGGAGGTGTTCATAGCAGAAACAAACACAACCATAAGAACCATAAATGGTAATGGGTTAATTGTATGACATATGATTGTTTAGGTATATACTAAAGATTGATGGTTCAAAGATATTAAATCTACCGATTGACTAAGTATATCCGACATATGTTCACTACGAAAAGTTCAAAGGGAAACCTACTCATCTTGATGCAATTAATTCTTTCTTGTAAAGTACACACACTTGTCCGTTTATTTTTCTTGGAGTCATTCCCCATTCATGCGGAGGATTGTTGGGTTTGAAAAAGTGTGTATGGAAAATGAAGAGTTGCGACTTTTATGAAGAAATGTGACTTTTATGAAGAGTTGTGACTTTTATGAAAAGTTGTGACTTTTATGAAATGTTGTGACCTTTCCTAAAGATTATGACTTATCCAAAAGGTTGTGACCATTTCGGTAAGGCACAATAAGAACCTTTTCACACTAACCTTTGTTTTCAATAAATTGAGGGATTTCCTCTCATTTCAGTGGATTCGATTTTCTTTTTTGAGAAAAATATTTTGTATACTGTTTATAATCTGTTTTTGATTTTATTTTCTCTACTTGTTTTAATTTTCTACTTTTGAGATTACACTTTAAACTTTGTTATTACTTACAAAGATCTTCAAAGTTTTGTTCTGAGTATCTTAGGAATACATGATGAACAATAATAGGTCTTGAAAAAAAGTTATCCCTTAGATACAATGTTGTAACATAAGAAGACCATATTGGGCGAGGTCCCTTGGAGCGATTGGTGCTTAGATCCACGTTGGATTGAAATTTGAGTTGAAATTTATTGCGAACTTTCCCTGTCAAGGTGTTGTAATCCATGTCTAGATTATCAAACTTCAAATAAAACTTTACAAACCAATCTGGTACAACATCTGAAACCCCTACGATATTGAATATTATACTGGTGAGCTCATTCTGATCCTTCAGCCAATGTGGGAATTCAGGGCCTAATTAGCGTGGATGAATGGTCAAGAATGTCATATTGAATGAAGGATTCCAATTTAGGCTTATATGAATGCCAAGTTTATATTTGTACCAAGTTTCATGCCACCTGAAAACTCTTGCAAGTTGGAAAGATTCAGTAAATGGGCTTTTTCACAATACCTTCCCACATATTCTCCAAGATGTCCAATGACATGAGTTTCCCGATATTCGTGGAGAGGTTTCCACTCATTTTGTTGGATGTGAGGTTTTAACATCTCGCAACTAGAAACGACTAGAAAATAGGTAAAAATATGAAAATATTTATTTTTGGAAAGATAAGAATAATCTGAAAATTGTCTAAGTTAGGAAAGCGAGTTTTGGTAATTTTTAAATGACCATAGCTCCTAGCTCAGTATGATTTAGGAGTATTTCCAGACACGGTTGGAAAGCCCTTAGAATAATCTTTTCAATGCCGCCAAATGTGCACGATTTTGATATCGTATGAGTGAAATATGCCTTTCGGAAGTTGGGTTGTTGGATTAAGGAAAGTCCAATCCGGATTTGGGAAGGAAAAAGTTGTATTTTCCTTACCCAATTTAATTAATTTGTTTTTAGGAATTAATTGGGGGTAAAACCAGACCTTTGTTCAGTTTTAGAAAAAGGAAAACTTATGCTAGGGCTTGGAGAAGAGAGAAAAGAAGAGAAAAGAGAAGCAAAATCAAGAACACTTAAGCTTTGCGCATGGATTTTGTCGGGGGATGATCCCTAAAAAGGTATGTGAGATCATTTGATGTTGGGTGAGTTCACCCACACACCAAACTTGTTTGAGTTCAGTGATTGGTGAGTTTTTTACATGTTAATATGTGAAGTTCTTGAAGAACATTATCGAATTCTTGTTGGTTGAGTTGTTGAATGCCTAGTGCTTATTTGATTCATGTTTACGGGTTGTTTTTCGAGTTAAATATATTGGGTATTGAGGGTACTAATGATCCTAAGTGTTTGGGGAAATAATTATAGAATTTTAGAGGGTTTAGAGATGAAAAATAAAGGAGAAAGGTCAGGGGCGCCTCACCTGCCAGAGCGCCACAAAAGTTCTTCTGAACTTTGCCCTCTGGCGCGTCACGCCAGCTAGAGCGCCACATAAGGTTTTCTGAACTTTGAGGGCGCCAACCCTGTACGTCTCAGAGCGCCATGGACACCAGTTCTCCCCTTTCTTCCCCCACCTTTTTCGTACTAGTTCTTAAGTGATGTGCCTATATTTTTAGTTGATTCCATCACTCTAAGGTACATATAAACATCATGCAATCATCCATAAACATGAGATCATGAACCTTGAATCCATACTCCAATTCAAGGAAAGCTAATATCAAAGTCAAAGAAGTTAAGAGTCAAGTTTAGAAGTTAAGGAGCAAGTCAAAGCAAAGTTCTTAAAAGGGTTTAAGGGTCTTTAACAACGTTTTAACTTTGTTTTAAGACTCAAATTTCAAGTTAAGTAATAAGTAAAGAGTTGAGTTCATTTCTCAAAAAATTATAAGGGAACTAAGTATTCCTTAAGAGTTGTTTAAGACTCAAGTTTCAAGTTAAGTCACAAAGTAAAGAGTTGAATTAATTTCTCAAAAAGTTATAAGGGAACTAAGTATTGCCTAAGAGTTCTTTTAATACTCAAACTTCAGTCTAAGTAAAGAGTAACGAGTTGAGTTCATTTCTCAAAAGCTATAAGGGAATTAAGTATTCCATAAGAGTTTATAAATGTTTTTCACATTTAAGATAAGAGGAAACTAATATTTCCTAAAAGATATTTGAGAAAGAAAATGGAACATTGATTCCAAAAGAGCTTATAAAGCTAAGTGTTGAGCAATTATCTCAACCCAAAGAAAGAAGTTGTTTAAAAAATACATGAGCAGAGTATATTTTTGTGAGTAGTATTGAGCACCGATATGGAGATGCGAGTTCATAATAACTCAAGTCTCCATAAACCATGTAGCCATCATGTGCATTAAAGGATCATTCTTTTTAGATGATCACTTAGGCTATACCGATGGCAAGGTATAGGATGATCCTCGGCAGCGTGAGGTAAAATGTTGTACCATCACTTAGGCTCATAGTAATGGTTGTCGGTTAGAGAATCTCCCACAGAAGTTATTTTACTTTAAATGAGTAAAGTTAGGTTTGTTATTGCTTTATCTTTAATGAACTAAGATTGTTTTCAGTTACTTTAAAGTTTATATATATATAATATCGCATACTTTTTACTACTTTATATTGAGTTGAGTAGAGCCAAGTAAGTGTTCCTTCTTACTCTTTTCAAGCTTAAGTTGTTTTAGCATTACAACTCGCATACTCATACATTCAATGTACTGATACCAGTTGGCCTGCATCGTCTTATGATGCAGATGCAGGTAACTACGCTCAACATCCGGCGTACCATTGATCCAGTGAACAACTCAAAGTGAGTTGGTGAGTCTCCCTTCATTTCAGAGGACATCTTTATCATTCAGCTATTGTTTTTAGTTTTCAGTTCTTAGGATGAGTGGGGGTCCTGTTCTAACATCCCTTTTTATTTTAGAGGCTTCATAGACAAACAATATTAGTTTCTTTAGTCTTTTAATTTCACTTGTAAATGATTAATACTGAGTTGTCATTTTGGCTAAGTATTACTTTTAAGTATTTTTTTGAGTTTTCTATTGTGTTTAAGTCTTCCGCTGAGTAAGTAAGCCAGGCCAAGGGTATGATCGAGGCCAACAATGGTTTTCGAGTGTCGGCCACGTCCAGGATGTAGGCTCAGGGCGTGAGAATATGTCCAAGGATGATAAGTTCCCCATAGTTTCAAGTATTGTGCTTGTTAGTGAGTTATACCTCAATTGAAGATCTTTTAGCTTCCACAAGTTGCCTAATGCATGACAAAGATTTCCAGTCAAGTGATTGAAAATAAACTCCAATGTCCAAGTTGTTGCTTTGGCATTCAAACAAGGCATCGATGAAATGGATTGTGTCGCAAGATGTTATTCTAGGAGAGGATCAAAGTATTCGAATTGCATAGTTTTACCAAACTTCTCTTGAGTGTCTCATTGATACCATAAATGTAAGACTAATACAGATATCTAAAGAAAGTGAGATTTGCAAACTCATCTGGAAGTTCACTAAGATATTGTTGGAGCTTAAGTCAAGATACTCAAGGTTATTAAGTTTGAATATCCATTGAGGGAATGTACTTAAATTGAAAGTATTGTCAGAAAGATCAAGTACCAATAAGGAAATAAGGAAGATAGATTTAGAGATGGTAAAGAAGATGGAAGTCTTAAAAGTTTACATCGAGACAAGTGCAACTCCAAGAGAGAAGGAATATGATCATTGATTGTTTAAACCCTTAATTAGTAGCTTAGCTAAGATCTAAACCTCCCAAATAAAGAACTTGCAAATTTGAGAGGTTTCCAAGAAATAAAGATATCGAATCAGTAAAAGACGCAAAAGATAGATTGAGATACCTTGATTCTTTGAGGCGGCCGATGAATTCAGGTACTTTGATTCCTCCAGATTTATTCATGCTCAAGTCTATGTATCTGAACTGTTGTAACACAAGTAAAGATAGATTATTTACACCTCTCAAGTCATGTTTTTTTTTAAAAATTTGTTCCTGAGATCAATCTTTATGATGTTTCTATTGGAGCATCAGCAGTTAGTTCAGATAGTAGTTAATAATAACGTCGGTATTAGTGTTTTATAGTCCTTGCTTATGTAGGAATATGCATTATCTATATCAACAAATATTATCTGTGTAGTTCAGTTAGTTTAGGAGTCTTATTAATTTCTTTGTAACTCTATTTAATACCTTTCAGCCTTCATTAATAAAATATCATTTTTCAGAACCTATTTAGTATTTACATGGTATCAGAGCTCTTAACGCTCTAACGAGAACGATCCAATTTTTTTCCTTCTTTTTCCTCACGCAAATCAGCAACATGACCAGTAACAATGGCAACAACAATAGCAACAATACTAGAGGTGTCAATGCTGATAACACGACTGGTAGCAACATTATTAATCAGTTCAATCTTGCGTTCCAATTACCCCTCAAACTAAGTGGTGGTAACAACTTCGCCACCTGGAAAGCCCAATTCCCCATGCTTATGTATGGATACAACCTCTTTGGTCATCTCAATGGGACCACTCTGGCTCCCCAGTAGCACGATTACCCTCAGAACGAACATATCTCCTAATCCTACCTTCTTAACTTGGTTCAGTCAGCATAAACCCATCCAAAATGCCCTTATAGCTTTTGTTGAACCAACCATTGCTTCTATTATTGCTGCCTATGACTCGACTAAATTAGTTTAGGATGCTTTACATATCTCTTATGCGAATAGATCTCAAACTCGGGTCTTTAGTTTACGTGATCAGCTTGCCTGCGTCACTATAGAATCTTGCTCTATTAGTGATTATCTTCACGCTATACGATCTCTTTCGAATGAGTTAGCCCCTGATGGTGCTCCTATGTCCAATCCTGAACACATCATCAAAATACTCAATGGTATAGGTCCTGAATATTTTGAGATCTCCGCTTCCATTCGTGCACGTGATACGACTATCTCCTATGAGGAACTGTTTGAAAAACTACTGGACTATAAACTTTTCCTTCGCCATGAGGATGCTTAGAAATTGTCTAGTCCTATTACTACTACAGTCGCTACTCCCACAAAATCCAACACCAATAATTGCAATAGTTGTAAGCAGACCAATTACTCTCAACAATGGCGCTAGAACTAATGTTCAAACATTTCACCACAATGTGAGTCCAACTCAAATTTAAATAGTTTTACTCGATGTCAACTATGTAACAGGATTGGATATACCGCCAATATCTACTGCTCAAAGTCTCACAATCACTTTGAAGCCAAAGCCAACTATGCAGTTGGGTTTACTACCGCAACCAACCCCTGGATAGTTGATTCAGGAGTGACCCCTCACATCATAACAGAGTCACACAATCTACACTTTGTGTGCCCCTTCCATTAAATGCAAACTTCTCTCTGTTTCTAAATTTTTTCAAGACAATCTAAAGTCTATTGATTTTTTTCCTTTTGACTTTGTTGTGAAGGATTTGAAATTTGTAAACCTCTGGTGCACGGTCGGACCAACAATGGACTGTATGAGTCGCCTGTCTCACATCCTCAAGCTCACATGACTGCACCATCAATTCCACTCACTACTTGGCATCAACGTCCTGGTCATCCTCACTCTAGATTTCTTAGGTTTATTTTGAATAAATTCTCGCTACCATTTCATGAGCGAGACAAACTCTTCCATTGCAATTCTTGTTTATCTAATAAAGCCCATCGACATCCTTTTACTCAATTAGCACTGTGTAGCTCTAAACCACTTCAAATTATTTTTAGTGATTTATGGGTTCCATCACCGATTTTATCTCATGACAAGAAGTTGTACTATTGTATCTTTGTTGACCAATATATGAAATACACCTGGCTGTACACATTAACCAAAAAAGTGAAAGTTAAAGACATCTTTCAAAAGTTTCATCCGTTGATGGGAAAACGTTTTGAAACAAAATTTTTATCATTGTATACTGATGGCGGAGGAGTGTATAATAGTCTTGACTCTTATTTTTCACTTAACACCATTTAACACCTCTCCACCCACCATATACGCCTCAATGAGTTTCACTTGCAGAACAACGATATCTTCATATCGCTGAAACTGCGAGAACACTTTTACATGAGACATCCCTTCCACCCTAATTTTGTTATTTCACGTGTCATCATAGTGTCTACCTCATCAATCGTCTGCCGACCTCTCAACTTGATAATAAATCTCCATTCCAACATTTACTTGGTAAATCAACTGATTATAACTCCTTGCGGATTTTTGGTTGTTTCTACTATCCATGACTTAAACCATAATCCAAAAATAAACTTGAACCAAAATCTACCCCGTGTGTCTATCTCGTATTCTCCTTATCTCATCACTGTCACCAATGTTTTGATCAAATCTATACAAAGGTGTATTTGTCCCAAGATGTGCAATTTATTGAGCATATTTTTCCATTTAAAACTTTGTTCTCTAATAGTACCATTAAATCAACTCACCTGGAATGGGCAAAAACCACAATGTCATATTCTGCAGACCCCATACCTAAAATTCCTATAGTTACAGATCTTCCCCCACAATTAGAAAAAGAAGCACACACGCTAACATATTTTCCGTAATTGTCTGATTCTTCTCAAGCCAATTCCTTGGGCCACTCAAACTCACAATCGTCATCTGTCAATGAAATAGTGGCGGACGAAACTTAACCTCATACAACTTCCCCTTCTCCAGGTTAATTTCCTTATCCCTCATCTCTTATAATTCTCGCCTAGTGTCTCCCACCACCACGCCTCTCCAAAAATTCACAAATCCTTTTCCCTATAAACACACATAGCAACTCGTGCCCTTTCCTTGCGTATCAACGTTGGAACATAAATCCGTCAACACACATGTGTCCTCAGCCAGCAAGTCCTATCACCAATTTGGAGTTCTCTCCTTCACCACCTAATAATATATCCTCCTACACGTGTTATCACTCGATATCAAAACAACATCACCAAACCCAAACCAAATTTTGATTACCTAGCCAAATCGAACCCCACCATCACACCCACTAGTGTCAAACAAGCAAAAAAACATCCTGAGTGACATGATGCGATGAAATAAGAACTTGATGCTTTAGTTAAGAACCAGACTTGGGAACTTGTTCCTCCTGGTCCAACTAAAAACATAGTATCATGTAAGTGGATTTTCAAGATCAAGCGAAATACCGATGGGAACATCGATAGATACAAAGCTCGCCTGGTTGCAAAAGGCTTCACTCATATATCATGTATCAATTTTCACGCCATATTCAACCAGTCATCAAGCCCACCACAATTTGCATCATCATCTCAGTGGAAATTCATCACAATTGGACCCTTCGAAAACTTGATGTCAATAATGCCTTTCTCCAGGAAACCTGGACGAGGAAGTGTACATGGCACAACCTCCAGGGTTTACTAGTGATGACAAACCAAAACATATATATCGTCTGCACAAGGCAATATATGGCTTGAAGCTGGCTCCTCGCACTTCGTATAATGCTCTCACGGGTTACCTTTCATCCATAAGCTTTGTTAAGACAAAATCAGATGCCTCACTACTAGTTATACATGGTCTATGTGACACATTATTTGTCCTTGTCTATTTCGACGATATCATTGTCACTAGAAGCAACACTTTAAAGGTCAATCTGGTTATTACTTCTCTTGCTTCTCAGTTCTAGTTAAATATTTAGGTAATCTTCATTACTTTCTTGGTGTTGAAGTGATACCCAACTCATTAGGTTTAATTCTCACCCAATCAAACAATGTAAATGAGATTTTAAATGATGAGCTAATGATTGACTGTAAGAGTGTCAACACACCAATGAGTGCCTTTGAGTTCACGTTATGTGATGGAAATCACATGATTGATGCTACATGTTATCGCCGAGCCTTAGGTAGACTTCAATAACTATCTTTTACCATAATGGACATAGCCTATGCGGTAAACAAGTTGTCTCAATTCATGCGAGCTTTATCAGACCTTCATTGGAAAGTTGTGAAGTGTGTTCTCCGATACCTGCGTGGTACCATTCAACTTGGCCTACGTGTTACTCCCATTAATGACTTCAATTTACATGTGTACTCTGATGCGGATTGGGGTGGAGACATCTCTGATACAATATCTACATTTGGTTACATCATATTTCTTGGTCTCAATCCGATTAGTTGGTTCTCAAAGAAACAAAACACTGTCTCACACTCCTCCACCGAGTCTGAGTACAGGGCGGTGTTTAATGCCCTTTCTGAAACCTTGTGGGTCACCAATCTCTTAAATGAATTGCGTTTTCGAGTACATCAACTACTCACAATCTACTCTGACAATCTTGGAGCCACATTCCTAAGCAAGAATCCAGTCCTCCATAGTCGTGTGAAGCACATTATAGTGGACTTTCTGTTTGTTCGCCACCATGTCAATATCAAAAGGCTTCGTGTTGTTCATGTCCATCGTGCTAATTAAATAGGCTGCACTCTCACTAAGGCACTACCTAAATCTGTATTTGAGAATAATCTATTCAAGTTAGTCTTAGTGGCCTAGGTTCTAAATTGAGGGGGCGTATAGGAGTACCAGCAGTCAGTTCAAATAGTAGTTAATAATTACGTCGGTATTAGTGTTTCATAGTCCTTGCTTATGTTGGAATCTGCATTATTCATATCAATAGATATTATCGATGTAGTTCAGTTAGTTTAAGAGTCTTATTAGTTTCTTTGTAACTCTATTTAATACCTTTCATCCTTCATTACTAAAGTATTATTTTTCAGAACCTATTCAGTCTTTACAATTTCCGGTCTTGTTCTCACAGGTTACACCAAACCATTGGCAACAATCTTGTTGATCAATCCAAGAAGATAGCCTGCCTGAAGGACCTGTGAGATTTTCTTTAAGTTTTAGAGGCGCCATTCTTATCTGTTTCAATGCAAATGCTTACTTGCTAGAAGATGTGATGGTTTATGCAAGTGAAATATTCAAATTGCGATAACAATATGAGAAAGGTAAGTTGAAATGAATTGTTCTCCATATTTGCTTATTAGTGAATGAAGTAGGAAGGAAATCTCTTGTCACTTATAGGCATAGTATTTGGAAAAAATTAAGCAAGTATTGTGGCCGCATATTGGTCGTGGTTGAGAACTATGAGGTTTTCAAGTTCAAATTCAGTGGGTACAAAAATACTAGGTGTTATTATTGGGATAGATATTATTAACCATGTGTTTATGTATAGTATTTACTATTATACAATTATTTATTCATTTTTAATAGATCATATATTCGTTTATGGTGTTTTTTTTACTTATATAGTAGATGATTCAGTGTATAGAGTTTAAGTTTATACACATAGGATTAAATCATCGGTTCTTAAAAGTATAAAGTTTTTTGCTCACAATCAAAGATGAGAATTGGACATGTCATCGGTACGAATTTAGCACAAGATTATATGTAGTTTATCTTGATTATGAGAATGGTATAGTTCCAACTTCTTCTGTTAGTGCATTTTGTATGTATTGAACGAGACCGAGTAGAGATAGTTGGTTAAAACTGACTGACATAAGAATATTCTCTAAACTATTAAATGTACACATATTCTTAATCTCGATATAACTATTATCATATGTATATGTTAACTATCGTTTTGATTTATTAAAAGGTGAGATTTTAAGATGGGTCAATATGCCTGATAGATTGGACAATAATGATATATATTGATTAAATAATAAGTTAGTTGACGGAATCCATGTCTCGATATAGAGATAGATGATATGTATTTTTGAGAAGCTTATAAGTTTTCATTGTGGCGAACCTTGCAAGTGGATTATGAATCTGACCCATGAAGTGCTCTAAAGAAAATCGACCATTGAATTAAATTCATCAGTAATTTAATATATTGATTAGTTATATGTAATCTTAACATGTGCATTATGTGTTTAATGAGAATTTCAAATATAAATAGAAGAGTGCGATTGCGAAAATTCTAGTGGAATGATTTATAATTTATTATGGTAAGCATAATTTATATTAATTATTCAAAACTATTTCCATAATAGGAAACCTCAGTAATTAATTTTGTGGTCCCTACTGTGTCGATATTTAACTAGAACTCGGAATCTATTCTAAGGGAAAAAAAGAGAAGTATGTGTCTTTCTCTATTCTAAGAAAAGGGAGAAGTATGCGCCTTTCTCTATTCTAAGGAAAGAGAGAAGTATGTGTCTTTTTCTATTCTAAAGAAAGGGAGAATTACATGTCTTTTTCTATTCTAAGGGAAGGGGGAAGTACATATCTATTTCTATTCTAAGGAAAGACTGTGTTTCTTCTCCTTCTTGGACTAGGAAGAAATCTCTATGAATAGAGATTCTTCTAACCATTGAAGGAAGAGAAGTTTTATAGCGATACTTTCCCCACAAGTATTGAGAGAGTTCGAAAGTGAACTTGGGATCACTATAGAAGACCATAGAACCGACGTCCAATTTGTGGACTTACTTGTGGATTCGCTTGAAGGTTCGAGCTTGTTGACAAGCTTGTGGGCTTGCTTGAAGGTAAATGCTCACGCTTCAAGAGGTAAATCTTGAATAAAATTTTATAAAGTTTATGTGTTCTAGAATAAACTATGTGTTGTCTGAAAGCAATATGATTCTGATATAATACCGTTGTGCATATTGTTTTCCAATTATTGGCATAAGAAGTCATGCTTACATCTTTATAGATAAATAAAGTATATATCATGAGAATTTTTTTCGCAAGAAATGTGAAAAGTTTATGAAGTGTTAGTGACGATTTTGGTTTCAAAATAGCTTTACGAATTCATAAAATTCACGAGTTTTGATTGGTGTATTGTTGAAAATAAAGACAAAAAGAAAACGGTGGCGGTGACCTATTTTTCTTAATTTATTTTCTGTGAAAAGAAAATCAAGTGTCCAATTTCTTGATCATGTAATATGTGGCAGTGAGAAAAAAAATTCCAACTCTTGATTGAAATCACATTGTTAGCAGTACTCCTTCATTCTTGGAATCATGTTGGACTTCCATTTTTATAAAATAAAAAATACTAAAACAAAACAAAAGTTAGAAAAGTTTATCCTTACCTAGGCTGGCAGTACGCAATTGGCGTGCCTGGTGGAGAAGTATAAACTTTCTTGTGGCATAAAAGTGTTATCGCTATTGTTAATCTTTTGTCTTCTTAGCTATAATATTTTGTGGTTCATTGAAATTTACTAGTTTGTCTAATTGCCTATAATGATGCACTAGTTAGAGCTAATTGGTAGGGGTGTGCAAAAATCGAATCAACCGATAAATCGAACTAAAAAAATATTATTGGGTTATTGTTATTGGATTGTTGTGTTATTGGGGTTTTAATGGATTAATAAAAAAATGTAATTGAATTATTGGTTCGGCATCGGTTTTTACTATTGGGTTATTGGGTTAACCGATAACCCAATAAGACGTAATAAATTACTATTTTACACTTTCTAATTATTGAATATTAATAATTTAATATATTTCTAGACACTATAACTATATCAAATTATTAGTACTATACCCACTTCACACTAGGTCGTTTTACTAGTCTTTACTGTTTACTCAAAACCTAAAGACTAAATTAGTAAGGGTTCACAATTGTAGCTATTTGATTTTAGTTTAGTTTAAGTCTTGTTGGACTATTTAATTTGATTTTGGTTTTAGTTTGAAATTGTAGGTTGTAGCATTTGCAAATTTGTAAAGGTCAGTAATTTGATTAACATAAATAATTTTATACTATATTTTGGCGGTGACATGTAATTATCGCCTTCGTTCTATATTTTTTCTTATTGATACAATTTTTCATTATTTTTCTTGTTTGACTATATCAAAGAATTTAGAGAAGGGAGAAGTCATATAATATTTTACGGACATTTTCTTATTGGGTAAATCAAAAACCGAACCGATAACGACCAAAAACCGATAAAGAGTATCTTATTAGTTTGTTATTGAGTTACCATATTTAAAAAACGAAAACCGATAAACCGAACTGATAATACATAAAACTGAACCGAACCGACAGATGCACACCCCTACTAATTGGAATTGACTTGATTTTATCTATAAAATTTTTAATTATATGAGCATATTATTTGTGCTTCTCATGTAATTATATTAACATATACAGATAATAAGAATTTTATAATTAATAAATGGTACCATTAAATGGTTTATCTATTTGGAATTATTCGTAATTATTAATATTTTATATATGTGAGATTACAATGTATGAATTAAGAATTATTATTAAAAATAGAATTTACGAAAATGACCTATTTATATGAGTTTAGAAATATACGCAATGTGTCATATATAAATTGCCGTGCATAAATGTATACTAATAAATATTTTTTTGTCCAAAAGGAAATTTACCTTTAGATACTAGTAACACTTCATTAATTCATGGAAATAGATATTACACGTTTTATTGGTATAAAAGAAAGAAACATAATATCTTGAATTCTCAAATGTATTAATAGAAAGAACAATTTGATATAAGAAGGTGTTTTATGTCTTAGACAAAGGGAAGACACACCGTATGTCTTATGCT
Organism: Solanum sitiens; assembly: GCA_016801875.1. Taxonomy (NCBI): domain Eukaryota; kingdom Viridiplantae; phylum Streptophyta; class Magnoliopsida; order Solanales; family Solanaceae; genus Solanum; species Solanum sitiens. The sequence continues at coordinate 88,967 of JABWTJ010000658.1, read as the reverse complement.
CATGAGATAATTATCAGAAGAGAATGGAAATGTGAACCAAATAATTTTAATCTTTAACTATGTCTAAAACGATTATTTTTCAAATTAGGTCATAGTTTTGGTGATCATGAATTTTATGATCTCTGATTGACTTGAAATTTGATGGTTCCATAAAATATATTTATATGAGTTTTAGGTAGTTTGTCAGATTTAGTTGACGGTGATAAGCTCGTTATTTATGTACATTATAGTTATGTTAAATTAGAAGAATGATTACACATTATGATATATGATAATGACATCGACCTAATTATTTTTCCTTTAAATGTTTGAATTTGAATTTAATAATAACTTTTAAGATAAATATTATTTTTAAACACTAATTGATCTGAAATTCAGTAGGTTCATCAGAAACGGTCAAATAGATGTTTATGAATTGATATTAATTTGAAACACTAATTGATATTATTTTTCAATACTAATATATATATATTTTCTACTTCCAAAAGGCTAATACTGACTTAAATATTTTCAACTACTATGCCTATAAACAACAGCAGAATCACATTATACTTCTACATTTTTTAAATTTTGTGAGAATCTGATTCTGCCGTTGTTTATAGGCATAGTAGTTGAAAATATATAAGTCAGTATTAGCCTTTTGGAAGTCTTAGACCTTGTGGTGTTAATTTATTAAGTACTCTTCTTGTCAATTTCCAATGCATGTAATCTAGATTACCTAACATTCCTGGGAAACCACGTTACTCACCGATGTGTAGAAGCCTCGCAATATCGTTAGGTGTTGGTGATCTCAAATATCGCTCACCGAAAATTTTTACGGTATATCGACAAAATCTGTTCATACTTCCAATAGTAGTTATGTAATACCCCATACCTTCCAACACGTATTTGACTAAGTTATCTTCGGATGAAAGTATTTAGACTCGGGATAGTAAGGTGATATTTAATATTAAATATTAAGGAGTTTAGAGTTGAAAAAATGAAATAAAATAAGAGAGTTATTCGATTGACTTTATTATTCTATTAGGTGCATCACCTACTTAGAGATAAAATTAAAAAAATAAGTAGGTGCATAACCTACTCGGACTTTTTGACCAATTTAAAAAACCAAGCAGGTGCTCCACCAACTTGGACTTCTTGACATGCTTAAAATGTCCAAGTAGGTGTATCACCTACTTGAACAAATTGTGGTCCAAAATGAGTAGCAAGAGGCAACAATATGGGGCTTATAAGATTATTACCGGATCTTTTTCTTCACTTTAAAATTGCAAAATTATCTTTTTCTTCACTTTAAAATTGCAAAATTTCAGATTCTATAAGTTCTATCTCGCATATATATATATATATATATATATATATAAAACCCATGTTAGAACTGCTATACATTAATATGTATATTATTAAGACAGGCTCCATGCTTGAGTAAAAGTTTACCATACAGCCGAAGCTTATGATAAAAAATTTAACAAAACTATAATACGTTTTAAGTATAATTTGGTCATGTGCAAAGCTAGATCTAGATGGCCGTGCGGACTACCGCCAGCCTCCTCGATCCTGTTATGGTATCAGAGCCAGATATTCTGTAAGAATATGTAACAGAACTGATGTATGCGAAGCATGGATATATAATCTTATCACACTTATGAATTTCGGTGATAATAATATTAAAAATACTAGATTAGAAGAGGTAGACATACCTCAAAACCTTGATTTGTTAAACAAATAGACTATCCCTAAAGTGGATACAAAATTAATTTATGATTATGATTGGTTTGATAAATTATCTACAAAGCAGGTGGTTAAAACTACCGAACAATCTTTAGCTCTCAATTGTGATGAACAGGTTGTTCAATTATTAAAAAAAAAGATATTGAGATTTATAAATCTAGATATAACTGGATGCATGTTGGTATGGTTCAAATTGCTTTTAAACCTTTAACTCTTAAAGGGTTACCTGAGACATTTTTAGCAGCTCTAAGAGATGCTAGAAATTTGGATTTTAGACAATCTTTGATGGGTTCTATTGAATCTACGGTTGCTTATGGACCAGTTTATTTTAATACGCAACCTAATTTGCAATTATCTTTATCTGATAAGAATATTCTTGATGCTTTAACATTAAATGTTAAAACCCATGGTTGTAATTATGCTTCAGGATCTGAACTTATATGTTTATCTTACAGGATTTATTTTAAGTTATTAACTACTTTGAATCCTCGTTGTAAATTATATGATTCGGTAAACGAGACTATTCTAGTTGAAACTAATTTTGCTAAATCTAAAATTACAACTAGAAGACCTATTAAATGGGATGAAATTAATTTTCCTGATAAATGGATATTAAATGATGCTGTTTCTCAAAGACAGGTTGCTGAAGAAATCACTAAAAGTGATTATTCTCATATTACTCAAAATCCAGATGGTAAGGTTTATATTGAGTTTCATGATAATTCTCCTCCTGTTTATAATAGGAGATCTTTTTCTGGTTATAGAAGGTTACCAGAAATTCAGCATATATCTCTAGTAAGTCATGAAGGTCCTAGTTACGGATCAGCAAGAAGAAGACCTTTGTCTCTTCACACTCTAAGTGATACTATGAGTGATGGATTAGTGGAAAGGGTAAGGATCGACCCTAAAACTAATATTGTTCAAGCAACTGATAAGTTGTCAGATTTGGATCCAACTCAGTCCGAAATGGATTTCAACGTTGATAAATCAACAGATCTTAACGAGATGTGATAATGATGAGTCAACAATTGGATTTTAGTCCAGGATCTCTGGTTAGAAAACATATTCAAAAAGAATTTTATAATAAAAAATGGAATCAGTTTAGAACTTGGTTTTTTGAGACTTATAGTCAAGAAGATTTGAAGAATATTTCTCAAGAGTTTTATGAAACTTGTGCTTTACATAACAAAATTATTTATTTTGTTCCGTGGTTTATAACTACTTATTTACCTTTGTATATAAAGGTTATTGAAAGAACTTTTAAAGCAAATGATGGCACTATAACTAAGGCCATTTATCCTCCTCAAGCTCCGTTTATTTTACCAAATAATACTGGGTTAACTTTTTCAGCTTTTCAAAAATTTATTCAAACAGATGTTGCCCAGATTACTATTCATGAGATTAATAATTTTATTTCTCAAAATAATTATTTAAGTTTATATGTTAAAGTTCTTGGAGAACATATTAGTTCTTTAGACAAAAAATTAGATGAATTAATTATTTTGGTAAAAGAATTTCAAAAAGGTCCAAAAGAAGATAAACCTTCTACTTCTAAATTCCCTTTGAGTGTTCCTACTCATATTCAGCGTCCTATTGATACTGCTGATTATAAAGTTAAATCTTTTAACGATTTAGAAAATCTTATTGATAAAAAATTGTCTGGTTTAAGTTCAAAACCTATTACAAATAATTTTTCTGAATCAAATATTGCTAAGATTGAAAATCAACTCCTTGGTATTCAAGATCTGAATCAAGATGTTTCGGAAGTAAATGCTCGAAGATTTAAAGCTGGTCATAATAACAAGCAAAGGATTATAGGAAAAGGGGGTTATGCAACTATCCCTTCAATGATGACTTATTATTATCCTCGTCCTACTCCCCAAGATGTGCTAACTGAAGAAAGAGATTGGAATCAAACAAACACATCTTACAGTGGTAATGAGGTGTATGAATGGAATTTGGATGCCTTAACTGAAAGACAGGTTTCCATTATGGTACATCGGATGTTGATGTACTCATCAATCTGTCGTCATACAAATTAGAATACTGATCATGCTATATGTAAAATGATTATAGCAGGATTTACAGGTCAACTCAGAGGATGGTGGGATAATTTCTTATCATCTGAGGAAAAGTATGCAATAACAACTGCATACAAAGAAGAATCTAAAAGAGAAATCGTTACTGGTGATGATGGAAAACCAGTAGAAAAGATTACAACTCAAAGAGTTGAAGATGCAGTTTATACACTTGTTCTAACTATTTTAGAACATTTTAATGGAAGATTTTCCAATCAAAATGAGACTATTCGAACTCTATTAAATGGTCTGAAATGTAACCATTTGGGATATTTCCGATGGTATAAGGATACTTTCATGAGTAGAGTAATGGATCTACCTGAAAGTAAATCAAGTTATTGGAAAAATAGATTTATTGATGGTCTTCCTTCATTATTTTCTGAAAGAGTTAAGAAAATTCTGAGAGGAGATCAACCAGAAATCCCTTATGATAGATTAACTTATGGAAAGTTAATAGGGATTTGTACTCAAGAAGGATTAAATCTTTGTAATGAGCTTAAGTTAGCTCAACAGATTAAAAGAACTCAAATATCTGAAAAATCTCAATTGGGAGATTTCTGCACACAATTTGGAATAGAAGGACCGTCTAGTTCTAAACCAAAGACAGGTCAAACTGAAGAAAGACATTCGAGAAAGCATAAAAGACGTCATCGTTCAAAACAATACAAGGAAAAGAAAGAAGAAAAGAAAGCTCATAGGAAAGCAACAAGGTTTGATAGGAGTTTCTCTAAAAGAGATTTGAAAAATATTAAATGCTACAAGTGTGGACGTTTCGGTCATCTTGCAGCAAATTGTAAGGCAGATAAGTTTAAAGCTTTGGAGTTGGATGAATCGACTCAAGATAAACTTTATGAGTTATTATATGAATCAGATTCAGATTCAAATTCATCTGGTTATTCTTCAGGTTATATTACTGATAGTAATGCCGATACTGATCAAAATTGTGTTAATTGTACAGGTGATAATTGTACTTGTGGACAAGATGAATTTTATAAATTGCGATCTCAGATGGAAGATTCTTATTTAGATAAATTAAAACAAAGTTTTGAAGAATTAACTTTTAAAATGATTTCTTCTGAAAATATTATTGAACTTTTAAAAGATGTTTCTGATGAAAATCTTCGAAATAAGATTTTAGAAATGGCTTCTTCAAATCATCTTCTTCAAAAGGTTTTGAAAAAACGAAGAAGAATGAAGATAAATCTTTTGAAAATTTTAATTACAATGCTAGTCCTTATTCTTTGTAAGAAGTATTTTCTCGACTTGAAAAGAAAGGACAAGATATTGTAAAAACAAGAGATACGTCTCTTGATGATTTAAAATACGAGGTTGAAAACCTTAAAAAGGAGATTAAATCTTTGAAACAAAATCAGTTGATTAATAATCATCGAATTTCTCAATTAGAAAATGATAGAGATATTCCTGTTTCTGATAAAGGTAAGTCTATAATATATGAAGATTCTTTTTCTGAATCCGATATTCCTACAAAATCTCGCCCTTGTCAAATGAATGCAGAATTAGTTGATTTCTGTAAAAAGGAAATTGATAGTTTATTACAAAAGGGACTTATAAAACTCTCTAAATCTCCATGGTCTTGTACTGCTTTTTATGTTAATAACGCTGCAGAACAAGAAAGAGGTGTTCCCAAGTTGGTAATAAATTATAAACCTTTGAACAAAGTTTTAAAATGGATTAGATATCCTATTCCAAATAACAAAGATCTTCTTTCTCGATTATATGATGCTAATATATTCTCTAAATTTGATTTAAAATTAGGTTATTGGCAAATTCAGATTTTTAAAGAACATACTTATCGAACTGCTTTTAATGTCCCATTTGGTCAATACGAATGGAATGTTATGCCTTTTGGTTTAAAGAATGCTCCTTCTGAATTTCAAAAAATTATGAATGATATTTTTAATCCTTATATGGATTTCATAATTGTTTATATTGATGATATTCTTGTTTATTCTAAAACATTGGAATCTCATATTAAGCATCTTGATATTTTCAAGAATATTGTTATACAAAATGGTTTAGTTATATCTAAAACCAAAATGAGTCTTTTCCAGACTGATGTAAGATTTTTGGGTCATCAAATTTGTCAATGAAAAATTACTCCTATTCAAAGAGCCATTGATTTTGCGTCAAAATTTCCTGATCAAATTACTGATAAAAACATGTTGCAAAGATTTTTGGGAAGCTTAAATTATATTTCCCCATTTTATAAAAATTTATCTAAAGATCTTGCTCCTTTAACTGATAGGTTGAAGAAAGGAAAGTTGCTACCTTGGAATAAAGATCTTACTGATTTAGTTAAATCTATTAAGCAAAGAGTTAAATATTTGCCTTGTCTTACTTTAGCAAATCCAAATTGGATTAAGATTGTTGAGACTGATGCTTCTAATATTGGTTATGGTGGAATCTTAAAGCAAGTTAATCCCCATGACAAAGTAGAATATCTTATTAGATTTCATTCAGGCAAATGGTCTGAATCTCAGCGCAAATATGCGACTGTTGCTCATGAAATGTTATGCATTGTTAAATGTGTTTTAAAATTTCAAGATGATTTATATAATCAAAAATTTATTATTAGAACTGATGCTCAATCAGTTAATATATGTTTGATAAAGATTTTAAACATGATATTTTAAAGTTAATGTTTGCCAGGTGGCAAGCACAATTAGCTCCATTCGACTTTGAAATACAGTATAAAAAAGGAACTGCTAATTCACTTCCTGATTTCTTATCAAGAGAATTTTTGTCTTCCTAAATTTTGTTATTATGTCTCACTATCAATATTTTCTAGGTGATGAAGTTCTTATTACAATTTTAAGGGTTTTACCTTTTAATGTAGATTTAAAAGAACAAATCCTCGATATAATTATCGATGATTTAGTTCTAGACTTTTTTATAGATGGTTCCCCATTTTCTGAATTATCTCTTGCTAATAATGAATGGGAACTTGATATTTCAGGATATTTTTCTGGTTTGTACTAATCAAATTGTTAAACAAACTTTTGCAGTATGGGAGGTACTGATCCTCCACCATGGTCATATGTTCGTGGTCGTGGGGGTAACAATTATCGAGGAAGGGGAAGATCATCCTCTTCACAACATTCTGCAAGGTCGTCATACGACTCTTCCTTTCCTGTTATACAGTTAGGAAGTAAAACTTTGATCAATTCAAAAATTGGCGAAGCTTCTTCATCGGCTTCATCTTCTATAAATCTTAAGGATATTCCTAAAGATAGTTCATTATATGAACAAATTCAGGTATATCTGCAGAAAAAAGAGCAAGGTAATACCTACGCCTCTTTAACTAAAGAAGCTGATCTAGTCAGATTTTCAGAAGAAACGGCAACAAAAGAAATTATATTTCTTTTAGAAAATTCTGATATTCAGAGAAGTAATGAACCTTGGAAAATACTCCAAAGGTATTTGACAAAGGGATTATATTTCACTGGCGAATCATATAAGACTCGAACTTATTATGAGTCTATTCTGAGTCATACAGGAAGTGCAGAATTTCAGCATTTCATTTCTGATTATGACAAGAATGTTTATAACTTCTCCAAAATTACTATTAAGCAGATTATATCTGCAGAAGACTGGGGAATCTCCATTATGCAGGAGAGACATGTTTCTGTTAATAAAATAAACATGTGTTTTACTTACTGGGATTATATCCAGGCTTTTCATAAGATATTTTATTATAATAATGATAAACTTAAGCACACTTGGTTTTTAAAGGTTTGTGCTCAAGTTTTTACAAAAAGTTTACTTAATTGGTTTATAAACTGGTGGTCTATTCATGGCCCAACGGTAAAGATTTTACCTTATAATTTCAATACTTTATATAAGCAATGGGTAAAAGTTTCTCCATTTCTAACTGATTTATTTTTACAAGATCATATCTCAAATATTGAAAAAATTGATCATATGTATTTCTTTATCAAGTTTTCTATTCCATGGATCCATAAATGGATTCCAGAGGTGGGTTATACCCCAAACGAAAACATTCCTTGTTTATATCGCAAATATTTTACCAATTTTTGATTAAATAGACAAGACCCAGCAACTGGACAATTATATGGACAAGAGTTATTGGATCAAATCACTAATACCATTAAAGCATATCAGAACTCTCCTCAAAAAGGAATTTCTACTGGGAGTTCAATCAAGCATATTGCCAGGAGAATTTCCATTCAAGATGGAAACAAAGAAGAAATGATAAATGATTATTTAGAAGAAATTAAAAAGAATTTGTTACAAAACATTTTTGAATTTGATAAATCAGACACTTCAATGAAAAGTGGACATAGTGATACTGCTGATGCACAGTCTGTTGAACAAGATATTGAATTGACAGAAAGACAATTGCAGAAGGTGGAAGATTTCCTCGCATCAATTAAAGAAAAAGATGATACAATTATGAAGACTTTGAAAGGAAAGGATAAGATTTGATTCTTCCTTATCAAAAACAGTATATTACTATTTAAAAACTGTTTAAAACACTTTATTAGGGCCCACATAAGAGACCCATTTTACTTTTTCTTTTTCTATATAAGAAGCCCCATTCTCAAATGTAGGAGCAGGACTTCTTAAGTCTTATTTTATTTTCTCTCTAGTTGTCCCTCTCTCCCTCTTGTAAAAAACTCTCTTGTGTGAATCAATAAAGAAGCGTTTTGGTTTAAAGATCTGTTTAAAGGTATTTTTCTTTTAAGTTATTTTAATATTATCTTCTTTTATTATTGCCGCCTTTATGGCTGGCTAAGATAATTTTCATATCTATGCTAGCTGCATAATTTCTGTATAATGTTCTTGTTTAATATCTGGATCTAATCAAGTTATAATGAATTCTTATTATAGTTATTAAATCTTTTATCACAAGTTTTGACTTGGTTTCGAGATGGTGGTACAGTCTGATAATACACTGTTAATGGTAGCGAGTATGTGGTATTGTAAGTCCCCGTTAATTGTTGAAGTAAGGGGCAACCTGAACCCCATGTTAGAACTGCTATACATTAATATGTATATTATTAAGACAGACTCCATGCTTGAGTAAAAGTTTACCATACAGCCGAAGCTTATGATAAAAAATTTAACAAAACTATAATACGTTTCAAGTATAATTTGGTCATGTGCAAAGCTAGATCTAGATGGCCGTGCTATATATCCTCGAAGTATTGAAAATTGTACACAAATATCCCTCATCCACCTATTGGCTCCCAAATACCCTCCTCATCCACCTATTGTCTCACAAATGCCCTCATCATCCACCTTTAGGTACAATTTTAGCCACTTCATTAACAAAGCACCATTTAAAATAATTAAATAATCCTTTTAATCATGTGGCGCTCAACCATTGATTGCAATTTAATTATTTAATATAATTTTAAATCTACCCATTACCCACCCATTTTTAGCTAAACCCGCCCGCCCAATACAAATAGAACCCAATAAAAAAGAACTCTAAAACCTTCTTTTCCCAATTTACACTCCCTTTCCCCAAATTATTTCCTAAATGATCTTTTTGCAAGATGATCATATTATTGCACCGCTCATGCAATCACAAGTTCCAGTTACCTTAGGTGAAATGATATGAAAAGTAGTTCTTTGCTTGAGTTCACCACGGGATAAGAAGTAGAGTACAATACTACAAAAAACCTGAACTAAAAAAGAAACAAAATAGTGAAGGGAATTTACCTACATAATTGAAATGCTATGTTCCTTTCCATTTTAAGAATTATGAAACATGTTATTTTCCTTTTCAAAATGTTGTTGAATATGTTTTTGGGATAAATTTATCAAAAGAATATTTTAGGGGATAATGTTTTATTTATTTTATCAATAGAATAAACTCACAAAATGCAAAATGTTGGGTTTGATAAAAAAATTGTTAGGAAATAAGTTGGGGAAATGGAGTGTAAATTTGGGAACAAAAGGTTTTAGGGTTCTTTATTATTAGTTGGGTTGTTTTTCTATTGGGGCCTGGTTTAATAAGAATTGGGGCGGGTTTAGTTAAAAATAGGTAAATTTAAATTATATTAATCAATTAAAATTGCAACCAATGGTTGATTGTCACGTAATTAAAAAGATTATTTAATTATTATAAATGGTGCTTTGTAATGACCCGAGAGTACCCTCTAGTCGTTACCGGCGTATTCGACCTCGAAGAGGTCTTATACAAGCCCTTAGCATTCTGCACAACACGTATTATAGAATAAAAATGAGGAAAAATTTAAAACTTTTACTTTGGAAGTTCAACTTCACTTTATATGTGAAAATAGAATCTAACTTCGTTACAACGTATCATTTAGACATAGAAGTATAGAAATTTGGGACTTAACCCTTACATAAATAAGAAGTCTAGAAATAGGAAATACAACAATGTCTTCCAACATAAGCAAAGAACTAAAAGCTAGAACATAAGAGTCTTGTCCTCGGACTTGAGGACTCACCAACTTGGAGAAGCAATTCCAAGTATCCTTGAGAAATGACCTTCAAATACTCAACGGCCCGAACCTACATTTGGAAAAAAGGAAGAAAATATGGATTAGCACATCAGACGTACTAAGTATGACTACTATGCATAAAAAACGTTGAAACATGCATAAAAGGACATTTTAGTCAAAACATGTTTTTTATCAAGTAAATTCACTATGCATGTAAAGTAAGCATCATATGCCAACCCAACATGATATCATCCCAACATGTAGATGACCCAAGCAAAAATTGTGTAATGCAAAGAATAGAATTCCATAACCCTATCCAAAGCTAAGTATCACATTAAGCAACCCACTTCATACATACATTGATAACACAATACTTCATCATAACTTGCCATATCCATAATGATCATACATAGCTTAACATACATAAGTCATAATCAACAGAATGATAATAGAACACTACTACAACCATATCTTAGGATCCCACAAGTGCAATGTGCAAGAGAAGTCTCATACCCTCCATTTCACTATGTAGAACCCATTAAGAAAGCCATAGTGAGAGTTCATACATTTCATTCATTCATTTACTTTTACATTAGGGAAAAGGTTGCAATAACCAACAAAGACAATGAGAGCTACATGAAATCCGGTGTTCTACTCCCACAACGAAAAGAGAGGGTTAACACTTACCTAAGGTGTAAGCTTTCGTACATAGCTATCTAGGTGGATCCACTAAGTTAGAGTCCTATGTGTCCACATAGTTAAGGGACAAGGAGACTGTTACTAGAAACCCTAACTTGCTAAACATGGGGGTTTCCATCTCATGAGACAACACATATTTTTGCGAATTTGGACTTGCTAAACGTGACGAAAACCATGTGGGGAGCCAGACTTACTAAATTTGAGACCCCCATCTCATTTACATGCCCTTTCAGTGCTAAGCATCTATTTACTTTAGTAATCATCTTTAGTCATCACATAAGTTCATATTACCTTTACTAGTTTTTATTGAAGCATCTTATCATAATAGCTCATAGGTGTTCATAAGTGAGAACAATTGTTTCACTTTGGAAGCATTATCAAGTGAGTAAACCTTTCACTTTAACATTTCATTATAATCATGAGAACGATCTTTAAACCATATAACTATCATACCATAACATACATACATACTTCATAGCTAATTCAAGTGCATAGAGTTAAAGATGAGGGAACCGTGTCATAAGCACCACAATAACACATTAGCTATAGCATCATTACTAAGTAATTCATCTTTCATACTCGAGTTCAAGGAAGAACCAATATTCATATCTTCTTGCCCTTCATGTGACTTCATACTTCAATCACACAACAATGCATAGCCAATACATAAAACAAGGTAATTCATAAAGTAATAACATAACTAACATCAATATAAACAATTGATATATTCATCATCTTCAATTAATTTACCAAATGAAATCCAAGATTTATGAGATTGGGGAAGAACATGGGTCCAAGGAAATCTCAAGTGAACATCAACAATTATTCATCATTATACACCTAAACAACCTTAAGTAATCATAATTCATCATAATTGATTCACAATTTCATTTATTAAAGAGTACCCATGTGTAGAAAAAACCCCTAGATTTTGGGGAATTTCGAAAACATCTTTGGAGGGACCTCTTGGGAAAAAGAATCCCAAGAGTGAAACAAAACATACCTTAATGAAGACTTAGCCATAAATTTGAGTTGAAACTTTTGAGAATTGACCCTTTTCTTTGAGCTTCAAAGTTCTTCAAATGAAGGTTTTGTGTAGAGAGAGAAATTAGATAGAAGGGAAACCTTTTGGGTTTTGATTGGTAAATGGGGTACAAATGACTTAAAATTAATATATACACAACCCCTAAAATACCCATAACACCCTTCACTTAGTTGGACTTTTGCCATAGTCAAAAAGGGGGAATTTGTTAAAGTGTCGTTGTTTTGAAGTATGGCAAAGTTAAGGAGTTATAGTAGTAACATGGCAAAAGAAGGAAGATGTGTGTCTTATTTGCTGAGTTCGAAATGTATAATTGTCATCATCAAAAAGGGAGAATTTGTTAGAATGAGAAAGATTTTGATAATTGACAAATGCAGGAACAGATGAAAGAAACAGGTTGTACAGACGTGTTCCTTACAGAACGAATCCGACTTGAATAAGGAGAACATCAACCACGTGAATTAGAAGTTATAAAGCTGTGAAATTATTATTTTTTCGACAAGCAACCAGTACAAAAGGTTTCCTTTTATAAAGGAGTTCAAAGACAAGTGAAAGAAGGAAAACTAATTCCTATTTAAGGAAATCTATTTAAGGAAATTGTGTTTTCTTATTTATTTAAGGAAATTGTGTTTTCTTATTTATTTGAGGAAATTGTGCTTTCTTATTTATTTAAGGAAATTTTGTAGAAAAGGATTCCAAGTAGAAGTCAACAAGGATTTGTAGAAGGCAAATACAAGTTGAATTATACAAGGAGTTGGTGAAGTTCTGATCTATAAATAGGGAGCTATTTGCATCAGAAAAAATTGCACACTTACATAGAGAGAAGATCAAAACACAATCAAGAGGTTTGAGAGAGTTTTGAGATTTATTGGGGGTGTTGCAATTTGTGAGGAAAAATTGTAAGATTGTATTGAAGAGTCTTGTTTACAATCAGAGTTTTGTGAGTAGGACTTGTTCGACAAGTTGTAGAACTTGAAGAACACTAGAAGATATAAAACCGGGGGTTTTGTGTCTTTGGGTAGCTAGAAATTAGAGTTTATAATTTCTTAGCTAGGAATTAGAGTTTATAATTCCTCTAGGGATTAGAGTTTATAATTCCTTAGGTTACATAGCTTTGTAATCTTTTGTTGAGACTTGAAGTATAATAAAGTGGAGTTAAATCCTACAGAGGTGTAGGTCGTGGTTTTTACCCTTGTGAGTTGGGGTTTTCCGCGATAAAATATTGTGTCATTATTTTATTTGCTTCACAAAACGTAATTGCTGTAATTCTGCAAAGGAACATATAGAATAAACCTGTTCCTAAGGCGAATTTGTGGGTCAGAATTCCAACAAAAGTTCAACTTGACTCTCAAATGCAGATCCCGTCCAGGCACCACACCCCACTTCATGAGCTGTGAAGAGCTCAACGACTCATGGTGGTGCTCGTGAAGTGTGAGGAAGTACCCTCCCAAAACGTTCCATCGATTCAAGACTCCGAGTGAAGTTCACGACCACCTCCCCTTGCCCGTAAACATGTATCACGACCCTTCAAGTGGCTCGTGGTGCCTTGGGCAGTAGACAAACGCTCCCCACTTGCACAAACTAAGGACACTCCACGCCCACCTTCACGAGCCATGGAGTGGATCACAAGTCGTGATCCCGCTCGTGAAGGTTGGGACAGTGTCTAAGACACTTGGATCTCCTTCCCCTAAGGCCAAGGCAACTCCACGATCAACTTGACGGGTCATGGAGTGGACAACGAGTCATGGTCCTGCCCGTTGAGCTTGAGGCAGTAGCCTTTTTTGGGGGGCAGCCATGACTCTTGGTCTTGACTTTCCCCTTGTTTACATCTCTACTCTATTCAAATAGGGAGAAACGTTGCGATGATTCAAAAAATAATCAATTAACTCAATTTTAAAGAATATAAGGAATAAACAATTTTTAAAGGAGTCGCCACCTAATTTTAGGGAAAAACTAGGAAACTATTTAAGTGATCTACGAAATCATTAGATTCTAGGTAAGGATTCAGATTATTTCGAAGGCAAGGTGTTAGGCACCCTTCGAAATTCACAATTGTGGGTCCCGACTGAATTTATTTTTTTAAATTGATGAGAAAATAAAAATAATATACAAGTCTAATAACATGAAACATACACAAATAATAAAATAAAGTAAAAGTATAAGACACGGCCTAAAATTTGCCTAACGTCGATAATATGCATAATAAATGATAAAACAATATAATTCGAACTTCGTTCGAATAGCTCCAATGAAAAACATCTCCTGGAAAACATTTTCAGGTACCTGTAAAGACACTTGGTAAAAGTTAGTACCAAATATATATGATAAAAATACAAGAATTAAATAATAATTAAAAAATAAAAAATCCATCTTATTAACACGGAAGGTCTTGGAAGTCGACGGTAATTTCTTCATCGGCCATTTAAATAGATAAAATATATAAACTCAAACTAAATTTCATTCTTTTACAATGTGAAGGGCTCCAAAACCGACGAAAATATTTTCTCATTGACCAATATTTTAAAATATAATTAACACCACAAGAGCTTGCTTCTACTGAAATTTCATTTCATACAAAATCAACAATCAATAGATCACATGTAACTTCATCAATTGGCTAACTTAGAAATCTAGAAACTTGAGCAAAAAACAACCAAAAAATGTACAACACTAACACATTAATTAGTAAAATAGTACAAACACTGTGTGTATACCACTTCATATCATAAATAATAAATAAATAAAACTATAAGCTAATAATTAGTATGATTCACAAACAAAGCAAAGTACTAACATCAGCCAAAATTGAACAAAATAATGAAATTCAAGCCAAATTAACTAACAGTAAAAAAAAAATCAACAACAGAAAGAAACAAAGAAATAATGAGGATAACAAGTTACCGATCTTGGAATTTGTAACTTAATAATATGAATAAAGATAATGAAAATAATTCCCAACACTTTTATTCTTAAAATAGAGAATTAATTTGTGTTAATTTAATAGCTTCATAGAAATAATAATACTTAAAATAAAACATATAACCATAAAGATAGGTAAACAAAACATAATCTGTAAAACACATATAAGGATATATAATTAATAATAAGATTAAAACAAAGAAATAAATCTACTAAAGAAAGCAATCCACATGAAACAATAACAATTATGTGAAAAATATATGAACCAACTAAAATAGTTGTTACCAGAGTATACATTTTATGAGATCCAGAAGCTATCGGAATTATACAGTTATGAAAGTGGTGGTGGGTCAGATCTGATTCGCCAAAGCTTGCCTGAGTTCATGGGAACAAGTGTTGGTTTATTTTGCTTCTGATTTGTAGCTTGCCAATGATGGATATTTGGTCAGAAAGAATGAAAAATAAAGAGGATCGTTTGGGTGGTTCGTGGCTACGTCGGATTTTGTTTGTTTTTTCTGGTTTGAGTTAGTGATTTCAAGTGGAGTTTTCGGACTTGGAGGTCCTTTGGTGGCTGGTTTTTTTGGCGTCACTTCGCTGGTTTCGATTCGCCGGAAAAGAGAGAAATGAGTGGGGTTTTGGTTCGGAGTTTGATGGGTTTAAGGTGGTGTTTGGACAGGTGGTGTTTTCGATCTTGTTTCACATGGATTTGGAGTCATTCGGTTGAGCTCGTTTGGAGAAGGTGAGAGCAACAATGGTAAAGATTGGGTGGTCTGGCAGTGGGTTTTTGGTGGTTGTTTGGAGTGGAGAAGGAGACTAAAATGGCCTGTTTGGTTGCCTGTTCCTCCGGTGGGTGTGAGGAGGATGTTTGGATGGTTGTTTCTGATTTGCTGACAGCAACGGGAAAGAGAAGAAGGAAGCTTGGGTTTTTGGCTTGGGGTCTTGTATTGTCGGAACTTCACCGGATTTCGGGGTGGTGGCAGCCGGAAAATTATTGACTAGTGAAACCCTTTTTGTGTATAAGAATCTGAAAATTTTTTACAACCCTAAAATAAATTCACCATCCTTGACTTTTGACCTAATTATTACTTTAATAGTGAATTGTTAGTCATTGGGCTCAAATTATGGGTTCGGGATTGTGGCCCAAACTTATTGGTTAATTTGCATATGCTAAACTCACTCTTAACATTTAAAAGATTTTTTAGTTTGTGCAAAATATAAAAATAAATATTAACAAATATAACAAATAAAATGAATATTAAAAAAATATATAATAAACGTAACTAATGACATGTAAAGATATAATTTTAAATTAACAATAAAAAATTTTAAATTTTGATAAATAAGTATAATTATCGATAAACTTATTTACAATTATAAAAAAATCATTTTGAACTATCAAATAAATAAAGCTTAAAAGTTATGAATTTTTAAAATGTTAGGCCAAAATTGGGTGTCAACAGTTGTCCCTTTTGTTGGATATGATTGATGATGAAATCGTGGACAATAAAAATTGACAGACCCGATTTTGGCCGAACACATAACCTTTATATAAAAGTGTGATTGAAATGTGGTGGAACTCGATCTTTGACTTGCATCCAAAAAGTTACCACGATGTGTTGTGTTCTTGTTGAAGTAGTCCACACATGTGGCTCCACTGAGAATGCATCCTTTGGGATGTTCTAAAATAAAACAAAGATAAAACTCATTATTATAGACAAAACTAAAAGAAAAAGATAGCATCTCTTACGATACGATGAATGGAGATGATCTATCGGTAGGATATAAATACATGTCCATTGGTAGGATAAATAAAAATGATGATCTATCGGTAGAATTTTGAATGTATGTCCATCGGTAGGACGAATGAAAAAAGATAATCCATCGGTAGAGTTTTGAATGTATGTCCATCACTAGGATGAATGAAAAAAAAGATGATCCATCGGTAGGATTTTGAATGTATGTCCATCGGTAGAACGAATGAAAAAATTATCCATCGGTAGGATTTTGAATGTATGTTCATCGGTAGGACGAATGCGATTCTTTCAACGCAAGTCTCCTCTGACTTGAACGTGGAATAGATAGGGTGCACATCCTTTATCTTCGAATAGATATGACTTAAATGCAAATATCTTTCAACGCAATTTTCCATCAACTTGAACGTTGAATAGATAGGGTGCACATCCTTCACCGCCGAATAGATGCGACTTAAATGCAAATATCTTTCAACGCAAGTTTCTACCGACTTGAACGTTGAAAAGATAGGGTGCACATCCTTCACCTCAGAATATATGCGACTTAAATGCAAATATCTTTCAACGCAAGTTTTCACTGACTTAAACGTTGAAAAGATAGGATGCACATCCTTCACCTCCGAATATATGCAACTTAAATGCAAATATCTTTCAACGCAAGTTTCCACCGCTTTAACGTTGAAAAGATAGGATGCACATCTTTTACCTCCCAATAGATGCGACTTAAATGCAAATATCTTTCAACGCAAGTTTCCACCGACTTGAACGTTGAAAAGATAGACACTACAAGAAATTTCACTTTTAGCGACCAACTCTTAACGAAGGGACATGAAATCCCGTCGTTATTAATGTACATATAGCGACCAAATTTTTTCCGGTCCTTAAAACCAATTTTAATTAAATATTTACAAGGGAATAATATTTGGTCAAGAAAGCGTATAATATCCGATCGTTAAAATGAAATACAATAGAAAAAAAAGCGCTACAATTTTCCTCTATTTTATCTAACCCACCGTCCCAACACCCCACGTCTCCATCACCCAAGACACCTCAATCCTAGAATCACATTTCAGAGGTTTTTCTGTTCTCACAAAATACTTATTCAATTAAAAGAAAGTCAAAGCTAATCTTCATCTATAAAGCTGCGTTGCTTGTATCCTCCGCTTGATAAAAGATCAAAATAATTTCAGAGGTTCTTCTCATCTTAGGGTATGTTTCTCAAATCACTAGATTTGTAGTTGTAATTATTAATTGTGTAATTGATTTCCTTTTTTTGTTCGAATGACCTCTCTGTTTAATGGAATTAATCATTTGTTATAATAACCTAGACCCTATTATTGTTTTTTATTATATAATATTTCATTGTAGGGATCGTTGAATACTACTGTCATTGTTGTAGAGTTTTCTTTATAAGAATTGAATCAATTGCTATTTTAATTGGAGTTGTAGAACATTACAACATCATCTATGCAATTACTATTTCTTATAACAATCTGTTTACTAGAATTTGACATTCCTCTTATTGTCAATTTGCTTATATAATTACTCAGTGATTGGTATGCAAAAGTTATCGCACATATATAAAACTCATACACTTCACCACTGATACTATAATTTGACATTCCTTTTATTGCCAATTTTCTAGTGGTATATTACCCTTTCAAAAAACTCAATACACTTTGCAACTGTAAGATTGCAAATGTTTACAGAGTGACCAATCTAAATTAGGCTCATATTATTTTCCAATGAACTGAAAGCCTTTGATGTCAATAGAAAAGGTTATTTGAACTTAACAATATATTTCAGAGTTGGTTTGATTTGACATGATGTTTAAGAAAGAAGAAACAATTTAGAAATTTATGATTTAAAATAAGTGATAGATACTTGGGTGACTATAAATCATTTACTTAAGGATAAGATAAATATTTTAAAGAAAAATAGGGGTAGAGGAAGTAAATATAAGTATTATAATGCTAAATTGGGACCGAAGGAGTAAAAAAGTTGTGTTACTAAATATAGGTATGTGACAATTATTCTACTAACTACAAGGAAAGGGAGTCATGTAAATCGAACAAGTCACAGTAGTAGTTAAGAAACAACGCTTAATTGTAGATTAAAATTGTTTTCAAACTATGATTATCATAGTTGTTGCATAGTAATTTTTTTTTTTACATGATATCAGTTCTTATGCAAAAACTTCTAACACAATCACATGCAAGATCCTATCGAGAACGTTGTAACTTGTAAGCAAATTTCAGTTGGATTTGATGTACCCAACTTCATATAGACAAATTCTTCTTGTAGCTAAGAGAATATTTTTTTTTTAGAATTGACAAATGCAAATACTACAAAATAATAACTCCTCAAAGGATGGACTTAGATTTTCTATTATTACATTAAAAATAGAACACGACTGAATGCAAAATCTAATTTAATCATCACTATCCTTGTTTTTACATGATGATTACTGTTTGTTTTTCCCTTTGACTTTTATTTATAGTCTTTGTCTATAACATATTAGTATGCTTTATTGTTCAATGCAACTTGATTTAGTATTACCATCTTTCTATTGTATTTATGTTCTTAACTATCATGCTACGACACTTTATTTGTATTACTAATATTTAGTTGATTGCTTCTTTCTTTTATGTACTAGCTTGCTAGTTGTTTTCAGATGTTATGATATATATCTCCGACTTTATTTCTTGTCTTTTATAGTTATGATAATCGACATGCATCAAATATCTGAAATTGAATAATTATTTTGATTGTTATAAATAGAAAGAACAATAGGAGTGTGTATATAATTGTTTGCTAAATTCTTTTAGCTGAAATCCAAGAATAGGTACCATCTGAGTATTCTCTTACTAATATTGAGGTATAAAATATGTATTTTGGACCTGAATATAAAAGGCATGTAGTTATATTTTGAGGGATCCATCTATGAAGTTAAAAGACTTTAACTCCTCAAAATATGTTCAATTGGGTAACATGCATACAAGTAAAAAAGAAAACAAATGACTAACAAGACACGTGAATAGAATATAGAGTAAACTTATACAACTTGCAAATACACTTGTTGGTTTGTCTTCATTGTATCCATCTCCAACTGAACAATATAAAAGCTGAATCGCTCAAAAGGTTAATTAGTATGCTTTCTACCAACCATGATTTGATTAATATTTGTAAATTAATTTAGTGATATTTCGATAATAAATTAAATGAAGCATGGACTACTAAATTAAAATTGTGTATTTATATATAATACCATGTAAAATTGTAGTTCATTCCTAGAAATATTTACTATATATCTTTCAATCTTTGTATTTGAGGTGGTGAGTATTTTGTTGTATCAAAGAAATCATGCTTGAATTTGCACAATTATGTGAAATGATTTACAAAATAGGTTGGTCCATTTCTCTTTAGTTGTCTTATTTCTGATTCCAAATTTGAGCTACGTACATGTATGAATTGATTTGAAGGTTCTCTTTCTTCTGCATCTATGTTATTTCTAAACACTTCTGAATTTTTTGCATTCAGGAAAGAAGCTTTAAACAATTTGTAGTCTTTGGGTTATCGAGCATAACATTTTATTTTAGCATGTCATGTAACACTACGAGGTGGTGACTGTTTTATCATTGAAGAAATATTTCATCAAACTGAGGTAAGCCTGACTCTTCCGATTCTAACTACTGATTATCGATCCCCTGAAAAATAAAAACAAAAACAACTACTCTTTCAAATAATTCTTGTACTATACAATATTAATTTTTGGATTAAATATAATTGGAAGACCTGAATAGGTTAGTAGATTTAGACAATCTATGACATGATGGGTATTTGTAAGTGATTTTTTTTCCATATTTTTCTGTACATTACTGACTTTTCCCTCATTTTCTCAGCATTGATTATTTTTATGATTTGTTCTACTTATTAAGAGATTTAGACTCGTATTCTCCGCACTACCTTATTAATTAAAAGAATAACCGTATTATCCTAATAGTTATATGTTTTGTAATATAAGAATTTTTATTAGCTTGTTGTCTAAATTTAATGTTTGTGAAATTCATAAGATAAAAAAATTGAAATTATTAGTTTGTTGCATGAGTTTGTCAAATGATATCTTTCCCATTATTTAGTATATACGGTGATTAGACTAATATTTTTTTAAAAAGTAAAATAGATAATGGTAACTTCATCATGAAGTAATATGAATTTATTGTTTTAACAGATGAACTATTTGAAGATTGAAGAATGCATCCTCGAAGACAATGTAGAACAAGTTGAAGAAAATAACTTTTTTTTTTGGTTTTGTTAGAGTGATTTACAGATTTTTTTAATTATAACGTACACTATAATTCTATTCTTTGGCTTCTTTTAAGTTTTGTTTTAAGGAGATTATAAGAATAATTCGATACAATTTTGTTGGATTACATCTTCTAGTTGTGATCAATTTATCTAATTACTCACAATCGACAAACATTTCTTTCTTTCTTTGTGATACGGGCGTGTATTTATGGGCATGTCAAAGCATATAAAGTAATTCAAATGGACATAAAAACTTTTTGAGGATAAAATTTTCATATCGTTAAACGGGCATTAGCGTAAGGAAAAATTGACAAGTAATAATAGAAAAACATGTCACTAAAAGGGATATGTAACGACCGAAATTTTTGTTGTCGCTAAACGATCTTTAACGACCGGATTTATAATTCGAATGTTAACCTTTAACGATGGAGCTTTTAACGAACAGTGACGACCAACTTTTGTCCGGTCGTTATAGACTTTTAACGACTGGATTTAGACTTTTAGCGACAAAATTTCCTTTCGCTAAAGGTCATTTTTCTTGCAGTATAAGATGCACATCCTTTACCTTCGAATAGATGCGACTTAAATACAAAGATCTTTCAATGCAAGTTTCCACCGACTTGAACGTTGAAAAGATATGACACACATCCTTCACCTCTGAATAGATACGACTTAAATGCAAATATCTTTCAACGCAATTTTCCACCGAAATGAACGTTGAAAAGATAGGATGCACATTTTCACCTCCGAATAGATGCGACTTAAATGCAAATATCTTTCAACGCAAGTTCCCATTGACTTGAACGTTGAAAAGATAGGATGCTCATCCTTCACCTTTGAATAGATGCGACTTAAATGCAAATATCTTTCAACGCAAGTTTTCACCGACTTGAACGTTGAAAAGATAGGACACACATCCTTCACCTCCGAATAGATGCGACTTAAATGCAAATATCTTTCAACGCAAGTTTTCACCGACTTGAACGTGGAAAAGATATGGTCCACATCCTTCACCACCGAATAGATGCGATTTAAATGCAAATATATTTTAACGTAAGTTTCCACTGACTTGAACATTGAAAAGATATGATGCACATCCTTCACCACCGAATAGATACGACTTAAATGCAAATATCTTTTAACGCAAGTTTCCACCGGCTTGAACGTTGAAAAGATAG
Organism: Solanum sitiens; assembly: GCA_016801875.1. Taxonomy (NCBI): domain Eukaryota; kingdom Viridiplantae; phylum Streptophyta; class Magnoliopsida; order Solanales; family Solanaceae; genus Solanum; species Solanum sitiens. Next base: position 66,806 of record JABWTJ010000658.1, on the reverse strand, counting down.
GACGCACATGCTTCATCTCCAAATAGATGTGACTTAAATGCAAATATCCATCAACGCAAGTTTCCACCAACTTGAACATTGAATAGATAAGGTGCACATCCTTCACCATCGAATTTATGCGACTTAAATGCAAATAACTTTCAACGCAAGTTTTCACCGACTTGAACATTGAATAGATATGACGCACATCTTCACCTCCGAATAGATGCGACTTAAATGCGAACATCTTTTGATGCAAGTTTTCACCGACTTGAACATTGCAAACATACAACGCACATCCTTCACCTCCGAATAGATGCGACTTAAGTGCAATGGCCTTTTTGGCGAATGAAAAATGAAATGACCCTTTTGGTAAATAAAAAATGCATGACCTTTTTGGTAAATAAAAAATGCAATAGCCCTCTTGTCAAATAAAAAATATATAATGAAAATGCAAATGATGGATGACCCAATGATTTTCCACTTCTACGAGGTGGATGACTCGATAATTGTCCAACTTTAACGAGGTGGATGACTCGGTGATTGTCTTAAAAGTTTCATCGCTCCAATGCTTTCACATGTTCTTGTACTTTAAAAGAAACAATTAGTAGACACAATGTCGCCTTAGCTAGCAACTTAGTCAAGAAACCTTGATAAAAGATTCTTTAAAAGAGACTGTGTACAAAAGCATGACCACTTTAACACATGTGAGCAATCAACATTTTACTCTTGAACTTTTTATGCTTATTGTGACTCAAGTTTTATTGAGGATTTGTACTAGGAGTTGTTGGCTTGACATGACAACACTGAAGATTTGCAAGTTGACTTTGAGCTTCTAGCGCTGAAGGATTATTGAAGTTGATATCAAGCTTCTCACAGCTTTTATTGGAATTTTGAGGTCTTCCTCAAAAATTATTTTCAAGTTAAAACTTTTAGCAAATCTCAAAATGATCTTCATTCTTGACTTGCTGGAGATAGCACCTTTATTGTGAATTTTTGAGATATTCTCGAAAATTCTGTCCCAGTGTTTATTACAAAGAGAAAGAAAAATGAAACTGAGTATATGATCGAGCCTTCGTGGCGCCTACATATCATGTTGAGTCAAGAATTAGATCAAATATAGTTCCAATCTTGTAGATGATGAATGCTGCATAGAATATAAGAAAAGATCATCAATAGAAAATGTACGATATGAACATGATGAAATATGAAAATGATTTTCCTTGCTATATTCAAAGCCTAAAGACAAGATATATCACATTTTTGAGACGGACAACCTAATGAAGTAAAATAGGACTCTCACATACAAGATTAACCTAATGACACTTTTTACAATGAACAACTCAAAAGATAATTTCTTCTTTTTAAAAAATAAATAAATAAAATAAAGACTCTAAAAAAGGTTTGAAAAATATTAAAGAGTGGAGCTTGCTCACTTTTTTTTATAAAAAAAATAAATAAATAATATGATGAGACGGTCAATTCTTGATTACAATTGGTACCAACAGTTAGGATTGCAGATAAATCTCTCTGTTTTTTTCTCTTTTTATAACTAATATAATATTGAATTTAAGGTAATTCTTACACATTCAAATGGTACCTCACATATACTTAAGGATCAACAAGATTCGTTCATCTTGCTTCAAACAAAGATTTTGAATTATATCAATCCTTAGGTTGCAGGTGCCCTCACAACAAAGACAAGTCCTACTTCACACATATTCAAAGCGTCTGAATTGAGGACATTTTTAAAGTGCACTTACCCTCGCAAGAATGTTCAACGCATGCAACTGTGATACCATATGCTTGGCCCTTCTGTAACCCTCCACTAATTTGAGGACATTTGAAATGAAATCATGTAGGGCTTGTCATTGTCTTGTAAAGTAGGCATAGGGACGGGTAGGATATTTATTTGGGATAAGAGTGCCTTAATTCCTTCTTGAGTATCACACTGAATTTGTGCTTTTGACAATTGATACGTCTTTGGCATAAGATCCTCTTCATTGTCCTCCTTTTTTTTCGACTTCTTTTGAATTCTCATTTTTGGAGCTTTTCTCTTCTTCTTTTTTTTCACCCCTTTGTTTCGACTTCTTCTGAGTCCTTATTTCTTAGAGTTTTTATTTTATTTCACCCCTTTCTTATAAAATTTTCTCCTCTTTTGTTGGAGTATTTTCCTTCCCACCATTCATTGACCTTGTAAGGGTGTTATTGTCTTTCTTTATTTCTTTCAATTTTTTTTTCTTTCTTTCTTTATCTTTCTCTAGAAGTCGTTTTTGCTTCCTTGACTTTGGGAGACTCAATATCTTTTGCCTTTGGAAATCCCAAGCATGGATTTTCTTTTATAATTTGCACACTCTTGGTGTACGAAGAAGGTTGGGCCAAGAGAGGAATAGTGCATGTAAACACTCAAAAGGGTAATGACTAAAATGTGATTGTTCAAAGAAAGGATTCAGTCTCAAAGTGAAAAAACTAAGGATTAATGTCATTTGGTAGTCTTTAAAAGCACAATTGGGTAAAAAAAGGCCTACAATCCTTTCTCAAATCAAACATTGCTCAGGATTTCGCCTCGATGACATTCAGGCCACGTTCTACATCAACACTGCGATCCAATTGAATTTTGATATAAAAGCTCACGATATAATGCACATGAAACATAAGGTTGATTTTATTCTTATCTTGAATGCATGCAAGAGAATTTTCAAACATCACAAAAGTATAAATGAGAGGTACCAAAAGAATCTACAGTTTACCACAAAGTCGATCGTCTCCATCATATTAAATATTTTCACACGTTCCTAACTGTATTGGTCCCAACTGAACCCAAGAAGGGCTGCCTACGTATCTTAATAAAATAAAAATCAGGTGCGCGTAGTTCGTGTAGATATGACTTTGAAAATATGCACAAACTATTTTATTTTATTTTTACTTTTGGAAAAACTAATACCGAACCCAAGAAGGGCTCTCCTACGTATCTCACCGAAATGAGAATCAAATTTCCGTAGTTCATGCATATATATCTTTGAAAATATGCACAATTTGTTTTTTACTTTTCAAAAAAATATACCGAACTCAAGAAGGGTTGCCTACGTATCTCACCGAGAGGAGAATCTGATCCACGTAGTTGGTTCATATATGTCTCTAAAATATGCACACACCATTTTACTCCTTTTTTATTTATTTAAAAGAATGAATACCGAACCCAAGAAGGGTTGCCTACGTATCTCAGTGAGATGATAATCAGGTCCACGTAGTTCGTGCATATATGACTTTGAAAATATGCACAAACTATTTTATTTTATTTTAACTTTTAGAAAAAGTAATACCGAACCCAAGAAGGGCTGCCTACGTATCTCACGAAGATGAGAATCAGGTGTGCATAGTTCATGCCTATAAGGCATAAAACATTCAAAACTTAGACAAACTTAGAGTGATAATTCCTAAGTATAGTGTCACTGACATCTTTAGTAGCTAGTATCTTCTGCCTGTTTGCACCAATATGTTTTGCATTCTCTTAAGGGTAGATCTTTGTATTGCCTGTTGAATGTGGACTCCAAATTTCTACAAAACCATGTGTTGTATTATTTTTAAATGTCTCTTAAATTTATGTATACTTCTAATTATTCACAAGAATTATACATTATTATCACCATCCCAGACAGTTGTTGGGGACGCTCCCTGCAAAAATATGAGAAATGTGTAAAAGCAGGGCCAACATGCAAAACTATATAAAAAGAATAGATTAGTGTGACCTTATAGTTAGAAACTCCTGTGATTTATCTTTTTGACTTGATACTAATGTCTTGTGAAATACAAAGACTCAGACTTCATGAGTTCTCTTGTCCCTTGTCGCTCGGGACGGACAATAATCTTCAAGCTTTCAAAAAATAACTCAAAAGGTAAAAGTGACTTGATAGTAACTTGATCTTATTCTATAAAGCTCTTAAAAATAACTTTGAAATAATAGACTATCATAAAACATATTCACATAAAACAGGTATATCACACTATATAGAAACAATGAATGCATATACAATGTGCCTTGAGTTTTGACTCATCTCAAGCAAATGCGCTAAATTCAAGGTTTTGGCTTCGCTCTACACTAGCTGACTAAGAGTGGTTTAGACAAGACATGGTTACCCGATTCAGACAAACTACGGGGTGAAGTATAATAAATGACGTTGGATGACCGCAAGCCAACTATTCGTTTACCACTTCAAAAGAATTCAAAGGTGTTTCTGAAGGACAATCGTTGAAAGCCACGTAACCGCCTTTGTCCTAATGCATTCTATTTTCCATTTGACAAAACTTATGCCATGAAATACAATGACAATATGCATACAATAAAAATGAATAATGAATAAACAACAAGTACAATATACAAAAATCAGCGAAATATAAAAAATACAAGGTATAACATAACAAAAGAAAACTTTCCTCAATTTGAAAAAAATGAATTGATATTGGTTAGAACCTCTATGTTTCCCAGTGGAATCGTCATTTTGTTTACATCCCTACTCTATTCAAATAGGGCATAACATCGCGGTGACTCAAAAAATAATCAATCAACTCAATTTTAAAGAATTTAAGGAATAAATAATTTTTAAAGGAGTCACCATCTAATTTTAGGGAAAAACTAGGAAACCATTTAAGTGATCTACGAAACCATTAGATTCTAGGTAAGAGTTCAGATTATTTCGAAGGAAAGGTGTTAGCAACCCTTCGAAATCCACAATTGTGGGTCCCGACTGAATTCATTTTTTCAAATTGATGAGGAAGTAAAAATAATATACAAGTCTAATAACATGAAACATACACAATTAATATAATAAAGTAATAGTATAAGACACGGTCTAAAATTTGCCTAACGTCGATAATATGCATAATAAATGATAAAACAATATAATTCAAACTTCGTTCGAATAGCTCCAATGGAAATCATCTCCGATTACCTGTAAAGACACTTGGTATAAGTGTTAGTACCAAATATATATGATAAAAATACATGAATTAAATAATAATTAAAAAATAAAAAATCCGTCTTATTAACATGGAAGGCCTTGAAAGTCGACTGTAATTTCTTCATCGGCCATTTAAACAGATAAAATATATAAAGTCAAATTAAATTTCCATCTTTTACAATGTGAAAGCCTCCAAAACCAACGAAAAAGTTTCTCAATGACCAATATTTTAGAATGTAATTAACAACACAAGAGCTTGCTTCTACCAAAATTTCATTTCATAAAAAATCAACAATCAATAGATCACATGTAACTTCATCAATTAACTAACTTAGAAATTTATAAACCTTGGCTAACTTAGAATCTAGAAACTTGAGCAAAAAACAACCAAAAAATATACAACACTAACACATTAATTAGTAAAATAGTACAAACACTGTGTGTATACCACTTCATATCATAAATAATAGATAAATAAATAAAACTATAAGCTAATAATTAGTATGATTCACAAACAAAGCAAAGTACTAACAACAACCAAAGTTGAACAAAATAATGAAATCTATGCCAAATTAACTAACAGTAAAAAATAATCAACAACAGAAAGAAACAAAGAAATAATGAGGATAACAAGTTACCGATCTTGGAATTTGTAACTTAGTAATATAAATAAAGATAATGAAAATAATTCCCAACACTTTTATTCTTAAATAGAGAATTAAATTGTGTTAATTTAATAGCTTCATAGAATTAACAATACTTAAAATAAAACATATAACCATAAAGATAGGTAAATAAAACATAATCTGTAAAACACATATAGGGATATATAATTAATAATAAGATAAAAACAAAGAAATAAATCTACTAAAGCAAGCAACCCACATGAAAACAATAACAATTATGTTAAAAAAATATGAACCAACAGTGCTAAAATAGGTGTTACCAGAGTATAAATTTTATGAGATCCAGAAGCTATCAGAATTATGTCATTATGAGAGTGGTGGTTAGTAAGATCCGATTCGCCAGAGCTTGCCTGAGCTCATGGTCTTTGTTCACCGAAGTTGGAGTCAAAACACTTATAAAATAAAATAAAACACAAAGGGGGAAAAGGGAATGGGAACAGGTGTTGGTTTATTTTGCTTCCGATTTGTAGCTTGCCAATGATGGATATTTGGTCTGAAAGAATGGAAATAATGAGGATCGTTTGGGTGGTTCATGGCTGCATCGGATTTTGTTCGTTTTTTCTGGTTTGAGCTAGTGGTTCAGGTGGAGTTTTGGGACTTGGAGGTCCTTTGGTGGCTGGTTTTTCTGGCGTCACTCCGCTGGTTTCGGTTCGCAGGAAAAGAGAGAAATGAGTGGGGCTTTGGGTCGGAGTTTGGTGGGTTTTAGGTGGTGTTTGGACAGGTGGTGTTTTCGGTCAGGTTTCACATGGATTTGGAGTCATTCGGTTGAGCTCGTTTGGAGAAGGTGAGAGCAACAATGGTGGTGATTGGGTGGTCTGGCAGTGGGTTTTTGGTGGTTGTTTGGAGTGGAGAAGGAGACTAAAATGGGGCTGTTTGGTTGGCTGTTCCTCCGGTGGGTGTGAGGAGGCTGATTGGATGGTTGTTTCCGATCTGCTGGCAGCAACAGGAAAGAGAAGAAAGAAGCTTGGGGTTTTGTATTGTCGGAACTTCGCCGGATTCCGGGGTGGTGGTAGCCGGAAAATTATTGACTAGTGAAATCCTTTTTGTGGATAAAAATCTGAAAATTTTTTACAACCCTAAAATAAATTCACCATCCTTGACTTTTGACCTAATTATTACTTTAATAGTGTATTGTTAGTCATTGGGCTCAAATTATGGGTTCGGGATTGTGGCCCAAACTTATTGGTTCATTTGCATATGCAAAACTCACTCGTAATATTTAAAATATTTTTTAGATTATGCAAAATATAAAAATAAATATTAATAAGATATACAAAATAAAATAAATATTAAAAAAATATATAATAAACGTAACTAATGACATGTAAAAATATAATTTTAAATTAACAAATAAAAAATTCTAAATTTTGAGGACAGTTATCGATAAACTTATTTACAATTATAAAAAAATCATTTTGAACTATCAAATAAATAAAGCTTAAAATTTATGAATTTTTAAAATGTTAGGCCAAAATTGGGTGTCAACACCCCTTAAGCTACACACTCCTCCCTTGGTCTTGACCTCCTAAATTCCTAGTTAGGTACATGAACACATGCATTATCTTTTCATAGTTAAGCCCCTAAACATTTCCTTTGAACCTCATTACTAGCACTAACACCTCACTATTAGTTCATCGGACGTCAAGGTCGTTTCTTGACGTTTAGGTACTAATACTTCCAAACCAAGTTAATTACATTTGTTTAGGCCTAGAAACATCATTTTAACTATTTTGTTGTCATTATACCTTATGCAAGACTCTAGCTTAGGTCATTGGGTTTCCAGTGTGTTTCAATACCCCCCCCCCCCCTCCTTACATTCGTCCCCGAATGACACTTGGACTTTTTCTAGAAAAGACAATGACTCTAAACTAGCAACACAATGACCAATCATATCAAACAACATCATGGCACCATATTACATAGGAACTTAATCCACGACATCATCAGTCTCAAAACTCATTACTTCACATAAGTATAAGAGGAACTGCCTTCTCCATATTCAATGAGCATCAATATGTACATTAAGCAAGCAATATCACATCTCCTTATCAAGACAACATCAATCATGCTCAATTCAACTCTCATGAAGGCAATATAACACAATAAATATAAGTGTGAGTCAACCATGAGAACATAATTCATGAAAATTCAAAATACAATTTAAGCATGAATTTCCACAAGAATATGCACACATTAGAAAACCATGATAAGTTCAACATTATACATAACTCTCAATTGTACTAAGTCAAGAGGAACCATTAACCTCAACTTTTTCTAGGAGTAAGAGGAAAAAGATGAGGATAGCGGGACTTCATGTCGGCCTCGGCCTCCCATGTTGCACCCTCACTAGATGGTTTCTCCATAGAACTTTTATAGAGGCAACCTCTTTATTCCTCAATTTCTTAACTTGTCGATCTAAGATCTCAACTGAAACCTCATAATAAGAAAGATTCTCATTCACCCCTAAACCTTCTAAAGGGACAATAGACACCGGGTCACCTATACTTTTCTTGAGCATATAAACATGGAACACCGAGTGAATCGGGGCCAATTTATTGGCAATGTTAACTCATAAGACACTTCCTCGAATTGCTTTAGACTTTCATAAGGGCCCACATACCGAGGGCTAAGTTTACCTTTCTCACTGAATCACATCACCCCTTTCATGGGTGAAATCTTCAAGTAGACCGAATCACCTACTTCAAACTCAAGGTCCCTCCTTCTATTATTGTAACACTCCGGAAATGCCATGACTAAGACTAAATCTTAATCTATTAAATAATGTTTAATATGATGTTTCCAGAACTATATTAATGTAACAAACTCATTTGGAAAAGGTTAGAGCCAAAACGACAAAGAAAGACCTTGACGTCCGGAAACTAGCTAATTCGAACTAGTTGACGTCCCTATGTTTGGTGAATGTTTAGAGGTGTCAAATGGAGTCCAACACTTGTAAAGAGACCTTGGATAGGTAGTGTGTAGTACAAAGGGTCCAAACGTCCGGTAACGACACCCCAAGGACCACCCGAAGGGTTCTTGGGGAAGACCCCAACATGGGTAGACATGATGCTTTACCAGCCTGCGCGAACAAGATTTGGACTTGAGGTGTGCGACGCGAGCTTGATACGCAGGTTACTGCCTCAAGATTTGAGAGGCAGCCTCGCGACGTGAGGCTGACATGCACCTCACTGCCTCAACCTAAAATTTCAGAAAAATGACGGGATTTGGCCCCGCGATGCGCAGCCACTTCCCAGAATCGTTAAAGTCGTATTTGTAGTAATTTAACTTCATAAAAAGACCCATTTAAGTGGAGAATATTTTGGGTAATTCATAGGATGACTATATATGGATATTAGATCAGTTTTATACCACTTTTACACATTCCAAATCAGATCAAAAAAGTTTTCTCTCATCTCTCTCAAGAACACTCTCTTTTCCAAACCCCATTGAAGAACAAGAAGAGCTTAAGGAAGAAGACGAAGACTTCAAGCTTTTCATCCAATTTTGGTGGATTCTTCATCTATAAGGTATGAGTTTTTCACTCTTGGGATTCTTTTACCCAAGAGGTCCTTTCAAGATAAGTTTTCAAGAAATTCAAACACTAGGGTTTTGCCTCTACAAAACGAATTTTTCTTCCTAACCCTAGATTTATGATTTTCGATGAAAAGTAAGTATTTTCTATGGTCGATTTCACTCGAATTGATGAGTATGTTGTTAGTTATGTTTGAATTTCGTGTGAAGCATGTTCTTATCTAGATGATGGTTTCGTATGGTTGTTTCTACTACTTGATGATATGAAAACGTTGGGATTGAGACTAAAAATAGAATGAACTCTTAAATGACCCTTTTCCCTTATCCTACATTATGCATTGATCTTGTATATGATTCGAAGAGTTGTTCTTGATTATTCTATTGAGTATTTCACTATGCTATGGTTATGAATGTTGTAAGTTGAACTAAGTTCTTGAATAAGGCTCTTGGAAGCAAGAGGTAAGTCTTCTAAGGTTGTGATTACTCTACAATGTTTATGTTAGCCTATAAATCATGATGCTATGTTATGGAAGTATGTATGATGTTTCTATGTGTATATGTTGGGCTATGAACATGTTATTTGTGAGATCATGATAAGAACACGACAAATGCAAGTTACGATATTCTCTTGTATGCTTTAGACAAGATGACTATGTTATGTTAATCTCACAAACGAAGGGTTAGAATGAAAGGAAATTCTAATATAATCCAAAAGAGCTCATGATCATGGTTATACAAGAAGTTAATCTCCTATGACCTATGATAAGTTTATGATCAAAGACAACTTAAAGGTTATTCAATAAAGGGACTTAAGCTAAGCACCAATGGACTAGATATGAGAGGTGTCCCTTCCCTAATTGGAAGGTATGTCACAATGACTCTCATGAGATTGAGGCTGCCATGTAATGTGGAACTATGGGTCTCTAATACATCTCCTAGTTCTTGAACTATGTTGCCACCATAGGATACTAGCTAGTGGATCAGCCTAGAAAGCTATGTCATGTTAGGTTCTACTTTGGCCGGTAGACCACCTTCTTTCGGTGTGGGGTTTTATGACACCGGATTCCATGTTTAGCTCACATGGTCTATGCGATTAAGGCGAATGTTCCCTCATGTAAAATGAAATACAAGTAAATGAACGTCGACTAGGGTTACTTGAGGAGTCTACTTAGTATAGGTAGGGGTATGAGACTCTACCTAGACATTGCACAAGTTGACTCTAAGGGAAGTCCTAGGAGATTTGTAACACCCCGTAGCCAAAACATACCAAAAATCAGTTTTTTTGAAAAATCTACAGGTGCAATTGACGCGACCATAGACGGACCGTATCCTGACCCACGGTCCGTCCTGCACAACCGTTGATAGGATCAGAAACTCCCCAAAAAAAATCTCAGCCCAGGAAAATTAGTTAAGTATTGGTCGACGGACGGACTTACGGTCCATAGATTAGACTACGGTCCGTAGTCCATGACTGTCGATCGAGACTCCTTTCACCCACTCTCTGACAAGAGCCACAGATGACCAGCACGGTCCGTCGATAGACCCACGGTCCGTAGGTTGGATTTAGCAGATAGTTAAGGGGGGGAGTGCAGTTGGTCAAATTCAAATGGTCATAAATCTTAGCACAAAATAAATTAGGTGCCCATGATCTACCCACAGATATATAATTGAATTATCGTTCCATAGAAACCGACCTTGCTAAAATCAGACCTCCGAGTAAAATGTTATGCCCGTTTTAGTAAAGGCCTGTCAAACAGGCCCAATCGACGAACCAACCGACAGGGCGTGGATCCACCTACGGACCGTCTGTCCTGGCCGTAGGTTGGTCCGACAACAACTTTCCCACTTCGTTTAAACACTAATATAAGTCGTTTTGACCCTAAATCATCAGATTTTAGTCAGTTTAAGTCTAGAAACATAATTAAAACATATCTAAGTCAAATCATTAAATCAAAACTTAGAAAATTATAAGCAAGAGAGGAGAAAAAGCTCAAGAACCCTAGTTCAAGAACGCCACAAGCTCCAGCAGTTCTAGCCCCGAAACGTAAGTATTTTTTTGTGAATTTCATCACCAGGTATGTGGGATTTCACTAGTGGGTTCCTTTCACCCATTGGTCCCTAGTTTTCAGTCAGTTCTTGATTCTCTTATCATGATTAAACCTAGGGTTTCTAGAACTTTGATAGAACTTCATGAATTAGTTAAATTTATGTTCCAAATTAGATTATCATGTTATTACTCAGATTATCGCATGAATTTCAAAACCCTAGCTTTGTATTTCTTTAGTTCTTGAATTACACATGCTAGGCCAGATATTTCAGTTATGCAGATATACATGCTTCAGTTTTTAATGCATTATTATCAGATTAAATGTTGCATTCTCAGTTTGCATGTTCAATTTTGAGCTATCCAGTATTTACAGAAACTCAGACATAATCAGTTAATTTACATAATTCATTGGGAGTAGCATAATACCGAGTTGGACTAGGGTTTTGCGTACCCAATAGTCCCAGAACTACTAGCCAAGTAGGTTGTAAGTCCCCTCTGTGGGCAATCAGTTTAGTGATGACGCCAGCATGCCTTTATACCTTTGGCAGGGTATATTGGGTCCTCTCGATGGGGCGTATACATCAGACTCCACATTTAGCTCATGTGCTTTTATTATCGGTTATTAATAGCTCCCACAGATCAGTCAAATTCTCTGCATTGACCATTTATCAGTATATTCAGTATTCAGTTTCAGCATATTATAAATTGGTCATTGCATTCAGTTAGCTCAGAAATTTAGTATAGTATGTTCAGTTTATTACACTTGCTTTTGTGCTTGTTCAGTTATGTTTTATTTCAGCTTTATTCTATCCTACATGCTCAGTACCTTCAAGTACTGATGCATACGTGCGCTACATCTTCTCGTGATGTAGGTTTAGGTTCTCAGCATCCAGATCAAGCATAGATCGATTTCTGATCTCCAGTCCAGCAGATTCAGTGGTGAGTCCTCATTCTCAGAGGACAACAGTCATGAGTGTCATTTCAGTCTTTAGTCATTTAGTTTCACTTTTTGCTAGATTTAGCTGGGGCTTGTCCCAGTATTTCTAGTCTAGTTTAGAGGCTTATTTTAGACATAGTTAGTTTCAGCTTAGCATTGAGTTGATATTTCTTTGTATTAAACTCATATTTTTTCATATATCTCAGATTTAGCATATGGGTATTCCCCATCTTTTCATTTTTAGTATGATTTAGCTTCCGCAACAGTTTATTATTATCTTTAATATGCTCATGATCATGCCAGCAGGGTTAGCTTGGGATCACTTGTGGTCCTAGGTTCCGTGTCCGCGTCTCGGGGGTAGCTCGGGGCGTGACAAAACTTGGTATCAGAGCACTAGGTTCAAGAGTCCTAGGATATCTGAAAAGCCGCACTAAGTAGAGTCCTTTTCATGGGTGTGAAGTGTACAACATCTAATGAGTGGGAGGCTATGAAGTGTTTTAGGAAAACTTCACTTTGTTGTTACTATTATCGTGCGTAAGTATGATCTAATGCCATTCTAACTTGATGTTCTACGTTTCAGATCATGCCTCCTCTTAGATCTTAGGCATGGAATTCTAATGCACGCAATGCTAACGCAGTTCATTTAGTACAAGATAAGGAAGTTCTAATGTAGAGTTTCAGAATGCCAATTCAGCTTTTGGCTAAAAGTATGACAACCTCGAACAATCAGAAGTTTTGAGTTCCAACTAACAAAAATGGTGGATTTGTGGCGGCTAGTATTCGACATTTGTTTAGAAAGATTCCACCTTAGTTTTAGGGTCCCAAGTTGTGTGAGGACCCACATAAGTTCATTGATGAGGTCAAGAAAATATTTGTAGTTATGCAAGTAACTGGAGTGATAGGGTGAAATTGACATCCAACTAGCTTAAGGATGTGACTCACATATGGTTCACTCAGTGTAAAGACAACAGAGACAACTTTGTCTTTTGTAAATCAGTATAGCACTAAACTTTAATATTAGTCCAGAAACTCTCTCAGAATATTTCTCAGTCTCTACTCCAGTTGGTGACCCAGTTATAGATACACGGGTATACAGAAATTGCCCTATCACAGTCTCTTAGAAAGTCACCTCAGCAGATCTAGTAGAGTTAGAAATGGTAGACTTCGATGTTGTTCTAGGCATGGATTGGTTATATTCATGTTATGCCTCAGTCGATTTTAGAACTAGGATTGTTCGTTTCCAGTTTCCAGACGAACCAATCTTAGAATGGAAGGGTAGTAGCTTAGCGCCTATGGGTCGATTTATTTCTTACCTTAAAGCCAGAAAGATGATCTCTAAGGGTTAGCTCTATCATCTAGTTCGGGTTAAGGATTCTATCTCTAAAACCCCAACTGTTGAGTCAGTTCCAGTAGTTAGTGAATTTCCAGAAGTGTTTCCAGAAAATCTTCGCGGAGTTTCTCCCAAAAGGAAAATCGACTTTAGAATTGATCTCCTTCCAGATACCCAGCCTATTTCTATTCCTTCTTACAGAATGTCTCCAGCAGAGCATAAGAAATTGAAAGAGCAATTGAAAGACCTTCTAGATAAGGGTTTCATCAGATCTAGCATTTCACCATGGGGTGCACCAGTGCTGTTCGTAAAGAAGAAAGATGGTTCTCTGATAATGTGTATTGACTATAGACAGTTGAACAAGGTCACAATCAAAAATAAGTATCCCATCCCCAGGATTGATGACTTGTTTGACCAACTTCGGGGTGCTAGTCATTTCTCAATGATCGACCTCAGATCGGGTTATCATCAGCTTAGAGTCAGAGATAGGGACATTTCGAAAACAACCTTTAGAACTCGGTATGGTCATTATGAATTTGTAGTTATGTCGTTTGGACGAACCAATGCTCCTGCAGCCTTCATGGATTTGATGAACAGAATGTTCAAACAGTACTTGGACTTGTTCGTTTTTGTCTTCATTGATGATATCCTCATTTACTCTAGGAATGAGGAAGAACATGCGAGTCATTTGAGAATTGTTCTACAGACACTCAAGGATCTCCAGTTATTCGCTAAGTTTAGCAAATGTGAGTTCTGGTTGCAATCCGTTGCTTTCCTTGGTCATATTGTGTCTAGCGAAGGGATTCAAGTGGATTCACAGAAGATAGAAGCAGTTAAACAATGCCTCAGACTTACCTATGCTACAGTTTCTTAGGTCTAGCGGGTTATTAAAGAAGATTCGTGGAAGGATTTTCATCCATAGCCTCACCATTGACTAGGTTGACACAGAAGATGGTCAAGTTTCAATAGTCAGATGATTGTGAGAAAAGTTTTGCAGAGTTGAAAACTAGAATGACTACAACTCCTATTTTGACTCTACCAGAGGGGTCAGATGGTTATGTGATCTATTGCGATGCATCCAGAGTTGGCCTTGGTTGTGTATTGATGCAGCGAGATAAGGTTATAGCTTATGCTTCTAGACAACTTAAGGTACGTGAGAAGAACTATCCAACTCATGACCTCGAGCTTGCAGCAGTGGTGTTTGCACTCAAGATATGGAGACACCACTTGTATGGTGTTCATGTAGATGTGTTCACTGACCATAAGAGCCTTCAGTATGTGTTCACCCAGAAAGAGCTGAATCTTTGCCAGAGGAGATGGCTTGAGTTCCTTAAGGTTTATGATATGAGTGTGCATTATCATCCTGGTAAGGCGAATGTAGTAGCAGACTCTCTTAGTAGACTATCTATGGGTAGTGTAGCCCATGTCGAGGAAGAAAGAAAGGAGCTAGTGAAGGATGTTCACAGGCTTGCTCGTTTGGGAGTTCGCCTTACGAGCATATCAGACAATGGTGTAACAGTTCAGAATGGGGAAGAATCTTCTTTGGTGGTGGAGGTTAAGGAAAAGCAAGACAGAATCCAATCTTGCTTGAACTAAAAGGTGCAGTCCACAATCAGAGAGTGGAGGTTTCTCCCAAGGGGGAGATGGTGTACTTGGCTACCAGGGTAGATTGTGTGTTCCTGATGTGGGCGAGTTGAGACAAAATATTCTTACAGAAGCCCATAACTCCAGATATTCTATTCACCCAGGTGCCACTAAGATGTACCACGATCTGCGGGAAGTCTATTGGTGGAATGACATGAAGAGGGATATAGCAGATTTTGTGAGTAACTGCCCAATTGTCAGCAAGTCAAGGTAGAACATCATAAATCAGGGGGTATGACTCAAGAGATCGACATTCCTAATTGATAATGGAAAGTAATCAATATGTATTTCATCACAGGGTTACCGCGTACTCGCAGACAAAATGACTCCATTTGGGTGATAGTTGATAGGATGACTAAGTCTTCTCGCTTCTTGGCAGTCAAGACTACATATTCGGCAGAGGACTATGCCAAGCTTTAATTGATGAGATTGTGAGGCTACATGGAGTTCCTTTGTCTATCATCTCATATAGAGGTCCTCAGTTTACCTCTCATTTCTAGAAGTCATTTCAGAAGGGTCTTGGTACTCAAGTTAACCTTAGCACAACATTTCATCCACAGACGGATGGACAGGCAGAGCGTACCATTTAGAGCCTAGAGGATATGTTGAGGGCTTATGTGATCGATTTCAAAGGTAGTTGGGATGATCACCTTTCTCTTATTAAGTTCGCTTACAACAATAGCTACCATTCCAGCATTCAGATGACCCCTTATGAGGCTTTATATGGGCGTAGATGTAGATCTCCTGTAGGTTGGTCTGAAGTAGGTGAAGCAACCTTCATAGGGCCAGATTCAGTCCTTTATGCTATGGAGAAAGTGCAACTCATAGAGATAGACTTAAGACAGTCGAAAGTTGTCAGAAATCTTATGCAAATGTAAGGAGAAGGGAACTAGAGTTCCAAGTTGATGATTGGTTTTTTCTGAAAGTCTCACCTATGAAAGGGGTGATGAGATTTGGAAAGAAAGGGAAGCTCAGTCCTAGATATGTAGGCCCTTGCAAGATCTTGAAAAGGGTTGGCAAGGTGGCATATGAGTTAGAGTTGCCAGCAGAATTAGCAGCAGTGCATCCGGTCTTCCACATCTCACTCTTGAAGAAGTGTGTGGGTGATCCAGCCTCTATAGTGCCATTGGAGAGTGTGGCGGTGAAAGATAGTCTTTCTTATGAGGATGTACCAGTTGAGATTCTTGATCGTCAGGTTAGAAGGTTGAGAAACAAAGAAGTCGCTTCAGTCAAGGTTTTGTAGAGGAGTCAGTCCGTAGAGGGAGCTACTTGGGAAGCAGAAGCAGCCATGAAAGCCAAGTATCCTCACCTCTTTCCTTCCGATTCCACTCTAGCTTGAGGTAATAGTTCCTCTTCGGTTTTTTCAGTCATTCATGCGCAAATTCAGTTTTAGAATCATGTTCCCTCAGTTTGTACTTGCATTTTCAGCGTATTTGCATGTTCTCGGAACTCAATTCAGTCAGAAACTCAGTTCTCAGTGTTTAGTAGTAGGGTTTGCAGCTCTCTCCCTCTATTTCAGCTAGCTTAGTCTTCAGTTTTTCAGAAAAATCAGTTTTTCAGAAAAATCTGCAGGTGCAAATGATGCGACCATAGACGGACCGTAGCCTGACCCACGGTCCGTCCTGCACAACCGTTGATAGGATCAGAAACTCCCAAAAAAAAATCTCAGCTCAGGAAAATTGGTTAAGTGTTGGTCGACGGACGGACTTACGGTCCGTAGGTTAGACTACGGTCCGTAGTCCATGACCGTCAATCGAGACTCCCTTCACCCACTCTCTGACAAGGGCCACGAATAACCAGCACGGTTCGTCGATAGACCCACGGTCCATAGGTCTGACCGTAGGTTGGGTTTAGCAGACAGTTAAGGGGGGGAGTGCAGTTGGGTCAAATTCAAATGGTCATAAATCTTAGCACAAAATAAATTAGGTGCTCATGACCTACCCACAGATAGATAATTGAATTATCTTTCTATAGACACTGACCTTGTTAAAATAAGACCTCCGAGTAACATGTTACGCCCATTTTAGTAAAGGCCTGTAAAATAGGCCCAACCTACAGGGCGTGGATCCACCTACGGACCGTCTGTCCTGGCCGTAGGTTGGTCCGACAGCAAATTTCCCACTTCGTTTAAACACTAATATACGTCGTTTTAACCCTAAATCATCAGATTTTAGTCAGTTTAAGCCTAGAAACATAATTAAAACATATCTAAGTCAAATCATTAAATCAAAACTTAGAAAATTAGAAGCAAGAGAGGAGAAAAAGCTCAAGAACCCTAGTTCAAGAATGCCACAAGCTCCAGTAGTTCCAGCCCCAAAACTTGAGTATTGTTCTGTGAATTTTATCACCAGGTATTTTGGATTTCACTAGTGGGTTCCTTTCACCCATTGGGTCCCTAGTTTTCAGTCAGTTCTTGATTCTCTTATCATGATTAAACCTAGGGTTTCTAGAACTTTGATAGAACTTCATGATTTAGTTAAATTTATGTTCCAGATTATCATGTTATTACTCAGATTATCGCATGAATTTCAAAACCCTAGCTTTGTATTACTTTAGTTCTTGAATTACACATGCTAGGTCAGATATTTCAGTTATGAAAATATACATGCTTCAGTTTTTAATGCATCATTATCAGATTAAATGTTGCATTCTCAGTTTGCATGTTCAGTTTTGAGCTATCTAGTTTTACAGAAACTCAGACATAATCAGTTAATTTACATAATTCATTGGGAGTAGCATAATACCGAGTTAGACTAGGGTTTAGCGTACCCAATAGTCCCAGAACTACTAGCCAAGTAGGTTGTAAGTCCCCTCTGTGGGCAATCAGTTTAGTGATCACGCCAGCATGCCTTTATACCTTTGGCAGGGTATATTGGGTCCTCTCGATGGGGCGTATACATCGGACTCCACATTTACCTCATGTGGTTTTATTATCAATTATTAGTAGCTACCACAGATCAGTCAGACTCTCTGCATTGACCATTTATCAGTATATTCAGTATTCAGTTTAAACATGTTATAAATTGGTCATTGTATTCAGTTAGCTCAGAAATTTAGTATATTATGTTCAGTTTATTATACTTGCTTTTGTGCTTGTTCAGTTATATTTTATTTTAGCTTTATTCTATCCTACATGCTTAGTACCTTCAAGTACTGACGCATACGTGCGCTACATCTTCTCGTGATGTAGGTTTAGGTTCTCAGCATCCAGATCACGCATAGATCAATTTTCGATCTCCAGTTCAGCAGATTCAGTGGTGAGTCCTCATTCTCCGAGGACAACAGTCATGAGTTTCATTTCAGTCTTTAGTCATTTAGTTTCACTTTTTGCTAGATTTAGCTGGGGCTTGTCCCAGTATTTCTAGTCCAGTTTAGAGGCTTATTTTAGACATAGTTAATTTCAGCTTAGCATTGAGTTGATATTTCTTTGTATTAAACTCATCATTTTTCATATATCTCCGATTTAGCATATGGGTATTCCCCATATTTTCATTTTTAGTATGATTTAGCTTCCGCAACAGTTTATTATTATTTTTAGTATGCTCATGATCATGCCAGCAGGGTTAGCTTAGGATCACTTGTGGTTCTAGGTTCCGTGTCCGCGTCTCGGGGGTAGCTCGGGGCGTGACAAGATTGTTCTTATGTAATATGATAATATGGAATATATATGTTTATGATACATGATGTTAATCTTATATGATGTTGGTCATTATGATGAATATGTTATTGGGTTATATTGTTATATGAAGTGAGGACTACTTATGTTACAAGTTATATGAAGCAAAGCTTTATTCATGGTCTCCTATCTAATCAACTTGGTTGTGTGGGGTTATGGGGCTTCACATGACCATTGCACTTGTAGGTTGGGGATGGGATCATTGGTAAGTATCTTGTATGTTATGTTCTATGATCTTTTGAATATGAAATGTTAACATGACTCTATGATAATATGTCTTTGATTATGATCATGCTTTAAGTTGATGGAATCCTTAACTTGTATATGTTGTATGGTATGTGCATTGAAGACTTTCGTATGACTTAACATGTTTTCTAAAGAGATGATAAATGATCCTTTTTCATGCATATCCTTATATGTTATGTGCATATACCCATACTTAGTTCATGTGGCGTACTAACCCCATTACTTTATATTACTACAACTGTAGGTTCCGTCCATTGAAATTTAAGGAGGTCAATTTTAAGAAGCTTGGAACTCTTTCTCCAAGTCTTGGTAGGTCCTTAATGTTCGGGGATGCTATCTTTTCAACATTCTAGCTTACGCAGAGTTTTAGTAGTTTTAAGAATACGCTATTTCCATTATGTTCTTTGGATTCTTTTGTATTAAGGCCTATATGGCATATTGACTATTTATTGGCTAAGTCCAGATTTGTACTCTTAGATGGTTTCAATATATGTGAGACAAGTTTTTAGAATATCGTATGTCCTTATGAATGTTATGTATGAAGTCTAAGTATACTTAAAATAGAATGTAAAAGTTTTAAAGTTTCCGCAAATTTTTACTGATCACATGTTATGATGAATGCTAAGGGCTTGTCTGAGTCCTCTGAGAGTACGAAGATGTTGGTCTCATCTGGGGTATGCTCTCCGAGTGTGACAAACTTGGTATCAGAGCATGAGGTTAAATATCTTAAGGATCAATGTCTCACTAAACCACATTACCTAGTGTCCTGTTCATGGTTGTGAAGCGCGCCACAATTGTGGATGAGAGGCTATGTGATGATTAGGAAACTTCTCTTTGGTAATCCTATGTCGTGCCTTTAGAGATTTGACACTATGTGTCTTTTAGCATCTAATCCCTTTCTTTTGGTTATAGGCGATGAACACAAGAAGGACAACCGCTAGAAGAGTAGGGAGAAGAGATTGCGAATGCGGGAGCTACTCCCCAAGGTAATCGAAATGCTCCTCAAGTGCAAGCTGCTGCAAATGATCAAGTTCAGGTGAATCCTCCGCTATGACGGATGGTGAGGTGTGGGCAGACCTGTTCCAAATATCCCAAGCCATCAACACTCAAGCTCAGTCTATTACGACACAAGCTAACAGAGAGGTTGCACCTCGAGAGAACCATCATGCTAGTACTATGGCTAGCCGTTTGAGAGACTTTACGAGAATGATCCTCTCATGTACTTTGGATCAAAAGTTGATGAAGACCCCCAAGATTTACTTGATGAGGTCTACAAGATTTTGTTTGCTATGGGGGTGACTACTACTGAGAAGGCTGATCTTGCTGCCTATCAACTCAAGGACGTGGCTCAGACATGGTACAATCAATGGAAGGATAGTACGGCTTTAAGAGATGGTCCCGTGACTTGGGAGATCTTCAAAAAGGCCTTTCTTGGCAGATTCTTTCCAAGGGAGCAAAGAGAAGCTAAGGTAGAGGAGTTCATCAACTTTCGTCAATGAGGTATGAGTGTCAAGGAATACTCCTTAAAATTTACTAAGTTGTCCAAATATGCTTCTTCTTTGGTTTCTAATGCTAGGGATGAAATGAGCCGTTATCTAACGGGCGTGTCTGAAGAGCTTGATGAAGAATGTCGTGCAGCCATGCTTCATGACAATATGGATATTTCTAGATTGATGGTTCATGCTCAACAGGTTGAGAAAAGTCGTCTAAGGAAGAGGAATAGGGAAGCTAAGAAGGCAAAGTCTTTTGAAAGTGGTATCTCTAAGAGTAGGCTTGATGTTCAACACAAGCCTAAGTTTAATAAAAGGTTTCAAACTAGGTTCCTTCAAATTTCTCCAAGAATCGCAATGATAGAGGTTCTAATCCTAAACCTCAAAAGGGGAGAAATGTTGATCCACCAAGAGAAAGACCAACTTGTGGTAAGTGTGGTAAGAAAGATGTGGTTGAATGTCTTGTAGGGACTAATAGTTGCTATGGTTGGGGCAAAGGTGTCCATATGGTGAAAGATTGTCCTAATGTGAGAAGTCAAAGTAAGGGGAATGGTCAAACTCAACCAAGCGGTCCTAGTTCTGAAGCTACAAAAAGGAACCGTTTCTATGCACTCAAGGCTAGGGGCGAACAAGAAAGCTCTCCCGATGTTGTGACAGGTATTTATAAGTTTTCTCTGTTAATGTTTATGCTTTGCTTGACCCAGGTGCTACCCTTTCTTTTGTTACACCTTTGGTAGCTAGGAAGTTTGATGTACTTACCGATGTTTTGATTGAACCCTTTTCGGTTTGTACCCCAATGGGTGACTCTGTAGTTGCAAAAGAGTCTATAGGAAATATCCTGTGATGCTGCCCAATAGAGTTACTCTTGTTGATTTGGTAGAGCTTGACATGTTTGATTTTGATATCATCTTGGGTATGGACTGGCTTCATGATTGTTTTGCTTCCATAGATTATAGAACAAGGATAGTGAAGTTTCGATTCCCTAATGAACCCATTTTAGAGTGGAAGGGGGGAAATTCTATGCCAGGGGGTCAAATCATTTCTTATTTGAAGGTTTGTAAGATGATAGCCAATGGTTGTTTATACCATGTGGTGAGGGTTAAGGACATAGAATGTGAAACTCCTTCTATTGAGTCAGTCTCTGTAGTGAGAGAATTCCCATAGGTTTTTCCTAATGACCTTCCAGGAGTTCTTCCAGAACGGGAAATTGACTTTGGCATTGACTTATTACCGGCTATGAATCCCATTTCAATTCCTTTATATAGGATGGCTCCGGCTGAATTGAAAGAGTTGAAGCTCCAATTCAAAGATTTACTAGACAAGGGTTTCATTCAACCTAGTATTTCTCCATGGGGTTCTCCGGTTTTGTTTGTTAAGAAAAAGGATAGGTCCTTTAGAATGTGCATTGATTATCGCCAACTTAATAAGGTCACCATAAAGAACAAGTATCCTCTCCCTCGGATTGATGATCTCTTTGATCAACTCCAAGGTGCTAGTTACTTTTCCAAGATTGACTTAAGGTCAAGATATCACCAACTTAGGGTGAGAGGTGAATATGTTCCCAAAACAGCTTTTTGAACTAGATATGGTCACTATGAATTTCTAGTTATGTCTTTGGGTTAACAAATGCCCAGCGGCGTTTATGGACCTAATGAATAGAGTTTTCCGAGATTACTTCGACTCATTTGTGATTGTGTTCGTTGATGATATTTTGATATACTCTAAGAATTAAGATGACCATGAGAATCACTTGAGGTTGGCCTTGCAAGTCCTCAAAGAACACCAACTTTATGCCAAATTTAGCAAGTGTGAATTTCGGTTGAGGTCAGTTGCTTTTCTTGGCCATATTATCTCTGGTGATGGTGTAGAGGTTGACCTAAAAGAAGGTGAAGTTTGAGTGGTCGGAAGCTTGTGAGAAAGGTTTTCAAGAGTTGAAAGATAAGCTTACCTCCGCTCGGTGTTGACCTTACCGAAGGGTAATGAAGGCTTTGTAGTGTATTGTGATGCTTTCCAAGTGGGCTTGGGATGTATCCTCATGCAGCATGGTAAGGTGCTAGGTTATGCTTCTAAGCAACTCAAAGTTCATGAGAATAATTACCCAACTCATGATCTTGAGTTAGCCGCTGTAGTTTTTGCGTTGAAAATATGGAGACACTACTTGTATGGTGTGCATGTTGATGTATTTACTGATCATAAACGTCTTCAATATGTGTTTACACAAAAGGAGTTTATCCTCCGATTGAGAAGATGGTTAGAATTGTTGAAGGATTACGACATGAGTGTCCTTTACCACCCCATGTGCTCCTCGCTCCCGCTATGGTTCGATACGATATGGTTTGATTGGTCCAGCCTTTAGAAACTAACTATATTCTCTTCCCGTCGTTAGTTCTCTTTCTTTTTGGAGAATCCAATGTGGTTGCGGATGCTTTGAGTCGTATGAATATGGGTAGTGTGTCTCATGTGGAAGAAGAGAAGAAAGAACTTGTGAAAGATGTTCATAGGTTGGCTCGCTTAGTTGTGCGGTTAGAAGATTCTCCAAATGGGGGTTTTATGGTCCATCATAACTCCGACTCATCATTAGTGGTTGATGTGAAATCTAAGCAACATCTTGATTCTCTATTGATGGAGTTGAAGGAATCGGTACTTATTAAGCTCAATGAGTCATATCCCAAGGGGGGGATGGTTTTCTTAGGTACCAAGGGAGATTATGTGTACCCGATGTTGAGGATTTGAGAAATCAAATTCTAGAAGAAGCCCATGGTTCTCGCTATTCTATACATCCGGGTGCCACCAAAATGTATCATGACCTTAGAGAGGTCTATTGGTGGGATGGTTTAAATAGGGACATAACAGAGTTTATTGCTAAGTGTCCAAACTTCCAGCAAGTTAAAGCTGAGCATCTTAAACCGGGTGGCTTATCCCAAATCATGGATGTTCCTACTTGGAAGTGGGAAGCCATTAATATGGACTTTGTTGTTGGGTTCCCTCGAACCCGAAAGCAAAATGATTCAATATTGGTTACTGTGGATAGGTTAACCAAATCTGCCCATTTTATTCCTGTTAAGTCTACTTATACTGCAGAAGATTATGCAAGAATCTACATTAATGAGATTGTGAGTCTTTATGGGATTCCTTTGTCCATTATTTCGGATAGAGGTGCCCAATTCACTTCTCGTTTTTGGAAATATTTCCAAAAGGGTTTAGGTACTCAGTGAAACTTAGTACTGCGACGGATGGTCAAGCGGAGCGTACCATTCAGACCCTTGAGGACATGTTAAGAGCCTGTATCATTGATTTCAAGTGAAGTTGGGATGATCACTTACCTTTGATTGAGTTCTCTTACAACAATAGCTATTATTCGAGCATCTCCATACATTTTGAAGCTCTTTATGGTAGAAGGTGTAGATCTCCGGTTGGATGGTTTGAGGTTGGTGAGTTCTCACTGCTTGGTCCAGAGATTATCTATGAGGCTATAGAGAAGGTTCGAATCATAAGAGATAGATTGAATACAACCTATAGTCGGCAAAAGTCTTATGACGACAATAGAAGAAGAGATCTTGAGTTTGAAATAAGTGATCATGTCTACTTGAAGATTTCACCTATGAAAGGGGTGATGAGATTCGGTAAGAAGGGGAAGTTGAGTCCCCGGTATGTTGGTTCTTATGAGGTTTTACAACGAATTGGAAAGGTTGCCTATGAGTTGAAACTACCTAGTGAAATGGCTTTAGTTCATCAAGTGTTACATGTTTCTATGCTCAAGAAATGCATAGGCGACCCGGTGTCTATTCTGCCTATTGAAGGTTTAGGGGTGGATGAGAACCTCTTCTATGAAGTGATGACTACTTATGTTACAAGTTATATGAATAAAAGCTTTACTCATGGTCTTCTATCTAATCTACTTGGTTGTGTGGGGTTATGGGGCTTTACATGACCATTGCACTTGTAGGTTGGGGATGGGATCATTGGTAAGTGTCTTGTATGTTATGTTCTATGATCTTTTGAATAAGAAATGTTAACATGACTCTATGATAATATGTCTTTGATTATGATCATGCTTTAAGTTGATGGAATCCTTAACTTGTATATGTTATATGGTATGTGCATTGAAGACTTTCATATGATTTAATATGTTTTCTAAAGAGATGATAAATGATCCTTTTTCATGCATGTCCTTATATGTTATGTGAATATACCCATACTTAGTACATGTGGCGTACTATTATATTACTACAACTGTAGGTTCCGACCATTGAAGTTTAAGGAGGTCGATTTGAAGAAGCTTGGAACTCTTTCTCCAAGTCTTGGTAGGTCCTCAATATTCGGGGATGCTATATTTCAACATTCTAGCTTACACAGATTTTTAGTTGTTTTAAGAATATGCTATTTCCATTATGTTCTTTGGATTCTTTTGTATTAAGGCTTATATGGCATATTGACTATTTATTGGCAAAGTCCAGATTTGTACTCTTAGATGGTTTCAATATATGTGAGACAAGTTTTTAGAATATCGTATGTCCTTATGAATGTTAAGTATGAAGTATAAGTATACTTCAAATAGAATGTAAAAGTTTTAAATTTTCCGCAAATTTTTACTGATCACATTTTATGACGAATGCTAAGGGATTGTCTGAGTCCTCTGAGAGGACGACGACGCCGGTCTCATCTGGGGTTTGCTCTCCGGCTGTGACTATTATCGGCATAAGACTTTTGCCGACTTTCAGCCATTTTCAACCTATCCCTTATAAGTCTAACTTTCTCCTCGGCCTCATAAACTACCTTGGGACCTATTAGATCAAACTCACCTACCTCAAACCACCCAATCGGAGACCTACATCTTCTCCCATAGAGAGTCTCAAATGGAGCAATGGCAATACTCGAGTGGTAGATATTATTATAGGAAATCTCAATTAATGGTAGATGGTCACCCCAATTAACCTTGAATTCAATGACACATGCCCTCAACATATCCTCTAGGGTTTAGATGGTTCGTTCTGCCAAACTATCCGTTTGTGGATGAAATGTGGTACTAAGTTTCACCTTGGTACCAAGTCCAGTTTGGAATGCCTTCCAAAAATGAGAATCCAATTAAGTACCTCTATCCTAAATGATAGACAAGGGAACTCCATCCATTCTCACTATCTCTTTAAGATACAACTTAGCATAATCTTCGCCGAATATGTAGCCTTGACGGGAATAAAATGGGTTGACTTGGTCATCCTATCAACGATAACCCAAATCGAATCATTTTGCCTTCACATACAAGGAAAACCCACAACAAAATCCATATTGACATCTTCCCACTTACAAGTGGGTATAACTATCTTGAGACAAACCTCCCGATCTTTGATGTTCGACCTTGACTTGTTGGCAATTAGGACATTGTGCCACAAGTTCCGCTATATCTCTCTTCATTCCGTTTCATCAATAGATATCTTGGAGATCACGGTACATTTTGGTGGAACCTGGATGAATGGAATATTGGGAACCATGAGCCTCTTCCAAAATTTGCTCCCTTAAGCCATCTATATCCGACACACACAATCTACCTTGGTACCTAAGTACCCCATCCTCTCCTTGGGAGAAATACTTATTAGATTTACTAAGAACAAATTCCTTCAACTCCATCAATCGAGGATCAAGATGTTGCTTAGATTTCACCTCAACAACCAAAGACGACTCGGAGTTATGATTAACAATAAAACCACCCTTTGGAGATTCTTATAGTCGAACACCCAACCGGGCCAACATATGCACTTCCTTTACTAACTTCTTATTGTCATCAACAACATGAGTCACACTACCCATAGACATTAGACTCACAACATTCGCAACCATATTAGCTTTCCCGGGGTGGTAAAGGACACCTTCTTTGACATAAATTCAAGTATTTTTGAGTGAAAACATATTGGAGACTCTTGTGATCGGTGAATACATCTACATGAACTCCATATAAGTAATGTCTCAAAAATTTCAAGGAAAACACTACGGCCACTAGTTCAAGGTCATGAGTTGGGTAGTTCTTCTCATGAACCTTGAGTTGCATAGAGGGATATGCTATCACCTTGCCATGTTGCATGAGGACACAACCCAAACCTACTCGAGAAGCATTATAATACACCACAAACCCTTCGATACCCTTCGGTAAGTTCAACATCGGAGTGGAGGTAAGCTTATCTTTTAATTGTTGAAAACCTCTTACACAAGCTTCCGACCACTCAAACTTCACTTTCTTTTGGGTTAAGGTTGTCAAAGGAGAAGCAATAGATGAAAACCCATCTACAAACCTCCTATAAAACCCGAGTAAACGCAAAAAGCTTTGAATGTCGGTTGGACTTAGGGGTTTAGGGAAATTCTTAATTGCTTCTATTTTCTTCGAATCCACCTATACACCCTCACTTGAAACAATGCGACCAAGGAACGCAACCGACCTTAGCCAAAACTCACACTTGCTAAACTTAGCAAATAGTTGGTGATCCTTAAATACTTTCAACAACCCTCAAGCGAATCCTGTGATCATTTTCGCTTTTAGAGTATATCAAGATATCATCGATAAAGACAATCACAAAAGAGTAAAAAAAATCTCTAAACACACGATTCATAAGGTCCATGAATGGAGCCGGGGCATTTTTTAGACCAAAGGACATGACTAAGAATTCAAAATGACCATATCTTGTTCGGAAGGCGGATTTTGGAATATCAACACCTTTAACTCTAAGTTGGGGGTTACCCGGCCTCAAGCCAATTTTCAAAAAGTAACTCGCTTCTTGGAGTTGGTCAAAAGAATCATCAATCCTAGGGAGTGGATAGTTATTCTTTATAGTGACCTTGTTCAATTGCTGGTAGTCAATACACAAACGAAGAGACCCATCTTTCTTTTTCACGAATAGCATCGGACCACCCCATGGAGACATGTTTGTTTGAATAAACCCTTTATCTAACAAATCTTTAAGTTGACCCTTTAATTCCTTTAACTCGGATGGGGACATCCCGTAAGGAATGATTAAAATAGGTTGAGTATCTGGCAATAAATCGATGTTGAAGTCTATTTCCCGCTGGGGAGAAATTTCGGGGAATGCATCGGGAAAGACTTCCGGAAAGTCCTTCACTACGGGAACCGACTCTAATGGAGGAGTCTGAGACTCAAGATCCTTGACTCTCACAACATGATAGAGACAACCGTTAGAGATCAACTTACAATCTTTTAGACATGATATAGTTTGACCTCTAGGGATTTGGTTTCCCTCCTTCCATTCAAAAACGGGTTCATTAGGAAATTGAAACTTCACAATTTGGGTCCTACAACCTATGGACGCAAAATAAGCATGATGCCAATCCATCCCCAATATCAAGTTCTACCAAATCAACCAATGTGACTCTATTGGGCAATGATATGGGACAACCCCTATAAACTCTTATAGCAACCACAGAATCACCCACCGGGGTAGAAACCAAAAAGGGTTCATCTAAGACATGGGGAAGTATATCAAATTTCATAGCCACTAAAGGAGTTACAAAATACAAAGTGGAACCGGGATCCATTTATGAATAAACATTAATTTAAAATACTTGTAACATACCGGTAACAACATCCGAAGAGCTCTCTTGATCACCTCAGATTGGAGAGCATAAAAGTGATTCTTCTTAGGAGCATCGGAATTCGGACCACTTGCTTTTCTTTGAGCATTTTCCCTTCCTTGAGCCTTTAACATAGGGCAATCCCTCTCCATGTGGCCACTGTTACCACAACTATAGCAATTTTCCGTGACAACTAGGCACTTGCCTTCATGTTTTCTACCACACTGTGCACAAATAGGCTTCTCAACATAAGAACCACCGCCTCTTCCTTCTTGAGGCTTGGAGGTAGATATTTTACCTTTGTTGACCCTTGGGGAGATAGGAGAACCTTGGTTGGAAAACCTACTCTTGAACCTTGGATTTTCTTGGACCTCAAACCTAGTTTTCGAAGAATTTCCATCTTTGACCCTTATCCTTTTTAACTCCCCACCAACTTGATTAAGCTTTTGCTCCTCAATTTGTTCGGCAAGAACCATAAGACGAGAGATTTATATTATAGGAATCAACATGGATGACCTACATTCATTAACCACAAGATCGGATATCGCCATAACAAATTTGTTCATCTTAGCTCTAGAATCCGCCACCATAGTAAGAGCATGGTTGGATAGTTGAGTGAAATTGAGGCTATACTCCTTCACGCTCCTACTCCCTTGACGAAGAATGATAAATTCTTGCATTTTCCTCTCCCTTAATTCCAAGAGGAAGAACCTATCTAGGAAAGTCGTCTTGAATGATGCCCAACTAATCAGACCTTCTCTATTAGGCCTCTCCTCCTTCCATTATTTATAGCAAACTTGAGCCACATCTTTGAGTTGATACGAGGCTAGTTCTAAATTTTGTTAGAAGACACACCCATATCATCTAGTACCTTGAACACTTCATCAATGAACCCTTCCAAGTCTTCCTCCACTTTGTAGCCCTAGCAAGTAGGGGGATTCATCCTTATGAAATCCCCAATCCTAGAAGCGGCAGTGCTAGCATTGGGTTTCACTCTAACCCTAGTTCCCTAGCCACTTGAGTCAAACTATGAATAGCCTCCCTTATATCAACATTGGACATAGCCCCTTCTTCAATAGGAATTTGAGGGTTTTGAGGAGCTTGGGGGGAAACCACCTCATTCACATTGTCCTTCTTGTATTCATTGCCTATAATAAAAAAAGAAGGATTAGAAGAAAGGACAAGATAGAGTTAAGACTCTTAGACACGACTAATGAATAACAAGAGAGTGAAAGTTCCTAAGCATCTCATAGCCTCTGATTCATAAGTGTGGTGCGCTTCACACCCATGAACAAGAATCTACTTGACGTGGTATTTTGTGACATCAATCCTACATTATTCTCAACTTTATGCTCTAATACCAAGTTTGTAATGACCCGAGAGCACCCCCTAGTCGTTACCGGCGTATTTGACCTAGAAGAGGTCTTATACAAGCCCTTAGCATTCGTCACAGCACGTTGCATAGAATAAAAATGCGGAAAAATTTGAAACTTTTACTTTGGAAGTTCAACTTCACTTCATATATGAAAATAGAATCTAATTTCGTCACAACGTACCATTTAGAGATAGAAGTATAGAAATTTGGGACTTAGCCCTTACATAAATAACAAATCTAGAAATATGAAATACAACAATGTCTTCCAACATAAGCAAGGAAATAAAAGATAGAACATAAGGGTCTTGTCCTTAGACTTGAGGACTCACCAACTTAGAGAAGCAATTCCAAGTATCCTTCAGAAATGGCCTTGAAATCCTCACCAGCCTGAACCTACATTTGTTTGGGGAAAAAGGAAGAAAATATGGGTTAGTACATCACACGTACTAAGTATGGCTACTATGCATAAAAACCGTTGAAACATGCATAAAAAAGACATTAGAGTCAAAACATGTTTTTTATTAAGTAAATCCAATATGCACATAAAGTAAGCATCATACGCCAACCCAACATGATATCATCCCAACATGTAGACGACCCAAGCAACACTTGATAATGCAAATAATAGAATCCCATAACCCTATCCAAAGCTAAGTATCACATTAAGCAACCCACTTGATACATACATTTATAACATAGTACTTCATAATAACTTTCCATATTCGTAATGATCATACATAACTTAACATACATAATTCATAATCAACATAACCATAATAGAACACTACTATAACCATCTCTTAGGATCCCACAAGTGCAATAAGTCCCATAACCTCCCATTCACTATATAGAACCCCTTAAGAAAGCCCTAGTGAGAGTTCATACATTTCATTCATTCATTTACTTTTACATTAGGTGAAAGGTTTCAATAACCGACATACACAATGAGAGCTACATGGAATACGGTGTTCTACTCCCACACCGAAAAAAGAGGGTTAACACTTGCCTAAGGTGTCACCTTTCGTACATAGCTATCTAGGTGGATCAACGTTAGAGTCCTATGTGTGCACATAGTTAAGGGACAAGGAGATTGTTACTAGAAACCCTAACTTGCTAAACGTAGGGGTTTCCATCTCATGAGACAACACATATCCTTGAGAATTCGGACTTGCTAAACTTGACGAAAACCACGTGGGGAGCCGGACTTACTAAATTTGAGACCCCCATCTCATTTACATGCCCTTTTGGTGCTAAGCATCTATTTCCTTTAGTAATCATCTTTAGACATCACATAAATTCACATTCGCCTTACTAGACTCTTATGTAAGCATCTTATCATAATAGCTCATAGGTGTTCATAAGTGAAAACAATACTCTCTTTAGAAACACTAGAAGTGAGTAATCCTTTCACTTTAACATTTTATTATAATCATGACAACTTCCTTTAAATCATATAACAATCATACTATTACATACATACATACTTCATAGCTAATTCATCTATATAGAGTTAAGGATGAGGGAACCATGTCATCAACACCGCAATAACACATTAGCTATAGCATCATTACTATATAAGTAATTCATCTTTCATACTCGAGTTCAAGGAAGAACCAATATTGATACCTTCTTGTCCTTCATGGGACTTCACGCTTCAATCACCCAACAATGCATAACCAGTACATAAAACAAGGTAATTCATGAAGTAATAACATAACTAACATCAATATAAACAATTTATATATTCATAATCTTCAACCAATTTACCACATCAAATCCAAGATTTATGAAATTGGGGAGATTATGGTCAAAGGGAATCTCAAGTGAACAACTAAAATTATCCATCATTATACACCTAAATAACCTTAAGTAATCATAATTCATTATAATTGATTCATAATTTCATTTTTTAAAGAAGACCCATGCATAGAGAAAAATCCTAGATTTCTGGGAATTTTGAAAACATATCTAGAGGGACCTCTTGGAGAAAGGAATCCCAAGAGTGAAAGAAATCCTACCTTAATGAAGACTTATCCACAAAATTGAGTTGAAACTTTTGAGAATTGACCATTTTCTTGGAGCTTCAACGTTCTTCAAATGAAAGTTGTGTAGAATGAGAAATTAAAGAGAAGGGAAAGCTTTTGGGTTTTTGATTGGTTAATGGTGTACAAATGACTTAAAATCAATATAAACACACGACCCCTAAAATACCAAAAACACCCTTGCTTAGTTGGAATTTTTATTAAAAGTCCAACTTGACTCACAAATGCAGACCCCATCCAGGAACCACCTACACTTCACGAGCCGTGAAGAGCTCAACGGCTCGTGGTGGTGCTCGTAAAGTGTGAGGCAGTATCCTTACAAAATGGGCCATCGATCCTAGACTCCAAGTGAAGTTTACGAGCACCTCCCTTGACCGTGAACATGCACTACGACCCATCAAGTGGCTCATGGTGCCTTGGGAAGTAGCCCCACCAAACGTCCCCCACTCACACAAACTAAGGCAACTCCACGCCCACATTCACAAGTTATGGAGTGGACAAGGAGTCTTGGTCCCCCAGGTGAAGGTTGGGGCAGTGTCGAAGACACTTGGAGCTCCTTCCCCTAAGGCCAAGGCAACTCCAAGATCAACTTGACGGGTTGTGGAGTGGACCATGAGTCGTGGTCATGTCCATTGAGGTTGAGGTACTAGTCTCTCGTTTTGGGCATCCTTGGCTCTTGGTCTTGGCATACCCCTTAAGCTACACACTCCTCCCTTGGACTTGACCTCCTAAATTCCTAGTTAGGTACATGAACACATATGCATTATCTTTTAATAGTTAAGCCCCTAAATATTTCCTTTAAACCTCATTACTCGCACTAGAACCTCCCTAGCTGTAATGACCCAGAAGGTCTTTTTTGGAAATTATAACTATTCGTCTAACTTGAGTTAATTAAATGATGAGTAATTATAGATAAATGATTTAATTGATACTTATTGGGTTAAAGTGATAATTTATTTAAGACCCTGTACCATTAAGTATGTATAAAAAATAAGAGTGGCTTATGTCAGTTTTAATACACAAGTAATTTAGAAGAAAAATAAATCATAAAACGCAGAAGCAAAAGAAGAAAATTTACATATGGCGGCGTAGAACAATGCAGGTATGTGATTCTCATAAATGAAAAATTGGTGCTTGATTACCTTCATGAACCCTCAATATTATATATAGGTGTAATTGAATAGTTGTCAGTACGTTGTTGGGGTTTAACAACATGGAAAATTGAAGTGAACATATGGTGGGTCTTGTCAGGAACGGATAATTTGTTGGGATTTCGTGAATTCCATTTTTAGCTTCCATGAATTTGCGGGACCGACGGAATTTCAGAGTTAGTTGTTCTTATTTTAAGTATTATATTATAAGTTAAATATTAAATATATTAAGGATTTGAAGTGCATTGTTAGTACATTGAAGAAGGGAAAGAAATGACAAAATAATTGTCATTAATTGGATGAAATTCAACATAAAATGAATGGAAAATGGTTAGTAATCAACGTGGGTCCGTGGAAACTTTTTGAAAATTGTTGAAATTTCTAAGAACACTGCCAATATATAATATTATTATATTTGTAGAATTGTTGTACTAAATTGAAGGTCTATAGGAATTTTGGATTAGCAAGTTTGACCGTGCATAACATGTATTGTTTTGGTTTGGGGCGGAGACGAAGTGATAAATTTTATTTTTTGGTTGCTAACGAATAAATTCCAGGGAATTGAATCCCTGATGGATTCGTAATCAATAAAATAATGGATTAGTAACAGGGTTTACATGAAAAGGGATGAAAAATTAAAATTTGGGTTATGTTGTCACCGCTACTTGTATTGTAACCCGTGGCTTGATTCAAATTTGTTTTATTATATTATAAGTTTAAATTTTTTATATATTGAGATAGGTAATTAAATATTAGGCATATGGTATGTGAATATCATTTAAATTGTGATACTGGAAAAATTGAGACATAACCTTAGACTTAAAATTTGAAAAAATATGATAGTTGAAATGTAAATTGGCATCAAGATTGACGAACTTGATTATAAATTTGGGTGCATTTTTGGGTCTAGGCTAAATACATTGTAATGTGGGTTTTGTTAGTTTCAAAATCTTATCATGGTTATCTATTTGGATAGATTGCACTAGTTTGGAAGCTCAACGAAAAGGGAAGACCCAAGTTCCGGAGTGAATTGTTGACTAATTGAGGCAAGTGGATTTCTAAACCCTTGTAAAGCGTATGAAATTTGTATATTTCCTTGTGTGGTCTTTGAGAATGATTTGAAGGCTTATTGCTTATTTATTGATGTTGTGTTACGGTTGCATTGTTATGAATTGTCCCTATTAATCAAAACGGTTATCTCCTCATTATTTATTTGAACATGTCATTTGCATTGATTCTGAAACATAGTTGTATAAGTGTTATGTGGTAAGAGGATATACCATTTTGAAAAACGTATCGCATGCCGCGATGGATATTATTTTCGAGAGACGTATCACGCGTCGCGACGGTTACTATAGATCGAGTGTCATGGCGCACGTCGAGACATATACATGGACATATATGTCCCCCATAAGTCCCAGACTAAGAGACAGCGGGTGTATATCGTTAGGTCAGACATGCATCACTATATTTGGCATTGCATTTCATGGCATTGCATATTTTGATCTTTGATGAACTTAAACTTCTGAGTGTCTTTTTATGAAACTCGTGTCTGACGAATATTGAGTTGTTATTGAGAATTGTAATATATTAGAGTGTTGTTATTGAGTTATGTGCTTTGTGAACTGTGAACTGTTAGGTTGGGCTGATTTTATGCAGGTTGTAGTGTGGAGGTTTGTATAGGCTGTAAGGAGTACCCATATTTTGTTCTCTCATCTTGTGTTTAGAGGTTTTCTTGTTGGGTACCATGTGGTTTGGTACTCATCCCTTGCTTCTACAAATTTTTGCTGGTCACGAGCCTGGATCTTCGTGATACCTTCCATTCTCTTCGTTCTCGAGGCTTCTTATGGAGAAATGTGAGGTAGTTGTTTGTCATCTCAGCGAACCTTCCTACTCCTGTTTATGATTTTTGGTTTTTACTTGAAACACGACGTGATTTTGGA
Organism: Solanum sitiens; assembly: GCA_016801875.1. Taxonomy (NCBI): domain Eukaryota; kingdom Viridiplantae; phylum Streptophyta; class Magnoliopsida; order Solanales; family Solanaceae; genus Solanum; species Solanum sitiens. Next base: position 32,196 of record JABWTJ010000658.1, on the reverse strand, counting down.
CTTGTGTGTCTTATTTCAATTCTAGTATTTACATTAGAGGCTTGTGCACATGACAACCAGGTTTTTGGGATTGAATTAAGTTGAATTGTTATTGGACTTTTGTTTTATTTCCACACTTAATTAGGTGATTGGGTTTTAGGCTAACTTGTCTTGGTGGGATAAGACGAGTGCCATCACGCCCATTTTTGGGTCGTGACAAAATGGTATAAGATCGCCAGGTTCATAGGTCTCACGTGTATATAAGACGAGTCTATGTAGAGTCTGAAAGATCGGTAAAGAAATATTTGTACTTATCTCTAAGAGGCTATAACGACTATTAGGAAAATTCCTTTTGTTCGTTATTTCTCATCGTGCGTGGTTACGTTTTTTTTAGTATTGAGTTATTGTATACTCTTTTGACATATGACGAGGACTAGAGCTAGTGTTACTAGTGCTAGAGGGGAGGAACTTCCCGAGCCAGTTGTTGAGGCCCCAACTAGGCGTAGGGGTAGGGCCCGAGCTAGAGGTCGTGCTCGTGGAAAAGAACTAGCCAGAGGTCGTGGACATGGATAAGAACGTGAGATGTCGTGCTATAAGGGTCACTCCAGAGCCTCAGATTGATGACAGAGAGGACCAGTTTCCTCCAGAACCTGCAGTTACACCTTTGCTTAAGGATATATTATTGAGGGTGTTAAGTGTGCTTCAGAGCTTTACTCAGAGTGGTGGTGCGACCTCCATACCACATGACTCTCAGACTAGAGAGGGGCTCAGACCCAAGAGCAGCAGGAAGCTCCAGTTATTCAGGATGTGGTGGGGCAGCTACCAGTGGATCCCATGGTTGAGAATGATCTTGCACCAGCAGTTAGGGTTCAAGGTGCACCATTGGTTGTTCTGATAGAGGATGAGAAGCGTAAGTATGAGAGATTCCGAAAGATGTACCCACCTCAGTCTCAGGGTGGGAAGAGTGAGGACTCTCATGAGTTTTTGTACTTGCCGAGAGTTGCTAGATGTTGTTGGATTAGCTGAGTCACATGTCGATATGCTACACTCCAGCTTTGTGGCCAGCGAGAGAGTGGTGGAGAACTTATTCGAAAACTTTGCCAGTTGGATCTCCTCCAGTGACGTGGGAAATGTTTTCTAGTTCCTTCCATGATCATTTTATCCCTTGAAGCGTGAGAGAGGAGATTCGTTTGAGGTTTGAGAATATGAGACAGGATGACTTATCTATTTATAGAGTATGAGGCACGTTTTTGTCAATTGTTTAGGCATGCTTTGGCCATTATTACATACGATATAGAGAGGATTCGTAGATTTGTGAGGGGGTTGACATTCTTTATCAGATCAGTTGTGTTTTGAGCATTTCGAGAGGGTGCTTCTTTCCAGTCCATTGTGAGCACTGCCAAAGAGGTGGAATTGATGAAGAGAGAGGAGTTTGGGGACCCTGAAAGGGCTCGTACATTAGGTCGGTTTCATAGTGCCTCACTGGAGGCACGGAATCACAGAGAGAGTGGTTCCTTTTAGCAGCAGGGACCCATTAATGAATCTATGCCAACATCTAAGGGTGGTCAGATATCTCGGGGTTCTTATAGCCCAGGTCAGGGCTCGTACGGTTCGCAGCAGCGACCTAGAGGGCGAGACAATTATAGTGGGTTTTTCGGATCCACAAAATAGTTCCCAGGTGAGAGATTTTGCTTTAGTTGTGGAGATCCTGATTACATAATGCGGTAGTATACTTCCCAGAGGGGTTGTGGAGGGCCCCAACTTAATTCTTCATTTCAGACTAGACCACTGGAACCATAGGGTAGAGTATATGGCAGAGTTCAGTCAGGTAGAGGCGGTAGAGTTTCTAGTAGTGGTGTTGTAGCTCAGCAGAGTAGGGGTAGAGGTACCACCCAGGCTGGAGGTGGTCGAGGGGGCCATTGCTATGCTCTCCCGGGGAGACCCAAGGTAGAGACCTCTGATGTTGTTATTACAGGTATCATCCCAGTATGCCATCAACATGCGTCTGTATTATTCGATCCAGGATTTATATTTCTTATGTGTCTAGTTATTTTTCTGTTGAATTTGATATGATATGTGATAGCATGACTGTACCTATTCATGTTTCTACGCCCGTGCGTGAGCCCTTAGTGGTGGATCGCGTGTATCGGTCATGTCTTATTTCTTTGGTTGGGTATGGCACATGGGTAGATTTAATCATTCTGGGGATGGTAGACTTTGATGTTATCTTAGGTATGAATTGTCTTTCTTCTTATCAAGTTGCGCTTGACTGTAATTCTAAGATTTTGACTTTAGTAATGCTTGGTGTTCTGCGGGTTGAGTGGAAGGGTGCTAGTTTCTCTTATCCTAGCAAAGTTATCTCATTTATCCGTGCTCAGAGGTTGGTAGAGAGAGGGTATTTGTCTTACTTAGATTTTATTTGAGATACTAGTGTTGAACCACCTCCTATTGATTGTGTTCCCGTGGTTCAAGAGTTCCTCGATGTGTTCCCTTCTGATCTTCCAGGTGTTCCTCCCGATAGGGATATTAATTTTGCTATTGATTTGGAGCCGGGCACTAATCCCATTTCTATTCTTTCCTATTGTATGGCTTCAACATAGTTGAAAGATTTGAAGGATTAGTTGCAGGACTTATTGAGTTAGGGGTTTATTCGCCCTAGTGTGTCACCTTAAGGTGCCCCTGTGTTGTTTGTGAAGAAAAATGATGGGACTATGAGGATGTACGTTGATTACAGACAGTTGAATAAGGTAACAGTGAAGAATAAGTACCCTCTTTCGCGTATTCATGACTTATTTGATTAGCTACAGGGATCATCATTGTTCTCTAAGATTGATTTGAGGTCCGGGTATCATCAGTTGAAAATTAAGGCATCAGATATCCCTAAGACAGCTTTTTGGACTCTATATGGGCATTATGAGTTCCTAGTGATGTTATTTAGGTTTACTAATGCCCCTGCAACATTCATTGTGTTGATGAATGGGGTGTTTCGACCATACCTTGATTCATTTATGATTGTCTTTGTCGATGACATTTTGGTTTACTCCAGGACTGAGGAGGACCATGTCCGACACTTGAGGATTGTACTTCAGAGGTTGAGAGAAGAGAATTTGTATGCCAAGTTATCAAAGTGTAAGTTCTGTGGCATTCTTGGGACACGTGGTGTGAAAAAAAGGTATTAGAGTAGATCTGGCCAAGAATTAGGCAGTTAAAGGCTGGACGCGACCAACTTCTCCTATCGAGATTCGGAGTTTTATGGGATTTGCAGGTTATTACCGATGATTTGTTATGAGTTTCTCTAGTATTGCATCTCCATTGATTGGATTGACTCATCAGGGTGTGGTTTTTTAGTGGTCTTATGAGTGTGAGGAGAGCTTTCAATAGCTCAAGACTTTGTTGACTTCGGCTCCTATGTTGACTCTACCTAAGGATGGTGTAGATTTTACTCTATATTGTGATGCTTCAGGAGTCAGTTTGGGTGGTGTATTAGTGTAGAAGGTGATTGCTTATGCTTCTAGGCAGTTGAAGTCCCATGAGAAAAACTACCCTACTCATGATTTGGAGTTGGCGGTTGTGGTATTTGTACTTAAGTTATGGCGTCATTATTTGTATGGGGTGGCTTGAGGCAACGGAGGTGGCTTGAGTTGCTGAAGACTATGATGTGACCATTTTATATCATACAGTGAAGGACAATGTTGTGGCCGATGATTTGAGTAGGAAGACTCCTATCATAGGGTGTCTTGCAACACTTAGTATTGAGGAGAGACCATTGGCTAGAGATGTGCAGATGTTAGCCAACAATCTTGTTCGCTTGCAGATTTGAAAAGAGAGTGATGGGATGATTGGTTTTATTGAGGCTCGGTCTTCTTTAGCGAGCACATCCGTGCGTACCAGTTTGATGATGAGAAGTTATGTCTCATTCAAGACAAGGTATTGAGAGGGGAATCCAAGGAGGATGTCCTTTATTCTGATGGTGTCTTGAGGATCGGAGGTAGGATTTGCTTGCCCAATACGGGCGATTTGATAAGATTGATTCTTGAGGAGGCCCATTGCTCTTGATATTCCATCCATCCGGGAGCTGCATAGATGTATCATGATGTGAGTCAGCATAACTGTTGGTATGGGATGAAGAGTTATATTTAAGACTTTGTTTTGAGGTATTTGACTTGTCAGCTTGTAAAGTGTGAGCACCAGCGACCCGGGGGTGTATCTCAGAGGATGCTTATTCCTACTTGGAAGTAGGAGCGGATTACTATGGACTTTGTTGTGGGTTTGCCTACCACAGTGGGTGGTTATGACTCTATTCTGGTTGTTGTTGACAGGCTAACCAAGTCAACCTACTTCATTGTGGTTCGGGTGAAAAATACGGTAAATAATTTAGCCGAGCAATATAAAAGGTTGTGTAACCACATAGGGTTCTGGTTCTGTTATATCATATCGAGGTTCATTATTCACTTATGATTTTTTGAAGACATTACAACATGGTATGGGTACTCAGTTAGATATGAGTGCAACCTTTCACCCTTAGACAGATGGTCAGTTAGAGTTGACGATTCATGTGTTGTAGGACATGCTCCAAGCGTGTGCGATCGATTTTGGTGCTAGATAGGATCAAAATTTGCCCTTAGCAAAGTTTGCATACAATAACAGCTATCACTCCAGTATTCAGATGGCCCCATTTAAGGCGTTGTAGATCTCCAATAGGTTGGTTTGATTCGGCAGAGATGGACTCTTTAGATATATGCTTGCTTACAGATGCTATGGAACAAGTCTATATGATTCAGTATAGATTGTTGACAACCCACAGTCGACATAAAGATTTATGCAAACTGGAGAGTGATGTACCGTGAGTTCACGTTATTTCAAATGCATTTCACTTAAGAGTTGTATGTGTTTAGAGACATTTTGTATTGCTTTTAACAAGTTTTGTGTTTTGTTTTGCAGAAAATATTTTCAAGCATAAAATGACGGAGACAACTAAGAAAGTGCAGATGATGATCGTAGATGAGCAGCTCATGCATGGGAAGAAATAAGGGAATTCTGACCAAGTGTGGAACCATGACTAACATCGATGGTCTGTCGATTGATCAACGGACCGTACTGGTGAACCGTAGTTGGCGACTATGAGGGTTCCAATACTTAATATTTGAAGAATCTAAGTATGCAGTCAATAGGAAGCATCGTAGACCATAGATGGAACGACGGACCGTGTTATTGGTCCGTCTTTTGATTCAGAGAGGATGCCATGCGGGGATCAAAACATTTCTCTAAGTCCTGGATGACGCAAGCAATCCATGGACCATCGATCAATCGATGGAACGTCAGTGGTCCCGTAGATGGAAGTCGCGTTCCTTAACAAAACTTTCTTTATTTAAATTCCTTTTTAATTAGGATTATGTTTTCTATAAATAGGGCATAAAACCTTGTTTTTGGGGTTATCTACTACTACTCTTGTTCTTGTTTATGCTTTGGAGATTACTTTTTGCAACTTTTGCAAATAATTGATTTCCGAATTTGGTTTTGAAGCTTTTGGTTTGAAATTCAATTGCAATTTATGGGTTTACTATTCTTATTACGTAAGTTCATGATTTCTTCATCTACAAATATGAATTGTGTTCTTGCTAATATGGGTAACTAAATCCACAACTAGGGTTGTGGGAACCATTAAGGATTAACAAAGTATAACTAGTAATTAAGCAATTCTTGAATAGTGTTTTTGCATGCATTGATAATTCTTTCGCTTAGAAGTCTTTTTAACGAGTGTACGCGTTAGAAATCGCTTTGTTGCTACTTGTCGGACCAAGGAGGTAGTTAATAAGAAAATAATTATCAACATAGATTTAGTGTGGTTCTATCTAATAGGCTAGTGTTGATTGAAGTAATAACTAAGCCATACATCGATTATGATGTCTTATATGAGGTAATGGTAAGGGTTAATAAATTATACACACGTAGTTGGACCAAGGTGCGGGGTGAAATTTTCTCGATGCCGGACAAAGGATTTAGAGATACCTAACTTATCATTTTGCATGTAATACACTAGGAGAGGATTACTATTACTAGGAATACAGCGTTATGAACTTGTGAGGAACACACACCATAGTTACTTTCTCATCTTGATAACAACCAAAGTTTACTTTTGCTCACTTGATAATCGCACAATTGAAGGAATTTGTTTTACAACCCCCCCACCCCCTTACTTAATTGTTTTGGAAATACCTTGACTAAAAAGATATAATCGTGGGTTAAAGTTAAGTCTAAACTATTTTCCTCGTGGGATCAATTCCAACCTATTAGTTGGGTTATTTACTAGATAACGATCGCATATGCTTCATTAAGGAGGTGTAATTTGAGCGTATCAAATTTTTGCGCCGCCGCCGGGAAATTTTGGCTTTTATATTAATTTTAACTACATTATTGAACATTAGTCAACTATTTCCTAATTTTACTTTTTCTTTGTGTTTTTATCTCTCTCAGGTCTAGCTCTAGTGTATGCTAAGTACACGGAGCCAAGGGGAACCACTCATTCCTTACGATCCCGAATTGAATCGAACTTAGCGAAGGATGGAGAATTAAGGGGTCCCAGGTAACCCAAACAGAGGGAATGTAGGTGATGGAGCAGGACACCAACCTCTAATACTAGTTGAGACAAACAATCCTTGAGGTTGCAACCTCCAGCAGCCCCACGACCTCAGGAGTATTATATGGGCAACATGAATATTGCAGACTCTGATGGACCTCTTGTCCTACCCCCTTTGCCCCAGGGGTACACATTCTGGTGATGAGTAGCTTGATGCAGATGCTCACCGCAAGGGGATTGTTTTCGGGACTACCATCAGAAGACCCACATGCTCATATAGACAAGCTTAAGGTGGTTTGCAAAAGTTGTGCGGGTAGACCAGACTTGGATATGAATGTCATCGGGTTGCGAGTGTTCTCTCTATCACTGATATGTAATGTTGCCATATGGTTCACTAAACTGCCCTACAACTCAATCTATACTTGGGATCAATTGAGAGATGTGTTCTTAGCATGGTACTATCCAGTGTCCAAGAAGCTCAACCATAAAGATAAGTGAACAATTTTGTGGCATTACCTGGAGAGTCGGTGAGTAGCTCTTGAGACAGATTCACTACATTCGTGAGGGGTGTCTCAAATCATCGCATTGATGATGATTAACTGAAGGGTTATTTCTATAGAGGTCAAGATGACAACAGTAACGTGGTGCTTGATACTATTGCTGGTGTAACCTATGGGGAATGCACTTATGCTGAGATTGCGAAGAAGATATCTCGCAATAATAAAGCTTGGAGCACTAGAAAGTCGGACACTAGGCAAAACACCTTCGTTGTTCAAGCTACAAACAATCCAACCGCAGATGAGATTCTTGAAGAGATGGTGCAGATGAGAACCAAGTTGGGGTTGGCCTTGAAACATGTAAGCGGGGGCGCAGAGAAGGTGAATGCGGTCAACAATTTGACTAAGCACCCACCACTGGCAGAAGATTATTACTATGAGGAGGATGCATATGTAGTTAATGATTAAACGGGGGGTTTTCGACCAAACACCCAAGGTTCCAATCTGGATAATTGGCTCCAAGGTCAAGAATACCAAGGTAGAAACTATGGTAGCTACAACAAGAGTGTCAATATGTCTGAGATGGGAACTACAATTGCGATAACAACTTCAACCGGAACAACTATGGTAACAGGAATAATCGGGTTGGGCCATATGTTCCTCCTCAAAATCAGGAAGTTTCCCCTAGGAAAGGTAGAGGTAGTATTGCGCCGATTGAGGATATGTTGTAGAAGATGATGAGGAGGCTTAATGCAACTAATGAGAATGTCAATGAGATGAGAGGTGATTTATCTGTCAATGGCAAAAGGTGGATGAACATGCGGTCTCAATTAAGCATCTTGAGCTATAGATGACTCAATTGTCTACTAATGTGAACCCACGCCAACCAGACACTCTTTCAAGAAACACTATCAAGAACCCAAAGAATGATGGGCATTGCATGGCAGTCACTACTCGAGGAGGAAAGCAAACCATGAATCCACCTATGCCGTTTGTAGTAGAAGGTGATATGAGAAAGGAATATGATGTAGTAGAATCTACTAAAGAGTTGGGTGATGCAACGATGAAAGAAGTAGGGTTTTCTTAGAAAGTGTCCCTTATACCTAGACCTCTACCACCATTTCCACAGAGACTAGTGAAGAAAACGAAAAATGGTAAATATCACTGATTTATCACTATGTTGAAGCAGCTATCCATCAATGTTTTGTTGACAAAAGCTTTAGAGAAAATGCCCTGATATGCTAAGTTTATGAAGGATATGGTGACAAAGAAGAGGCCGGTGAGTTTTGAAGATGATGAAAGAATGCAGCATTGTAGTGCTATTGCTAAAATGTCTCTTGTGCAGAGGAAGGATGATCCGTGTGCCTTCACCATTCCATGTACTATAGGGTTGCTAAATTTCTCAAAGGCGCTGTGTGATCTTGGTGCGAGCATAAATCTCATGCCACTGTCCTTTTATAAGAAGTTAGGCTTTAGGGACCCAAAGCCTACCACGATGCGGTTACTGAGGTCGATCAAACTGTAAAGAGGCCCATAGGTGTACTCCATGATGTGCTTGTGAAAGTGGAGTCATTCATCTTTCTGGACGACTTAGTGATTCTTGATTGTGAAGTTGATTTTGAGGTTCCCGTTATCCTAGGGAGACCATTCCTTGCAACTGGTTGTGCATTAGTCGATATAAAAAAGGGCAGATGAAGTTTAGGTTGAACAATAAAGAAGGAACTTTCAATATTTGTAGGTCCATGAAGCAGAGTGGTGAGCTCAAAATGGTATCTGCAATCACCTACACAGTTGAGATTGTATCCAAAGTGCAAATTAAAGAGCGAATAGGTGTTGAGGCACTAGCAACGATCATCATAAATTTTGACAGTGATAGTATTGAAGAGTATGATGTTTTGGTGGTCGCACTTGAAAGAAATGAATATCGGTCAAAGCCAAAGAAGTTGGAGTTGGACATGAAGCAGCGAAAGTCTCCACCTGTGAGACTATCTATTGTGGAAGCACCAAAATTAGAGCTTAAGGCTCTACCACCGCATTTGAGGTATGTATTCCTTGGTAGAGATGACACTTTGCCAGTGATTATTGCAACAGATTTATATGGGCAACAAGTAGAGTGCTTAGTGGCAGTGTTGAAGAGGTTCAAGCGAGCCATTGGATGGACTATTATAGATATTATTGGGATACCTCCCGGTATTTGTTCACACAAAATCCAACTCATGCCAGATCACAAACCTAGTATTAAGCACCAAAGAAGGTTGCATCCAACTAAGCAAGAAGTAGTTAAAAAGGAGATTATCAAGTGGTTGGATACTTGGGTCATTTATCCTATTGCGGACAGTTGTTAGGTGTGCCTTGTTCAGTGTGTGCCTAAAAAGGATGGGATGAATGTGGTACCTAATGAAAGGAATGAGCTTGTTTCGATTCGTCCAGTGATCGGATGGAGAGTTTGCATGGACTACCGGAAGTTGAATGCATAGACAGAAAAAAGCCATTTTGCCATGCCCTTCATGGACCAGATGTTAGACAAACTTGCAGGCAGGGGTTGGTACTATTTTTTTTTTATAGCTATTCGGGCTACAACCATATCTATATCACCCCATAAGACAAAGAAAATACCATTTTTACTTGCCCTTATGGGACTTTGGCATTCAAAAGGATGCTATTTGGGTTGTGTAATGTGCCAGCGACCTTCCAGGATTGTATGATGTCGATATTTTCTGATATAGTGGAGGACACTATTGAGGTGTTCATAGATGATTTTTCTGTGGTTGGTGACTTTTTATCGGTGTTTGAATAATCTGGCCGAGGTGCTAAAGAGATGTAAATATTTCAATTTGGTACTAAATTAGGAGAAGTACCACTTTATGGTGAAAGAAGGTATAGTGTTGGGCCATAGAATCTCATTCAAAGGGATAGAGGTTGATCGGGCCAAAGTTGAGGTGATAGAGAAGCTTCCACCACCCATCTCAATCAAGGGTGTGAGAAGTTTTCTTAGGCATGCTGATTTTTATCAGAGGTTTATCAAGGATTTTTGAAAATTGCACATCCTTTGTGCAAACTGCTCGAGAAGGATTATAAGTTCTATTTTGATGAATTCTGTCTCAAAGCATTTGGAGAGTTGAAAGGGAAGTTAGTGTATGCACCCATTATTTTTTCACCAAATTAGGGTGAGCCATTTGAGGTGATGTGTGATGCAAGCAGGCTTGCACTTGGTGTGGTATTGGGATTGAGAAGAGATAAAATCCTTCATCATATCTATTATGCAAGTAAAGCCCTGAATGAAGCCTAAAAGAACTAAACAGGAACTTTTCGCAGTGGTGTTTGCATTCAAGAAATTTTGCTCCTATTTGCTTGGCACAAGGGTCATAGTGCATACTGACCATTCTGCTTTGAGTTAAGCCAGGGTTGATCAAATGGGTATTATTTCTTCAAGAGTTTGATTTTGAGGTGAAGGATAGAAAGGGGACTGAAAGTCAAGTGGCCGACCACTTGTCTAGATTGGAGGATGAATTTATGCGCAAATTGGGGGGAAAGGCTTAAATTGATTATGCGTTCCCAGATGAGCATGTATTTAATGCTTCTCAAGATCGGATCCAATGGTTTACAGACTTTGATAACTATCTGGCAAGTGATTTGGTCCCGTTGTATTTGACTTTCAGCCAAAGGAAGAAGTTCATGCATGATGTGAAGAAGTTCTTTTGGGATGAGTCTCACTTATATCGGAGTTGTGTTAATGGGATTATTAGTCGTTGTGTACCTGAGGTTGAAATGTTAAGTTTTCTAGAGGCGTGTCATTCATCTCCGGTTGGTGGGCACCATAGTGGTATTCGAAGTGCGCATAAGATCTTGCAGTATGGGTACTATTGGCCCACCATCCACAAAGATGCTCATGATTTCTCCAAATCATGTGATTGTTGCCAACAAGATGGAGGAATTTCAAGGAGGCAAGAGCTTCAATGAATCCCATTCTGGTGATTGAGCTAATTGATGTATGGGTAATTGACTTCATGGGTCCATTTGTGAGTTCTCATGGGATGAAGTTTATTCTTGTGGTGGTTGACTTTGTGTCGAAATGACTGGAAGCAATTGCGCTCCCCAACAATGAAGGAAGGAGTGTTACCGCATTCCTGAAGAATATCTTCTCCATATTTGGCACACCTACGGCCGTTATTAGCGACGAAGGTTCTCACTTTTGTAATAAGTTGTTCAAAGCACTGTTGGAAAAATATGGTGTTCGCCACAATGTGGCCACTCCTTACCACCCACAAATAAGCGGGCAAGTTAAAGTGTCCAACCGGGAGATCTGTAACGACCCGAAGGTATACACTAGAAGGAATGACATCCGCAAGTCATCACATGGCATATGAGACACCGATAAGTCTCAAACAAGCCACTCGTATCATTCATTGCAAAATATACTCCAAAATAATAAGAATTTTAAACTTTCTTCACACACGAAGAATACTTTCATTAATACGCTAGCGGAAGACTTTTAAAACATTTAACCTTTACAATGTCTCATTAAACCATCTAATACTTTGAATGTACAAAATTTGGGACTAAGCCCATATAAAACTTAAAATAAAGACTAAGACATAAAGGAACATGTAGGTCTTGTCCTCGAATCTATGAGGACTCACCAATACTTCATCTTCAATCCTTAGAAACTTATCCATCATCCATAGCATATCAAGACTTCCAATTCCCTACACTTTAGTCAAAAATTGAAAAGAAGGGGTTAGCACATTGAATGCACTAAGTATGGAAGCCATTCAAAAACCATGAAAAAGCAACATTTAGTACAGAACATGCTTTTCATGAGATTTTGATAAAAACCTTCATAAAAGTGTTTAAGAGACATAATACAATTCAATAATCACATATAAGACATAATCCATATAACATCAATCACATGACCATATTCACCTTGACCCCCTACTAAAGGTTATCCTAAGACCCACCTAAGTAAGATATGATGTGGCCTCCCATACAACCCCTTCACATACACCTAGATGATCCTCCAGACTACCTAAAGTAAAGTTATTCCAGTTCATCACATATCACATGGTCCATATTCAATAATAAGCCTTTACATCATTTAGACTCTCTACCTAAGGTTACTCTATGACTCACCTAAGTAAAACATGAAGAGACCGCCCATACACCCTCTTCAAGCCTACCTAAGCAATCCTCAAAGCTACCCTATGACCCTTTCTATTCAACATACTTCATTAAGAGAACCATATTCATTTCAAAACAATTTTGAGAGACGACCATTCATTTAGATACTTCACATAATGGTCTTGTAAAATACCTAGGGAACCTACATCCTAGCATCTTCAAAGCATACTCGTGTCATGTCTATATAGCGTCCCATTCTACTACCTAAACGTTGTAAAACTTTTCCAATACTAAATTGTAAGATCCCGAAAATGACATAGGTGAACTAGAGCCTAACATGTGGTAAATGTGGTCTAAGGTCCTAAATAGGTCTATTAAAGGGTATTGAGGCAGTGTCTAAAGTATTAGGTGCATTGGAAGTTAAACGTCAAGGGACGACCAAGACGTTCGACGACTAAGTCACCTAAGTACCTCATATGTGGTTCTATGTGTTTATGTGTGATTCATGATGTTGTGAAGTCCTTAAATTAGTTAATATGATGTATATAGTCAGTGTGTTAAGTTTCGAGAAGTTTGGAGATCAAACACTCAAGAACGTCCATGACGTTCGAAAGATGTGCTTTGATATGACCTTGTGTGTCTAGGCATGTTTCATTGAGTTTTACATGTTAGTTTTGGGTGAAATTCATGTGAGAGGTCCTAAACTTATGGTCGTGTATGGGTTGTAAACTTTCGGGAAAGTTATCCCTAAGGACCATCCAAGGGTCCTTGAGGAAGGACCCAAAACTTGGTGTCAAGACTGTCCAAGGCAGCCCCAAATGACGGAGGCATCGACGACTTGTGGGCCAATAGACGCCCCGTCGATGGATTCCATTGGTAGGGACTTAGGCTGCAGAAATAAGGGAACCATGTTGAGTCTCTGAACTCAACGAAGGAAGGACAGGACGGTCTGTTTGTGGACAAACGGTCCGTCAACTGCCCAACCGTCGATGGTGCTGTCTCCTGCGCAGTTCACTGCCAAGTTGAGGGGTGAACTTGTAAATTCACACCACTTCTAAATAAGAGGTTTGGAGGTTCCATAAGGGTCTTTTGGGTATTTTAAGTGTGTATATAAGTCTAAAGCACTTAGAAGATTTCATTCTTCAAAATCAAAACCCCAAAATCCCTTAGAAGTTCCCCAAGACTCCATTAAAGCTAAAAACACAAAGAATATCTTGGATTGGTGATTTGAGTGGAGATTCTCATCAAATTGAAGGATTAGCATTGTTAATGTATGGTTTTTGATCCTTGAAACTTGTTTCATCAAGGAGCCCAACTTTCAAATATGTTTTCTAAAGTTTTCAAAAGATGAATTGACCTATTTCATGATCTACCATGGGTTCTTGCATTAATGGTTTCTAATCATTGTTTAGTGATTGAGTTGTGTTTATTAAGGTTATTCAACTCAATTAACCTATGAACCCAGTTAATTGATGAACCCTAGTTTTTGACTAATTTATTGGTTACTTGATATTGGTCTAATGTTTATGAATTAATGTGTAGTTTCTTATGAGCTTTCTAATGATATAAGAATTGTATTCAATTGATATCTAATTGGTCTTAGATTGTTGAATCTATAATGAATTAACCTAGATTCATCTAGTTTTATGATTTATGTATTGAATTGATGTTCATGGCCATGGGTAAGGGCCTTATGATATTGAATTTGATGATTTGGCATTGGCTTGAAGTGTTGATGATGAAGTGGTTTTACGCTGCGCTATTTTACTTTAATTAATGTTAATTAGACTTCAATTATGTTGTTATTGGTTTGGTCCACTTATGGTGGCGGTGTTATGTGAATTGATGTGGCCTTGTCGGCGTTATTTTAAGTATATTGATGATCATGACCTTATCGGCAACTACTTGAAGTTATATGGATATTTGTGTAGTTGATTAGGTGATGTATGATCATATCTACCTATATGTGAAAGTATGTGTTATTCTATTGATACTATTTAGGTAATCATGTAATGCAATGACTATGTGTTAAGTGTGTAGTCTTGGAGTTGATATATGGTTGTTCAACTTGGCTATATGAGTCTATAATGATTATGTAGATGATGTTAAGGTAATGAATAGGTTGACTAAATTATGTTAAGGGTCATTCCTAAGTGTCTAAAAGATGATATGCTATATGTGCTAAATTTATGTAATGTTGTGTCTTGTTTAGGTAGACTTGTGTCCCTTACTAGATGCTTGTATGAATAATAATATGTGATGTCTTGACTTAGGAACCTAAAGAGTCTTAGTATTGAAAGAATGAATGTTAGGTGAGACCTTGAATGATGATAAGAGGGTCCTTTATGTGAATCCTTGAACCAAGTGGTAAGGTTATAAAACTTGAAGTCGAAAGTCGTAATGGTATCCTTCATGTAATGAATGAGGGATTTAAGGTTGATTGGCTAGAACGGCATCATATCAATCCTTAGGAAAGTCATGATGAGATTCTTGTCGCCTTAGTGAGATAGCCCTAGTGTGCCTTGCTTTGGTCGGGTAAATGCAATTGGGTTATGAACTTGATATGGGACCCATTTGTATGAACCTTAATGTGAATTAATTTATGAGAACGAAGGCTAGCACCGAGTGAGTATGGTAAGGGAAGTAGTTCTAGTTAAAGAATAAGACTAAATTACAAAGCATGCCCTTCATATTTACTTATCCATGTGCCTACATGGGATGTGTCCAAGTTCTACCATTGGCAAGTAGAACAACCTCATCGGAGTAGGATAGAACTCCGGATTCCATGTTTTGCTACCATGGTCTATGTCGGTTATTGCCTATTCTCATCATATGGGATACATATTAGCATTAGAGAAGTTCTATAAGGTTTAGGTGGTGGTATGGGACGCTATCTAGACATTGCACAATAGGATTTGAAGGTGTTAGTAAGAGTCTATAGGTCTTCTCCAAGACCATTATTTGAATGTCCTTTATGTAATGTATGTCTCTTAAATGAACTAATGAACTAATGACTTAATGATATAAAATATGTAAATAGATAAGTACCTAATCTAAAGTGACTTAAGGATTCCTTAGTTAAAGTGTGAAGAGGGCATAAAGGATGATCTCTTCATGTCTTACCTATGGAAGTCTTGAGAATGACTCTAGTTAGGGAAGTTGCTTGTTATGTTTGACATGATCTAAACTTAGGAAGTCTTAAGGATTATTTAGGTAGCCTTGAAGAGGGTGTATGGGCGTTCTCTTCTAGGAATACTTAAGTAAGTCTTTTGATAGTCTTGGTAGGGGAGATTGTCATATTATGTATGTTTTGTATGTTGGTGTATTCTAGGTGTGTATGTGTCTCATTATGAGTAATCTTAAGGATCATTTAGGCACATCTAAAGAGGGTGTATGGGCGGTCTCTCTTGTGTGACTTAAGTGAATCTTAGGATAGCTTTAGTGAGAAGACTGCATGCTTTGAAGTGTCTTAAAAGGAGTAAAGATAACAGTGAAGAACTTCACTGTACAGTGAAATGAGGTTACTGTGAAGTGACCTCTAAAATGTGTTAAATTGTTTAAGTGTTTTCTTATGTGATTCTAAGTTGCTAAATGTTGTTCTTATGATGATATTATGATATTTAAATGAAAACATGCATATTTCCAATAAATGTCAGTTTTCATGATTTTTATGCATAATGACATACTTAGTACATGTGGTTGTACTAATTCCATGTTTTTATCTATCTATATAGTTCTTGGCAGGTGAAGAGCTTTTGGGAAGAAGACTTGGATTTAGAAGATCGTTCAAGAGAAGTTGAAGTATGTCCTCACTTGACTCGAGGGCATATATGTCTTTTATGTTTCTTATTGAAGTATTGTAATAGACTTAATATTACTATATTTTCTATTTCGTATGGGCCGTGTCCCAAGTACTCTTGTGTCTTAAGATGATGAGATTGAGACTTAGTATTTCCTATTACTTTTATATGAAAGAGTTTTTAAAGACTATGATATTGTTTTATGGAAAGTTTTAATTCCGCACTACTTTTCATTATGTATATGCGATGAATGATATGAGAGGCTTGTATGAGACCTCCGAGAGGTCGAGTATGCGCGTCACAATCCGAGATTGTGCCCTAACTTCTAAGGTGTGGTATCGGGTCGTGACAAGAATGTATCCCACATGATGAGAATAGACATTAACAGACATAGACCATACTAGATTGGTATGGAATCCGGTGTCATAAGACCCCACACCTTGGAAGGTGTTCTACTTGCCAAAGGTAGAACTAAGACTCATCCCATGTTGGCACATGGTTCTAGGATATCAAGGCCTTTTTGTACTCTACTCTCATTCTCAAGTAAAGTTACTACCACAAGCATATCCATCGGTTCTTTACCGTGTTTCTCATAGAGTAAGTTCATTCACATCAAGGGGTAAGAGAAGGTACCATTTCTTAGTCCTACCAACTCATAATACCCCTACCAAGATGGTTCCACAAGGGCTGCCACTTAAGTTCTATAAGGATAGCTCATTCTTATGACTTTCTTAGAGATGGTTTCATGACGTTCCAATCAGCCTATCCCTAAGTCCATCATTCACACAAAAAGGATACCATTACGGCTTTCAACTTCAAGGATATCATAACCTTCTTTCTATATTGAAGGTTCCACGTATATAACCTTCTTTTCATATTCAAGATTCTACATATAATTCATGCTTAAAAGGGCACCATCTTAGGTAACCGATCCTAGACGTTCATTCAACATTCACTCATACACATATAAGACAAAGGTTCATAAAACTGCTAAGTCAAGATGTTCATATTCACATACTTAGCATGTACCAAGTAGAGGGACATAGTGTACCAATCAAGACACACACATCACCTTCATATCACATATTCAATACCATTCAAGTACCAAGTAGGGATACTAAGTCTGCCACAGAGGATACCACATTAACATATAAGGCCCTTCTTAGTCCTTCATCACCATATACCATCACTTAAGGAAGAATCATAACATTTACACTAATATAAGATCATATAGTCATCACATGAATACTCTACTTCATACTTTCACATTATACAATATTACACATATTTCACATCATAACATCGCCTCACATATTCATACAAGTCATAACACCTTATACGTGATCACCTTGTTTCACATTATACCTTCATATAAGCCCTAACATGATACTACCACAATTTACATAATAATGCCGACAAGGCCATGATCATCATATAATCAACACATAAGCACCGCCACCATAAGTGGACCATACCAATTAATAGCAATTCTATATCAACTCTACCCAATGTAGGAGGATTAGGTCAACTTACTACCTTTTCCATCATCACACCACCATTACTTAGCCTTTTCAATCAATTCCCTTCACAAAGACTCTTATCATTAGCCATATACACAATTCTAAGTCAATAATCAAACCATACCAATGATACCATAATATACAATATGAATATCATCAATTGAAGGAAGCTTATATACAATTCTAGCATGATCAATACTTAGTTCAATAGCCCAATACAATCTACACATGAAATCACTAAAATCAAAACCATGATTAATTCACCCACATTAGGGCCAAACTTAGAGAATTTCATAAGGTCAAGGGTTCATGGATATTTTCATTGGAAAACATCAATTATACATAATAACATCATATCTCATTGTTTGAAAATGTTTCATGCAAGAACCCATGACTTTGAGTATAAATTGAAATTTTTCATAAACTTGAAGATCATTGAAATCACTTTGAGATTGGATCTAAGGTGATAGCAAGCCTTATATAAAGAACTCTCATACCTTATTAGAAAGAATCCCCAAGATAATTGAAGAAGAACTCCATTGAAATCCATCATCCAAGCTCCAACTTGACCTTGACCTTTCATGGAGGTTTTTGGAGAAAATGTTGGGAGGGAAGGGTTTTGATTTACGTGCTAGGGTCTAAATGAGAGTTTAATCACTTACATAGTCTTAAAATACCCAAATACACCTAAAACAACCGCAACACAATTTAAAAGACTTGGGGTAAATTTCCCAAAACACCCCAAGCTTGGCAGAAAATTGCAGGCAGTGTGCAAGTCCGAACCACGCCCACCAACGACGGTCCGTTGTTTGTACCACGTCCCATCGTTTGGTGCTTCTTAGTTATGGTCTACAACTCCAAAAGTGCAGGCATGCAGGCTCCATCGATGTCCTAAGTCGACGAGCCGTTGTTTGGGTCGTCGTTTGCCACTGCATGCAGGCTGCTTGGCAGCTTCTAACCCTTGAGTTGGGGTCCTCCTCTAGGGCCCCTTGTGGGTCCTAAGTGTAGTTGTACCTGGAAGTTAAACCCCTAAACATTCTCATCTAGGTCTTTGGAACATCTCCTATCAATTTCAACACCAAACAAGTCGCGAAACATGCAAAGGCACACTAGAACACACAATCACGTCCAAAGGCTAACTTTCGAACGTCTTGGACGTTCTTCCACATTTGACTTCCAAATTCAATACACTAACTTCTAACACTATTATTAAAAAATTTAAGACCTTATAAACTCATGAGACACATGTTAGGCTCTAATTTCACCTAGTTCATTTTTAGGGTCGTTACAAGATCAAATATATTTTAGCAAAAACTGTAAATGCCAATATGACGGATTGGTCCAGGAAGCTAGATGATGATCAATTGTCCTACTGCACTGCATACAAGACCCCCATAGATATGTATCCTTGTATATGCAAAGGCTTGTCACTTATCAGTTGAGCTAGATCATAAGGCGATGTGGACAATGAAGAGACTGAACTTGGATTGGACAGAAGCGTCAAAATAGAGGCTAACTGAGTTGAATGTGATTGATGAGTATCTCTTAAAATCCTATGAAAGTTTAGTCATCTACAAAGCGAATATGAAGAAGTATCATGACCAAAAATTTGAAAAACGAGAATTTGCAGTTGGTGATCTCGTGCTTCTATTCAACTCTATGTTGCGCTTATTTTTGGGCAAACTCAAGTCAATAAACATGGCCGTTCCTCATCACCAAAGTGTTCCCTCATAAAGCGGTTGAACTGGAGAACAAGGAAGGCACAACGTTCTCTGTAAATGGACAAAGGATTAAGATCTATCTGGGGCATGCGGAAAGTGTTCATGAAGTGGTTGAGGCCTACTATCTTGATGAAGTCTGAGTAATTAAGGGTCTTGCGTCATGCCGCGAAGTTAAATTAAGCGCTACTTGGAGTCAACCCAAGGTGTACACTCTAGCCAACGATAGATTTTGTTTCCCTTGAAGAAAGAGTTTTTGTTTTGTTAAGTTTCTCTAGGTGTTTCATTTTCTTTGTCTTTGTGTGCTAGTGTTGGATAGAGAATAAAATAGGGTGTGTGTCTAAATAATGTCCAAAAAATTTACAAAAATAATGGCCCGATTATTGTTACATATGCAGGAGAAAAAATTAGAAATCTTCTGAAAATGGTCTGGTGCAGAGGTCTACGGACCCCATCGACGGTTCGTCGTTCAATCGACAGACCGTCAATGGTGTTCGTAGATCCCAGGTAAGCATCGTAACTTGTACAATTCTAATAGTGATTTACGGGCTGTTGATCGATCCACGGACCGTCAATAAGGTCTTGTGGATCCAATCTTCCAGTGAACCGACCTGACCCGGCCGCCTATATTTAAAACACACCATTCAAATTCTCCCCCCCCCCTTCTATTTTCTTTCCAAATTCTTTCCATAACCATTTATCCCCATTAACTTCCTCCCTAAATCACTCCCCAAATCATTACCGTATATCTAAAAACCCTCTATCTTATCATTTTCCCCGAATCCCAATCATCTCTCTGACAAATTATCTATCTTTTCATCCTCACAAGTCTGGTGATTGGGTTCGGCGAGCGTTGGCTTTTTCTTTGGGTAACACATCATTGTACGCATATAATCACAACACTCTTCATCACCTAAAAGGTAATTCAACTTTCCCTAACTCTGAATTCGCTTCATAGTTGAATATAGGAAGTCGGGAGTGGGTTCTTGACCTTGGGACTGAATTGATTAAAATTGCATGCTACTAGTTACGTAGTAATTACCCTTGGAATGATAGAGAGTGATTGTGTAGCATATTAACTACCCAAAATATGTGTGTATAAGTCTACATGTCAGTTCCAACCTAGAATTCCACACTTTACCCAAATCAGGGTTAGAAAATTGTACAAAATCGTAACCCTAGGAACGACGAACTAGCATATGATATGTTGAAAAACATGTATAAACTTGATTGCTGATTAAAAGTGGTCACTAAAGAAACTCGTAAGTAGAAATGAGACCTGAAATATGGCACAAGATTCAATCATGAGACCCTCTCAATGGACCATCGTTCAATCGATGGACCGTCAACGGGGTCTGTAGTTTGCCACGCTAAAAAAACAAGTGAAGTGTCAATTGACTGATGTGGACTACGGTCCATCGATTGATCGACGGGTCGTCCTGTACATCCGTCGTTTCTATCATAAAGTATGTTTCATCACACCCAATCGACGGACAGATTTCACGAACCGTAGATCAATCTACAAACCGTCGATGGGGCCCGTCAACCTGAACTACAACCTGTGATTTTTTTTTTTTATTTCTTTCGAGTGTGTCGTAAGTTATTTTGATACTGACAATTGCTCCACATGTACCATGTCTCCAAAGAAGCAAGTGGTCTACTCCAAAAGGGGCAAATCCAAGTCGGTCGCCCCGTCTTATCGGTTGATTGATGAAGACACTGACACAAAGAAGGACCCAACCTACGTTCCTCCGGGCACAAAAATACCGAAGGCATCCTCCCGTGCCACTAAAGGCACCCCTTGGAAAGTGAATTAAAACATGTCAAAATTCACCTTCAAACATATTCATTCAACCATAAAACCAAGTTAAGCATTAACTCACCTTTTCTCCCTCAAGCATAGAGATACAATCACATCTAAGCAATCACATCAAATAGAACACCGGACAAGAAAACATAAGAGAGAGATCTTATAGAGTTATGTTCTATGGCACAATATGAGAATGATGAAGAAGGGAAACTCTATCGTCCTATAGCCTCTCGTACCATTTGATGTGTCGCGACTCACCACCAATGCTACGAGACTCTACTAGACGTGGAATATGAGACTTTTAGAACCTAAAACCACTTTATAAACCTTATGCTCTGATACCACATTTGTCACGTTCGGGGAGCACCCCCTAGAAGTAACATAGCGTACTTGGCCTCTCGGAGGTCTTATACAAGCCTATAGTTATCATTCATCACACTGACATAGTAAATTTATGGGAAAATTTAAAACTTTTCATAGCACATCATATGCTAGAAACATCACTTTATATGAATGTGTGTATATATATATATATATATATAAAATATAAGTCATAATACTTATTTAGACCTTAAGTCTCTTTGCCATCTTAGACTCAACAACATTAGAGTACATGAGGGACACAGCCCATAAGACATAATACATAACTATAAAATATTCAATAAACTTTACAGTAAAGACATAAGTAGGAGATCCTTGAACTTAAGGATTCCTTTCATTGAGCTTGGGAATCATCTATCAATCTCTTCACCATTAAAAACATCTTTTAAGCATCCACAACCTACACTTTGTGTAAAAAGTAGAGAAGAATGGGATTAGTACAAGAATGCACTAAGTATGGCAACCATGCAAAAACATGCATTTAAAAGGGACATTTTCTTGAAATCATACTTCATGCATTTTTGAGTAAATCTTCATAAAACCTTTATACAATAGCATTTATATCATTCAAATACTTCATATAAACATATTCAAAGGCCAAACATCATAGAAATTCACATATAGAATTTAAGTCCCACTTTACAGCTATCCCTTAACAGTGAACCCTTTTTCTTTTAACTCATCAACCTCCCAAGTAACCCTCTAGTGATACTTGGTGCAATGCATCACTTAAGGCCAAATTGAAAGCATACATACACTTATACAAGCCAACACATATCATCATAGATATATAGCCCATTACAAGACACATTCAAGTCAAGGATATAGGACATTAGAGTAAGCTACATCAACTTACACATACTTTTACTTCTTTTCATATTCATCATTATAAGACCTTGTTCATGAACCAATCTTAGTCTACTAGTTCAATGTAATGTGAATCCCCATAACCCCACACATACTTAGTAAACTCTTTATGAGACCACAAACCTTAACATACAATTCATACATCTTCATAACAAGTAAAGACAACTTCATTCATGTCAATAAAAGAACTTCATCATATAGTCATTTAGACCAACATAGTGCACATAAGGATAGATCATATAATATAGATTCATACCATGCACATCTTCATAACAAGTAGACAACTTCTACAATATAATGCATAAAGACATAAACATAATCAATTACATTAGGTCACCTTCCTAGGACTTCCTAAGGAGTCACTTGTGCAATGTCTAGATGGGTTCATTACTTCCACCTATACTAAGTAACCTCCCTTAAGTCATCCTAGTTAGTATCCTAGTTCATTACCTCCATTGTCCATTTTACTTTAGGAAAACTATAGCCTTAACCAACACTAAGACCATGGGTGCTAAACATGGAATTTGGTGTTGTAGAGCCTTACACCAATGGAAGGTTTTCCTACCTAGCCAAGGTAAAACATTAACATACATCCTAGCATCCTAAGTAAATTCACTTTGCTAGATCCTATGTGGCAAGCATAGTTTATGGAACTAAGAGATAGGTAGTTCCCTCTACAGGCCATTGGAAAATTGGGGCCTCATCTCATGAGAAAACATGGGTGAACCCCTTCCTCAAAGGGAAGTCAATACCTCATGTAGGTCCATAGGTGGGTATTCCTCTAAGGTAAGTCAACACTCGATAAGGGACAAATGGTGAATCTTCCTCAAAGGAAAGTCAACACCTCTCAATGTCAAGTTCACTCGGTGCTAAGCTAAGTTCCCTTTATTGAAAAGTCTTTAATGACATTTTCATAAAACATTGGTTTAAGATATTCATTCTTTATATGCTTATAGCATATTCAAGCACCTATATAGTTTAGAGTATTCTTGGGCACCCCTCTCTAGGTCCCTTTACTTACTAGACCATCATACATGTGTGTGTGTACAAATATGTGAGCAAACCTTTCACATAACACATAAATATTACGCATGTTCATACATCAATGTATAAGTCTATAGGTATAACTATATGAGCAATCCTTTCATATAAAACCACTAAGACTCTATGCACATTCATACTTCATCATACACATAAGCTTCACATGCATACTAATAGACACTAGTGAATATGAGGACAACCTTTCATTAGACACTATGATTTTATACTACTTGTAAGCATGCATGAAGTGTGAGTGTGTGTACATTGTTCAACATGATCACATAATGGCCATCAACAACTCATTGAGGCAGCCACCCCTTAGACCACAATACTCTTCAAGCATACACCACACAACACACAATAGCATAGGAGACAAGTTAACTTCATAAAACACTTTAAGACTCCTAACATTATCTATTCACACATTACCATAGGGGTACATGGGTAGGGGTCATCAATCATTATTACTTAACTCATGGCAGCACCTACACATGCTCTTACAAAGTCATTCACATGCTCATAACAATAGTAACACAACCTAGGTTCACAACTATAATGGAAGACTAGGCACAAGCTACACATAAGGTGATCTTCATAACCACTCATTCATAAAATCATCAATTTGCCTTCAAGGCCATGGTCAACACATTATAAAGACAATAAAGTAAACACCGCCACAAAAGTGGACCATACCACACAATGCCATACAAGGCTTCATCAACTACAATACTATAAGGAAAGTAGAAGAAATAAGTATTCTTACCAATTTCTCACCCTTTGATAATCATTGATCAATACACCTTTCTCATCATTTATACATTATAGAGCAGTATCTATAAGTTCTTAAATCATAAATGAAACCATGTACAAGTCGTCACAAGAGCATGATTCAACTAGTGCACTATATCACATATATGGTAGGAAGTAGAGAGTTATAGATCTTCGAGTAACTTCCCTAGTTTTGCTCATCAATCATAATGTATAAATAATATATATCTAGGGTAGTAGTCAAATAGATATAAATCAAATCTAAATCATGCTTCATCTACCCTAGAATTAAGATCACATAATGTTCATTACAACATTCAAATTGTAGGCTAGAAGAACCTATATCAATTCATGCCAATACTCCTTTTCTTTGATAATCAAGAATTCATACCCACAATTCATTAATATCATCTATACAAGGCAGTAGTTAAGTACCATATCATCTCCACGAAATCCTACTACCATTGCTATAACCTCTAGATCACAGTGAACATGATATTCTAGACATCAATGGAATGTAGAAGAATCCTAGGCTAATCAACATTGATCCACATGAATTCATTATTTAAAATTCATTATCTCATTACATCATAGGCAGTAGCTACAAGAACCACAACATAATCGAATTCCACTATTTTTATTAAAACGTCAATATTACAGTGAATCATGGAAAACTAGGTTAAGCATGTTCAAATCTTCATACATTTATCCTCATGGATTCTTTCTCATCATTCAACATTAATTTACGTAAATAACAATAGGTATAAGCAATTCAACGTAATAGAATCATAATTCAATCGATAACAAGTAAAGATCACAAAGCCCATGCAAGGACTAAATCAAGTTTGGTAAGGGACATGGGTTAATCATACAATTGGAGTCAAAATCACGTTAAAACCAATATATTAAATTCAATTTATCATGATTTTATCATTAAAAATATTTTTAGAAAGAACCCATGGGTAGATTAAAGAAGGAGAAGTTTGATCATAAAATCTCTTTTGAAACTTTGAGATTAACTCTCTAGATGGAAGGATAACTAGAGATGAAGGATCACCATGCCTTTATATTCATGGAAACCTTTAAAACTTGGTGATTCATCCATGGAAATCCAAGATCCAAGTTGTTCTTGAGCTTCACCAACAATAGTGGTATCTAGGGAAAATATTTTTGTAGCTAAAGGTTCAATTTGTGTGAGTTGGTTTGGGAATGGGTTGATTACGTTTTTTATCACTTAAATACACCCAAATATCACCAAATAAATCATGTGGGGTCAGTTTATCACGTGGGGTGAATTTCGCATTCACCCCTTTAATGAAACAGTCCACATGCAGTGGCACGAGGCCACCATCGACGGACCCAATCGACTGGCCATCCTTTGGCTTCCGTCGATTGGTCCTTGGCCAAATTTTGGGTTCAGACCTGCCCAAGATAAGTATAAATCGACTAGACCTCACCTACGGGCCGTTGGTCAACCAACTAGCCATCGTTTGGTCCGTCGATTGACACTGCCAAGGCAGTGTCTCGACCAACCTTGGGTCTTTCTTGTGGGCCCTTTTGAGGGGCCCTTTAGAAGTCGTACCCAGAAGTTTCCAACGTAAATACAACCCTTAACAAGTTGTTTACCTTCCACATAAGTTTCACTCAAAACAAACACCTGCAACACATCTAAACATGCAAGGCCCCATCAAGACGTACATGAACATCTCAAGGGCTAACTTTCGAAGGTCTTGGACGTTCTTGGACGTTTGACCTCCAAACTTCAAGAAAATTCATATAATACCATTAAACATCATTATAACTCATTTTAAGATTTCATAAGCTCATTTCATACAATTTTAAGCATGCATAGACACATGAGACACATAGGTGACTAGTCGTTAAACGTTTTTGTCGACCCTTGACTTCCAAATCACCTAAAACTTTATACACTACCTCTAAACCATATTATAAGACATTTTAGGACATTAGAACCTTAAGACAAACATGTTAGGCTCTAGACACCCTAACTCATTTTGGGGGTCTTACAGCTCACAAACGTCTTGACGCATTTGAGCTGCGTGTTCTGGCACGACCAACCCCCACCACTAATCTCATTGCCATTCATACTGAGATGGATAGCCTACGAGCCGATGTTGATGCTATCTTCGAGATGCAGGGGACTAAGCCGGAGCATGCCCCCACAGAGCTAGCTAAAGATACTGTTCTTGAGGCCTTGTTTAAGGCACCTGCTGAGACACAGCCCAAACCACGTGTTCGCGGCAAGAGGCACCGTTCTAGCCGCACTGCTGAGGCTGGTGATGAGGGCCGTGCCAGAAAACGGGAGTGGACGGAGATGGAATAGGCTAGGAGGGCCTCGTTAGTGGATGAGGAGATGCGCCAGTAAAGGGTGCAAGAGTTAGCTGTTGGGGCACTACTGATGGTTTTGATAGAGTGGTGGATGGCACTATTGATGGTGTCATCCTTTGAGATATGGGCACTACTGATGGTGACCCAATTGTTGACCCTGCGGGCTCCGGGAAACAAGACCCGCCCACTTGGTTATAGGTCATCGACGCCATGCGCCATAGGATTGCTTCACCTACTATTGTATTTCTATGTTTTCTTATGCATTGGGGACAATTGCGCTCTCTTTTGTTAGGGGTGAGGTAAATGGAATGTGAGTGATAGGGTGAAGTCTGAGTAGCCCAACTCACGATCCTCTCTTGGGGTTTTCTTGCCTGTGTTATTTTTTCCCAAGAGACCGCTTAAATTTCTATTGAACCGGCATGTATTAGTAAGTTTAATGTGTAAAAGCATGAAATATTGAAGCATGATGGATAATAAAAACATGAGAAAAAATACGCCCCGTCCAATTCAAGTGCTTGCATATATATGCGTAGAAAAGTTGAATATGTTGGCTCTAAGCATGACATGATAATGCACCAACTGCATGACCTGTAACTAAAAGTTAAACTTGGAATTTTGATAATAATGCAATGATGTGCCAAGTGAGTGTGAGAATATTTGATTGTTCAATAGTTGGTGCTTAACTAGAACTTGCCCGGTTAGTCCACAAATAGCCTAAAAAGAGGGTGACCAAATGAAGTGAATTTTCCCTTTGATCCAAATAAGTTGAGCCGTTAAATAGACCATTTTTTCTAACTCACCAACTCACCTTCCTAGGGCCTAATGTTTTGGCCCTGTCCCTCCTTGTACATGTACACCTCGACTTAAGCCAAAAGCCTAAGTTGAGGTAACTAATGCAAAAATGACCTCGTCTTGGCCCTGACCCGACATCGGGTATTGTGCACCTCGACTCGTGGAAAAGTCATGAGTTAAGGGTGGCTATTATGAGAGAAGACCCAAAAATGGGTGTGAAAAGAGTTAAAGGTTGAAAAGAAAATAATAAGTAATTGATGGATATGACTTGGAGAAAAATAAAGGAACAATTGAAATGAATAAAAAGAAGAAAAAAAAGAGAAAAGAGTTGGTTTTTGAGAAAAAGATACAAAAGTGAAAGTCACACCTAAGGTTGAAATGAGTCAAAGGAAAGAAGAGAAAATAAATAGGGCGTCAAAACAATGAAAAGAGGCTGAAATCCTAGCTGTAATGTGTAGGATGGGCATATAGTCACTAAATGTACCCAAATGTACCACACCTGACCCTGAGCCTATGTTACAAGTCGAGAAAGTCCTACCATGATCTTAGAGTCTAGTTTGGTGAACCTAAGCAGCGAAGATAAGGGCAAGCCTATGATGTGGAGCACTAACTGTATTTGAACTTATTCTTGAGCATGAGTGTTGAAATAGATCCTTGTACCCTAACTTCATAATTATTGCGTGAAAATTGAGGATTTTGTTTTATGTGAAGGCACTAGTTACATTATGAGAAAATTGGTACCTTGGTGAGATAGATAGCCATGTGATTGTTCGAGCTTAAACAGACTACTTCTATACAAGTGTCGTTTAGGGTCATAGTGCATCTCTTGAGGACAAACAACGGATTTAAGTTGAGGGTGTTGATTTATCGTGAGTTCACGGTATTTCAAATGCTTTTCACTTAAGAGTTGAATGTGTCTAGAGCCATTTTGTATTGGTTTTAACAAGTTTCGTGTCTCCTTTCGCAGGAAAGATGTTCAGGCATAAAATGACGGAGACAACTGAAAAAGTGCAGAAACAGGACCTACGAAGGAAATTGACGGCTCGTCGTTTGATCAACACCCCGTAGATGATGATCGTAGATGAGTAGCTCAGGAATTAGAAGAAATGAGGGAATTCAAACCAAGTGTGAAACCATGACTAATATCGATGGTCCGTCGATTGATCGACAGACCGTACTGGTGAACCTTAGTTGGCGACTTCGAGGGTTCCAGTACCTGATATTTGAAGAATCTAAGTATGGAGTCACTGAGGAGCATCGACGGACCATAAATGGAATGATGGACCGTGTTGTTAGTTTGTCATTTGATTCAGAGAGGATGCCATCCGTAGATCAAAAACATTCTCTGAGTCCTTGCTGACGGAAATAATCGATGGCCCGTCAGTGGTCCAGTAGATGAAAGTCGAGTGCCTAAACAAAACTTTCCTTATTTAAATTCCTTTTTAATGAAGATTATGTTTTCTATAAATAGGGCATAAAAACTCATTTTTGGGGTTAGGTACTACTACTCTTGTTCTTGTTTATGCTTTGGAGATTATTTTTTGCAGCTTTGATAAATAATTGGTTTCTGAATTTGGTTTTGAAGATTTTGGTTTGAAATTCAAGTGTAATTTCTGGGTTTACTATTCTTATTACGTAAGTTCATGATTTCTTCATCTATAAACATGAATTGTTTTTTTGCTAGTATGGGTAACTAAATCCACAACTAGGATTGTGGAAACATGAGGGATTAACAAAGTATAACTAGTAATTAAGCAATTTTTTAATAGTGTTTTTGCATGCATTGATAATTCTTTCGCTTAGAAGTCTTTTTAACGAGTGCACGCGTTAGAACTCGTCTTGTTGCTACTTGCCGGACCAAGGAGGTATTTAATAAGAAAAAAATTATCAACATAGATTTTAGTGTGATACTATCTAATAGGCTAGTGTCGATTGGTGCGGAGTAATAACTAAGTCATACATCGATTATGATGTCTAATATGAGGTAATGGTAAGGGTTAGTAAATTATACACACGTAGGTGGACCAAGGTGCGGGGTGAAATTCTCTCGATGTCGGACCAAGGATTTAGATATACCTAACTTATCGCTTTGCATGTAATACACTAGGAAATGATTGTTATTACTAGGAATACCACGTTATGAACTTGTGGGGAACACACACCCTAGTTACTTTCTCATCTTCATAACAACCAAAGTTTACTTATGCTCACTTGATAATCACATAATTGAAGGAATTTGTTTCACAACCCCCCCCCCTTACTTAATTATTTCGAAAATACCTTGACTAAAAATATATAATTATGGCTTAAAGTTAAGTCTAAACCTGTAACGGCCTGTATTTTTGTATGTGGTAGTTCTATTCATGTTATACTTGACTTATACTTATAGTGTAGGTGAGGGATCATGTTTCTTACATGATTAGTGTTGGTTTAAACTAGCTTGGAAGGTGATGTAATGCCTTGCACGTTTTAGCATATGTATTGCAAGTTAACTCCGATGGAAAGTATTTAAGTAATTATAGTAAGGTGGTAATTGAGCTAGCAGCTGCATCACCTACTTGATCTATATTATAGTTAAAGGGCCCAAGTTTGATTGACCAGATTTAGGCTTATATTTAGGGGCTCATTTGAAGCCCAAACCTATTAAAGAAAATGTGAATGAAAGAAGGCCCAACAGCCAAATCTGTCAATTGGCCATTATGGATAAAGCCCAAGTGAAACTAAGTAAGTACATGACCTCCTAAGATTTGTTTTACCATGTTATTGGGCCAAGTGTGTACCACCTACTTGCACTAATCTGTCCCAAGCTGATTAAAAGAACAAAGGAAAAATGGTCAGCCAAGGTCCAATAATATTAATTCCAAAAGGGCCCAAGTTAAAAGGACAAGCAGGTGGGGCACCTACTTGACATTATATGGCCCAAAATTGGTCAAGAGTGTCGGCCATAACACCTCCTTTTTCAAAGGATAAGGATCAAGTCTTATTCTCCATTTTGAACTTGCAAAAAATTTCAGATTTCCTAAGTTCTTTCTTGGTCTCTCTTGGCTTCAATTAGCAGCCCTAAAACACCTTAGAGTTCTTGAGTGCTGTCTAATTTTTCAAGTAAGAGTTTGAAGGAGAGTTTGAATTCTTGAAGTACAAGTTTAGAGGATAAATTTTCAGAATTAAGGTAAGACTTCAACCCATTTGTTTTCCTCTCTTTGATAATGTTTGGAGTGGAGAATTTTGTATATGTTTATCAAGAATTCATGGATTGTGATAAATCTTTGAGTCAATATTCTCCTATTATGCTGAAAGATTTGAGATTGTTAGTGGCTGCCTTATGAATATTGTTGTTGAGGGCTGTTTGGGTATCTCTGGAAATGATGTTTGAAGTTGTATTAATGTGTAGAGGAAGGGTGTGGTGGTTCACCATTTATGTAAGGGTTGTATGGGCCTGATTTCCATCAAATATTTTTAGCTACTGTTTTGGAGAACCTTATTGTGATTAGCTGCTGATGTTAGCTTAATCATGACTTATGTTGTAGATTAGCACCCAATAAGGAAGGCTGAATCGTGATAGTGGTATTGGTCATAAATATAAGGTATGTAAGGCTATTCGATCTATATCCTTTTGGCATGAAATCTGCCACCTGCAATTAATATCAATGAAGTGATTCTCATAAGTTCTATTTCTAGAAAAGAAAGCATGGTGGCAGCGTACTATCTCCAAATAGCTAACAATATTTCTTTCCCCATTCTAAGTACATGGAACTACTTCATTATATGTTCACTACTCTATACTTGTGTAATTTCCCCTTGTGCTGTTATAGAAATGGTATTTGCAAAAGAAAGTTTGATGAATCCTTCTCCTAAGCCAATTGAAGTCAATTGTGCCATTAAGGTCTTAAAGTAAGGTGTTGATGTTTCATAGCTCCTTATGTCATTGTTACTGCCTCAAAGTATTGTTTTCATGTATTCCACTACTGTTCCGTAATTTCATGTCTCCAAGATGATTATGACCACCAAATCAACATCTCAAAATGTTACGATTATCCAAAATAACATCTCAAAAGAGTTATGAACTGATTAACAATAATCTCAAAGATTAAAGAATCTAAGTGAAGAAATCTATTTAATTAAGGGTGGCAGCTTAGGGGCGAAAGCCTAGCATGGGCCGATCCCTATTGGTATAGAAGGGTGGCAGCTCAGGGGCGAAAGCCTAGCATGGGCCGATCCCAAGTTGTGTAATTATGAGGACCACATCCCAAGGGTTAATACGCCTAGCATGGGTCATCCTCTTCTACCACTGATCAGCTGGTCACTTGTATCACATGCCCAACAAAGATTATAACATACAAAAAAAGTAAAGAAAAGAATGTAGCTTAATTGATTCCACAAGAGTAAGCAAAGGTGGTCTTCTCTCCTAATCTATGCACTCATATGTTGCTACTTGATTTCATTTGTGCTTGTATTACATATACTTTTTGCCATACATATTCAGTACATTTTTCGTACTGACGTCCCATATTGGGGACGCTGTATTTCATGCTGCAGGCTCAGGTACTCCAGCTAGTAGACCTCCTCAGTAGGAGCACTCAAAATTCTGCTACTTTTGGTGAGCTCCAAGTTGATTCAGAGCTTTATTAAGTCCTTGGTAAATTCGTTTGGTATTGTATCGTAGTTAAGGGTAAGGCGGGGTCTGTCCCGACCTACTCTAGTCTTCTATCTTTTAGAGGCTTTGTAGACGTATGTACATGGTTCAGTTGTGTATTAAGGAGTTGTGGCCTAAACAGCCAAGTCTTGTATATAACTTTTGAATCTACTTACGTTGGTTTGTATCGCTGCATCCAAAGTTAACTTGTCTCAATGGTTATAGTATATGCTCAGTAAGAACAGGTTGTAGGTTGGTTCTCTCGGGCCTTTAGGGCATCGGGTGCCTGTCCGTCTTAATGGGGTTTGAGGCGTGACAAAAGTGGTATCAGAGCAGGTCATCC